>VZRO01005592.1:571348-797384 GCA_013397915.1 Daphoenositta chrysoptera | reverse complement strand
TCAGCCTGGCTGGCGGCGGAGGGGCGGCGGCGGCGGGGCGGCAGCTGCCGGAGGGGCGGCGGGCGACGCTGGCGAGCGCCCTGGAACTGGAGGGGACGGTGCTGCGCGAGGGGCGCCTCACCCAGTTCGTAGCCAACAACCTGGAGCGGCGGATCCGGCTAAGCGGCGCCCCGCGGGGCGAGCCTCCGGCGGGGGGCGGCGGGGCCTCCATCCCCGCCATCGACCCCGGGGCTCTGCAGGACGTGGTGGCCCTGGCCGGGCAGGTGGCAGCGCAGGTGGACGAGCTGCTGCGGAACGTGCACTGCGGGCTGCAGGCGCTGACGGCGCTGAGCGTCGGCTGCATCCAGACCTACCGCGACGGCGTGGAGAGCCTGGGCGAGGCGGCCGACCTCAGCATCCGCGCCATGTACGCACTGGTGGCGCGCTGCGAGGAGCTGGACCGCGCCATGCAGCCCGTGCCCGCCCTGGCCAAGCGCATCCGTGACATGAAGGGCACGCTGGAGCGGCTGGAGGGGCTCTGCAAGTAGCTCCTCCCGCCGCCGGCTGCTGGATGGAGAACCGCGGCCTCGCCGCCGCCCCTCCCGTGCCGGCAGCGGGGCCCTGAGGTTCTGCTCTCTCTCCGGCGGCCCCACCGCTCACGGCGTCCGCAGCTCTCACCTGCACATCCTCGCTCGCTGTCCCCCGTGCGTGACTTGCCACTTGGCATCGGTGGCCAGATCGCCGGTGTTGATCTGGAGGAAGGGAAATTTTTGCGGCCCATGAGCGAAAAGGTCCCGGTTGAAAACCGCGGGGTAAACGGCAGAAGGTGCATTTTAGCTTCAGCTCCATTAAAGAATTTGGATTCCACATGCCTTACGCTTTCTGTTTATTGAGGGCTAAGAACAACTAACGAGTCGTAATTAAAAGTAACTGTCAATTTTTTTTTTGTTTTAATCAAATTCTAAATTCTTGTGAGTACCTGCTTGATCCTTACAGGCGTACGTGCTTATTTGTAGTTGATTTGGTGCCTGAAGAGTAATTGTCACCTATGCTGTTGCAGCAGATAAACTCGCAGAACGCTGCTGTTTCTTACAGGACACAGTTTAAGATAAGAGTAAATTTAATACATGTAGCCAAGACGCTTGTTTTCCGAGAAGAATATAAAGTCCATGGAATATAATTGAGATTCAGATAAGAACAAATCCATAAGCAAAGTTCTAAATAAAAGCCTTCAGATGAAATGTTCTTTGCCTCTATTAATCTTTACAGTGTTCACAGTGTAGAAGTTTAAATGGCATCACTGTGAAATGATCCTTTTATTTTGTAGTTTGCTTTTTTTTGTTGTTCTGGGTTTTTTTTCTTTCTAGATGGGAAAATATCTAATTAAATGAGGAATATGAATACGTGATGGCATTACGTGGGTGTATGACTGACTTAAAATTACTGCTTTGGAATAATTTATTTGTCTAACTTGAAACTTTTGTATATGCTTCACTGTGTGCAGAAGTGATTTTGCTGTATCAGTTGGTATTTCCTTGGAGACCTGAGAGTAGCCGAATTCTCTACTTGCTAAGGTTCCTGTGCAACAAGCCTCTTAGGTGATGCTCTTAGCAATCCATTTAGGTCACAAATGTCCCTGTAACAGGATTTCAGCAGAGAAACGATCACTGTGACCTTACGTAAGTGTAATGGTGCTTTTGGTGACCAGCACTTCCTAAAAAACTTAGAATGAAGGTAGCCGGAAATACTGCTCAAGTCCTGTACCTGTGGTTGAAGAGCAGACAGGTTAATGGTGGGCAGAGGCATAATCTCATCAGAAACACTGAGTGAGGGATGGACACTGTGATATCCCGTGCTTCTGCATGCAGAAGATACCGAATTGTCCCAAAATAACTCATGCTAATGCCACCCTGGTTTGCATGATGCCAGTCTCTGGCCTGTTTTGAGCCTCCCGGCATGGCCATGTCTTTCCCTCAGCACAGAGGTGTGTTTCATGTGTCGCCTTGCAGCCGTAGCAACAGAAGTCTGCAAGTGGGCTGTGCCAAGGTGGGGCTCTCTGGTACTGTCTGCTGGGGAGCAGCTGTGGCTCCGGAAGGGGACCAGAGGCCTAACTGAAGTTAGGGGAGAGAAAAAGAATTTAACTGCTGCTGCATCCCAGGGGCCTAAAAGACACTAAAGATTGCTTAACACTACAGCAACAGCTGTACTTTCAATAGTTTTGTTATTCCTGGGAAAGTTTGAACTTGTCTGTTATGCAGATGCAGTAGTTTTGCTAAGTGTGTTTGGTATATGCCAAGAGTGAACACCAAAGGTCGATCTTACGCAATTTGTGAGTACTGTTGAAATGTACAGGAAAGACCTGCAAGCTTATTTGTGTAGCCACGTATGTACAGCTGCTCTTCACTCACACAAGCTAAGGTGAAGCCTTTAAAGTGTTTCAGTGCACTCTGGGGTTTTGATAGTGTTTCATTTTGCAGTCATCTTCATTCAATGCTAATTCCCTACTAAGAGTGTTGAGTCTGTAGAATAAAGTTGTTACTTTTATGTTTTTAATTGTTAGTGATTAGTTGTTAAAGTGTATCACTTATTGTGTTTCTTACTTGGGAAAATAATTTGAAAGCTAATTTAGACTCTGCTCCTGCATCTGTACAGAGACCTTTAATATGATTGCAGACCTGGTTTCACTCTAGGTCCTCAGGCAATAATTTCTGACAGTGATGTCATCCATGTGATGAAAAAGGAATGACTGAGTACTGAATTGCAAGCATGAAGAAAGCAGTAATTATACTGTTTGTGTTTGGTTTTTTAATATTTTTCTGAACACATCAGCTTTTTTGAAGGGCAAATTTAACTGAACTTGTTGAAGTAGCTCCTGTTCCCTGGTGTGTCTGCCTTGTACGTTTTCCATCCCTGGGGCAGGCACAGCCAAAATGATGTCAGCCTGTTCTGTGCCCCCACAATCGATATTGATTTGTAACCACATGGCTGCTGTGGTTTCCAGCCCCCCTGACCGTGCTGGCCCCCACGACTGCAGGAATGGCGACACTCGCCAGCGTCTGTGTCAGCGCAGCTCCGGTGCCAGCCCTGCCCTTGCAATCCCGTGTGAACTGCCTGTGAGCTACGTGCTGCTCTGTAGCTTCTGGTGAAGCTGGTCCTTCGGCAGCCATGCGCTTCTGTACTGCCCTTTTGATCCTGGTCCGGTCTTTCTTGTGCATATTCTGTGTTAATTCGAGCGCTTTCCAGCTTTCAGGCGTCGAGAGTGAAAACTTTCACGTTCTTTTTAACCTGTTTTGCTTAATCTGTGGGTGAGCAGTGTAAAACCATGTTTGAGTTTTCCAAGACCTTCAAATGGCTTGCATATATTTTCTTGCTTAGTCACTCAGCTTTACAATTGGTTGCTTTCCTTACCAGCTGCCAAGTGAACTTTCATTGTAACAAGATGGGCAAGGTCAGGGAAGAAAGTTAACAAAATATAATGATGTGCGTAGCACTAAGCAAAGCCAGATGCAGAATTAGCTGTGGACTAGGAATGACTTCTCTGCTCTGAAAACCACCAGTGACTCCATTAGGAGTTAGCTTAGTCTGATCATTTTTTTTTTTTTCAAAGTGTAAGATCTGATTGTGGAAATCCTTCTTCTGATGAAGTTATGGTTGGTTCTGCTTCATTCAGTACATTTTTAGTCTTCCCTTTGTGAGGTTTTATACTCCCTGACTCGGATCCAGTTCCATATCTGTGCTATTTAAAGAAGCTTTACCAGATAAAACCTTACAACAGCTGAGAAAAAACCTGGTCACACAAAGCAAGAATGAACTTCACTGACATTTCACCTTTAAGACTTTTTTCCAGTGTTGCTTAACTGCATCAAATGTTCAATAACTAAATACATCAACTTTGTGTGTGTCTTGTACCTAAAATACACAAAGATTTTTGGTCGCAATATGCAGCTTTTTGGTGATACTTACTCCCGTGAGTGTGAGGGACAGTATATGAATCCAAGAGCAAACCTCTTAGCATTACAGATGCAACTATTTTGAAATGGTTTCAAACAGCATGGTTGTACTACCAGAAGACAAAAAATTGCAAAGATTCCAAATTATCAACAGCTCTCCAGAGGTGTAAGATCAGTTCTTCTAGCAAACTGTGTTAGCCAAAACTGAAACGTGTGTTAAGACAGAGACCCCTTGGCATAGAGGTGTGTCATCAACATAAGACAGATTCTGGCTGTCAGATGCCATGCTACCTTGTCCTGATCAACCCTAGTGTGTGCTCATGAAAAAAACAACTTTAAAAGAACAGCAGATCATATTTACAATGCTGTCACAACCTGCTTTTATTGCCTGAAAATTACTTTGACTTAAGAACGTTTCTATAAAAATTATAAACTAGTCGAATTAGTACATTTTCGTGAGCATTGTCTGTACTTCTGGCATTGCCCCCACCCTGTCCCCATCCTGGAACCTCCAGCCATGCATGTAAGAGCACACATGGAAAATTCATGACACTTCTCTTTTAGAAAGCTTAACACAGTAACTGCATCAGATGCAGGAATTGAAACACGACTGAATTTCACGTTTGCCCCTTCAGCTTGGTGCCTTGGGAAATCTTTTGTCATTGTTGTTCTCTGTTGTTTGAAGCTCCAAAATTATCGATGTGATCAGTGGACTTGCGCCCTGAGCTTCCACCTTAGCAGTCAAGATCCTTGTTCCTCCTTGTTGCGACAGCAGTAACATTACCATTATGTTGAAACAGGAAAATGATAAAGAATCAAAATTTGAAACCTTCCTGCAGTTCTGGTTTCCTTGTTCTATTTATACACATTAGAAGCCATACAAAAAACAAACAAAAAACTTGTAACCTCTTTGCCCAAAGACTCTTAACTGATCCTCTTCCCAAGTCTGAGAGAACGTGAATAGATTGGCAGTTTCAAAAAAAGTAATACTTATTGGCTGTCAAGGATAACATTCTTGAGATTGCTCATGCAGTAGTGTTGAATCCTGATGAGACTTAAAGAGAACCTTAGTTTAAAGAAAATAAAATACTACATTTTTATTAGAATATTGATAGGGTTGCAGATGGGGCAGTCTCATCTTGTGCAACACTTGCACAACTAGCAGCTGTTGTTTGCTAGCTGGGTTGGACGATTATGTGCATTGGCCAGGATGCAGCAGCACTCATTAAGTGGGAGAGCAGAAAAGCGGAGGTAAAACTATCTTGATTATTTTCCTAGACTACAGCCACAAAGTGCTGTCACTGTGATTGTTTCCAGAATTTGAGTTAATGTTGCTGTGATGAATTACTATGAAGTACCTTTGTTGAAAGTAGATTTTTATCAGAGAAGGGTAACAATTTATGTCAGTATTTTTATTTTTATGAATGCTAATTAGAGAGGTAAGAATCCTAGAATTTCATCCAACACTGTATTTCTTGTCTCAGTGTCACCAAGGATGTTTTTTCCTTGTTTATAGACCATGCTGGAAAAATTCTCACCACTGAACTTGCTTGCAAGACAAAGAGCCATGCCCAGTGAGTTGTTAGGAAGGATTTTGTTAAGGACAACTTCTTTGTCTAGAAGTACATGTAAATTAAGGGGAAGAAAAATCCACAAACTTGCCCAATCCTGGGTATCTGGTCTGTCAGTGGAATCATTTTACTACACTCAGTAGCAGAAAACTCAAAAATTCCCAGGTTGAAATCTTAGATTTTAAATAAGTGAGCTTTGTTTCAATGACCTAATATCAGCAGTGAAGTTTACCAGCCATTTTCACTCTAATGAGATTTTTCTTGTCCGAACTTGAGCTGGTGCCACTCAAGGAAATGCTAACCTGAAAATAAACTCCTTTAAAGTCAAAGTATCATTTGACTTTGTTCCGCTTTCTGTTTTCACTGCCTATGCAATTTGTTTACTCAGTGGATTTTTTTTTTTTTCCAGGCTGGGACTTTTCCAGTGACGTGTCCTCAGCTGGAAGGGGAGGGGAGTTCCTCACCACTGAGCAACATTGTGATTTTCCATTTTCCAAAAGTCTTCCTGCATGCCATTTATAGTTGATGATACTGATCTAGTTTGGTTTTGTTTCCCTCTTTAAAGAAAGAGATGTGCAACTACAAACCTTTCATCTCTCCTGCTCCGATGCCATCAGCTTTCTTTTGTCTGCTGAGAGGAACTGGAAAGTCACAGCTGTATCACCACCCCGCTCCCTCCCCTGCCCCGTTCACCATTTTCGACAGCCATCAGCTGTCCCATTTTCCCTGGCAAAACCTTGTTCTGGACCTCATCAGTTTTCAGTGCTATTCTTTGATCCCACTTACCTTCTGTCTTCAGTTGCATGACTTACTACATCTGTGTTACCGTACTGGCAAGGCACCGGCCTTCTTACTAGCTCAGTTATGTCCTCTTTTAGCTGCCCTTGTTGTTTTTCATTCCTGTTTGCCTCAAATTCCAAATGGTTATCTTCAGGTCCTGGCCAAGGCTTCTGCTGCCTACCTGACCTATTCTATTTTGATGTCATCCATTACTTTATCTTTTAAAATGTCACAGTAAATTACCTCACACTTTGTTTTTCTATAATTCCTTGCTGCTGTCTTCTGCAATGTGTCTTGTATCCAAAATAACCACCACCAATCGTCTTGCTTTAAAATCACACCTCAGGCACTGGCAAGTCAGAAACGACCTATATAGCAAATAATTACACTATACAGGAGGCATTGTAGAAAAATTAAACATCTGTATTTGGGGAGAGCTAAGTCTTATTATTCCGATCTATTTTACTAATATCCCAACAAATGCAAATAAAAATTACAAACTGCTTGCAAAATAATACCAGTATAACTGTGAATGCTGTGATATATCTGGTAAGAGAGGTGCAAATCAACCACCTGCTGCTTACGTAGGCTCCCGAGGATGGGGTTATACAATACCAAATAGCACATGACATGGTGAGGTGATGCAATATGTGCACGCCCCCAAAGCAAACTATATTGTTTTCCTTTTTAATAATAGAAAGATTAAGTAAATACTGTAGTAAGGCTACTGCTAAATGAAATTCTGGTCTCCCTGCCTTCATTTTGGCATGCATTCACACAGGGCTCTTGCTGACTTTACAAAGAGCTCGATATATTTTTGTGGAAGTTATGAAACTCAATGGAATGTGTTATATTTATTACTTGCAACAAACCTTGGAAAGAAGTAGTGGTAAAAAAGGATGGGATGGAATATTTGGAGTGCAGGATATGCCAAAGCAGTTACTTTCTTTTGTTCATGAAGAATCATGTGTACATACTTTAGTATGGCAAATGAATTCCTTTTTAACAAGATTATTCATACTGTCTGTGCTGCACAGACAATGGAAAAATGCAAGTCATGACCAAAGGACTAATTCTACATAAGTGATAAAACATCTGTTTCAAAACAAAAGTTAATGTTGGGCTTTACTGGGTTTAATAGCTGTAAAAAGTCAAGCTTAAAAGTTGATAAAATCCAGGTTTTAATAATGGTCAGCTGTGCAGATCTTAATAAGTATGTACAATTTTTCTTATTAAAATACCTATCAGCAATGATTGCAAAGACTTCAGTCCAACCAAATGCTAGGGTCTGTTTCTTACACTTTAACTGAACTGATCGGGACATTCAGCAAAGTAGGAGTCATGGAACATGTTTCGCTTATGTGTTAATATAAACCAGAAAAATTGTGTAACTTGTTGATGACTACTGGAATTTACGTAGCACTGTAGGAATTTTTGGTTGCAGCATTTATTCATCAGCATTTACGGTTGTGAAATCACATGTGCTTGCTCTTTGTCCTGGATTATTTATGAGCTGTGCTTCAACATAAGGGTCAATATTTTGTCTCAGAAATAGTTCAGCTTGGCTAACAGACAAAACAAGACTGGGACAAAACGGTATTTGTTTCTCTACCAATCCATAAATGAGACTTTGAATCAAGTATCTTGCTGATATCCATTTGCATAATACCTGGGAAATAAAAGTTTCTGGGTTGAACATAACATCACATTACACACACATGATACACAAGCAGCAGCATGACTTGTCACTCCTGCCTGCTAGATAAGATATCTGTAACAGTATTTATTACTTCTATGAAAAGGCCGTTGGATGATGCAAACACTGGGGAGTCGTATCAAAAGGTTTCTCTGTTACACTGTTTTATGTGTTAGGCTTTTTTTTTCTGATCCCTTTTCAGTTCTTAACAGTTCCCTCAGGGAATGCTACTACTGAACCCTTTTTTCCATTCCCAGCTTTCCTTCCTGGTTAGTGGGTTCTTTTTTCTAGGTCGCACTGTTGTTCTAAACAACTTCTAAGAAAGTAAATTAACAAATGTACTTTGTTTATACATCGTGTTGGCTCAGCCACTGTGCTAGTAGGCTGAAATACTTGTATTTTGACAACCTATTCAATAGCAGGTGTGATTGAAAGTGAGTTCTCGCTGCAGAAGAGTTTTTGTGAGTTGCTGCAGAAGTGGCATGCCCTAAAGGTAGAAAGAGATCAGCGATCCCACAGGGAGATCTACAAGCCTGGCTCCAGGTTGCTTCTCTAGAACGCAGAATAAAGAATAAATAGGCCAGATGGTAGATTGCCTGTACGATCACAGATCGGCTGGGGAGGATCTGGGGGGCAGGCAAGTACTCACTGCAGGCCACCGTCTCCTTCAATGGCAAAAATTACTTTATCTCCAAGGTAATTAATGCTGTCAAAACTGGATACACATTTACTTATCAGGCTTTTGGATGTTATGGTTCATGTAGAAGAAAATAGTATTTGACATTAAACAGAAGATGAATGTAATTGAACCATCCTTTGTAGCCCTCACCCCACAGAAAAAGAGAAAGAAATTGCCAGTTTTTGTACATGTAGTTTTGCCACCCAAAGGTGGTGACAGTGGGTGTCAGTAACTGGTGACAGTGGGTGTCAGTAACAGATGGGACAAAACACAGCTAGATCAGGAACAACAGCGGATATAACCACAGTTTGCTGACTGTGGTTATATGAGAACTGTCCTGGCTTTAACTTCGTCTTTTCTATATTGCAAATCTGAAGAAACACAACAATAAAATTCCCCCCACATTTTTCTGGTAAAGTACAAATGACATGTTTGTTTCAAGATCTGGATTAATAATGTCAGTTCTAGTTTTAATTGGTTCAGCTTTACACATAAAGCTGACCCAGATTTCATTGGTAGGTCATAAACCTAAGAAAATCTGAGGCTGTTTTGATATTTGATGGCAATGCCAGGCAAGTGTTAAAGCAGCCCAAACAGCTCCTTTCCTGCCCAAGCCATGCCCACTTGTTCCTTTTCATTTACTGCATTTCCCTCTGAGTTTGTCCAGACTGCTTGTGCAGCCACAAAACAAACCAGAGTGAGGAACTCCACCCAGCTGAGCCAAGCAAGGAGGGAATAGAAGACTTGTTTGCTTTTTGGCTTCATTGATTCCCAGCCTTATCCCACTGCACACAGTTGCTCAGCACAAGGGAGGGAATCCCTGTGGAGAAGAAAGGGTGTTCCAGCCAGATGCACACAGCTGAGATAAGCGAAATGCTCAGGGAGGGCTCACAGCTGCTACCACTTAAATCATGTTGACCCGCAGCCTACAAAAGTGTGTTGCTTGTGCTGGTGATTGGGTTGGTCCCAGGAAAGAGGCCCATAGTTAGAAGCAGGGTTGCACTGAAAACAGCTATTAATGCCTTAGAATTTAATTTTATGCTGTTACATAAAAACCCTTTTCAGCCTGGCTGAAATTTCAGCTACCAAGTGGATAAAGAAGATTACCTAGCAACAGCTCAACCCGTTTCGAAGCTGATACAACGGCAGTACAGAGAAGAATAGAAAATAATGAAGTGGGTTGTTTTTCAGGACAAAATGTCTTGTCTTTTCGTTCTCCCTGTTCCCTTTGTGGTAATCAAACTTTGCCTCTGAGACAAATAATCAAAACAGGCTTCCTATTTTAAAATAGCATAACCTTTGCATACACAATGCATGACCAGCATTGTGTACATGCGGTTTATACTCATTTGGGCATCTCTAACTCTGTGTCATTGTTCAATAATTTATATTTGATAAATCATTTTTAGTTCTGTTCACGACTCTTTGCTGTTGTGTAGCAACACATGCTGGCATGTTTTTCTAATTCTCCTTGTTAGAGAACATGTATGGGTCGGGCCTGAGTTCACCAAGACTGATAAGTCTTTCACTGAGAACAGAAAAGCCAAGAATGTGTGATGTAGTGGGTCTCTGACAAAATATCCAAATATACTTTAAAAATACAATATCAAACTCATTTTAGCAGATCTGACTCCCAGAAAGAAGAAAGACGTGAAGATTTTTCTCCTAAAGGGGATTTTTGAGAAGCTGTTTCTGCAGGGCTGAGCTAGATACAGGACTTCACAAAGTGACTTTTCTAAAGAAGTGTTAACATTTTCCAGTAACAGCCTACACTCTTTCAGAGTATACAGATTGCAAACACAAAACTTTAAACTACTCAGAGATCTTGGAAATTCATTTTAGGCAAGTACAGAGTAATTTTCTTACCTCCTTCCCTTTCTGGAGGAACTTACTCTCTCCAAGTATTTCCCTAAAAGTCCATCTGGACAAGGACATTTTCATATCTATAAAGAGTGAAGGTTTGACTCTAAGGATGATAAGGGGTTTTTTGCATTAATATTAACCTAGGTAAAAGCAGCACTAGAAAGACGTGGCATAGACTCTGACTGGAGCTGTACCGAAAGCAATGAACCACATGCACTACGTTCTCTGAGGCCAAGTCTATTCCATCATGCCCATCATAAAATATCACTGTTCTGTGAAGCCCAAAGTGGTGAGAATATTAAAGGAGTATAGGAAGTTACAAACATATTCCAAACAAAAATAAAAGTTTTTCCCTTACTCTAAGGAATGCTTGGATGACAAGAATTTACAACTTACACAACATCATTATTTAAAATTACATTTGCCAGTTTATTCTTAAAGTTCTCTAGATCAGTGGTGCTGCAGATGTAGGATACTCCTCCCTCTACTTTGGAATAAGGCTTTTTTGGGAAAGATTAGAATGTGTTCTTGTACAGCTTGTTCCACAATGCATATCAACAGAATGTGAAACTAACCTCACAGGAGCAATGTTTGAGCACCTCATTATAAATATAGCCATACATATGTATTACCATAACTTAATTTGTATAGAATATATATTCAGATTTGATTTTTAAAAAGCCTGTGGGGCTGCCAGGCTGATACCTCTGTTTTAGTCTGTATTCCCTTCCCTTGCCTTTGGCCAGTTTCTTGGGGTATTTTCAGGACTGCCAGCACCTCAAAAGAGAGACTGTGGTCTTCATTTACTTTTGTACAGTATGTTACACATTTTGTATAATAAGGCCTTATAAATAAAATCAGGTCTGTATATATTTTCTCAGGTACTGTTTTATAGCTCCTACCTGTATTATTCTTCACAGGCTATATATTCACATACAAAATCATAGTATATGTATCTATAGGTACAAAATTGTGATGCAGGAAGCCTGAGAGAGTGCCTATGGGTAGTAATCTTTTCTTTGTGTGACTGATCACATGAGAAAGATTTCAGCCAATATAGCAACCCAGATCTTAATTATCATGCATGCAGGTTTATAGGCTGAAACACTGACCCTCTCTTTGCTATTTCAGGCTGTAGAGGAGCGATAACTCTCTAACAGCTACTGCCTGTCCCAGTCTGCCTCCTGCACTAACCAGGACCTCAGTTACTCCCTTAGTTTTAACCACAGCCTCCAGCCAGGGCAAGCTTTTCACTAAGGTGTCCATATTCAGGGACCAGAGAAACTAGGAAGTGTAGCAACAGAACGCTGCTCTACTTTGTGGAATCCAGTCACTCCCCAGCCCAGCTCCAAAGGCCATGAGTCATACTTTCCACTTAATTAAATTACATGAGTTTCTCATATATCATGTCATACTTTGCCCTATTGCTAGTCATCTGCCATCGTGACATTTTAATTGTTTGATTACTTCATCTGTACTCAAAGCACACTACTATCATATGATTCATTTTATGCAGTAGAACATGTATTCTTCAATGTTACATGTGGATATTTTTTGCAGTGTAGAAAAATTGAAAAAAACATTGAAAAATCATCCTTTAGAGCTGATGCAAGTAAGGCCTCAGTTGTCTAGTCAAACTGTAAGAATGCTAGGGAGACCAGTGTTAGTCTTCCAGGAATGACAGGCATTTTGGTTATAAGCTTCTTATCTCTGATACAGCAAACACACCATCATTTCAGCTGTAGAGGATCAATAGCAAGGCATCTTGTTTTTCAGGCCTGCAAATCACTGCTTGAAGTCACAGCTGTTATCTCTCTTCAAGCACACCAACCCTCTGGACAGACACCTTCTTCCCAGATAGATCTGCTGAGAAAATCACCTACTAAGTAAACCATCTGCCATGTCTGCATGTCTTAATCTAAGACTGGTAAGGACCCCCTCGCCGTGTGAGATTTACACGTCATCAGTGCAGCACACACGTGTTTGGTGGTGTAGACTGATAGCCTGGTGATTATCCCAAGCGTGATACCCAGTCCAGCGACCTGGATTTAAAGCAGCTCTGTCCCAAGCTCCCTCTCTGCTCCCTGCCCATACAGAGATTCACTCCACTGATTGAACTAACACTGTGATACCTTAGAGGCTTGAGCTGAAAGGAAACTTCAAGATTTAAATAGACTTGAAAGAAGGCTGTATCTATAGCAGCCATTAGTCTGTTAATTTTATTACTCTTAGAAAAAGGAGGGTGTAGTCTCTATTCTACTGAATGTCTGGGTTGTCTACTGTTTGAAATTTTGTTAAGAACTGTGTCATAACCTCGCACTAGGGAATGATTGCAGGAGTTGATTTTTCTATTTTATGCTGTTCCCTGTTTACTTTGGACAGGAAAAGTAACTGTACGTTAACTTACATCACTCCAAGTCTGTGAGGTCATGGTGCCCCCTAATGTCCCGAAGACTAAAGACTGGTAATTTTGTTGCTGACTTTCTCTCATAGCTCTCTGTAGGAACAACACTGTAAATGACATTTTATTTTCTCAAATATATTGCAGAACTCAAAGCTTTGTTTCGACATCCCTTTTTCATATTGTATACATGTTGCTCTAGGACACGAAAGAAGCACTCTGAGACCGAGTTCTTTACAGGTCGCAGGCCAGGAGGAAAAGAGGGCCTGGCTCTTTATTCTTTTCATCTTTATATGTTTCTAGGAATAACCATGGATTGGAGAACGAGGTTACCACCTCATCCATCTTCATTAGTTAACAGAACAGTTCATCAAGCATTCTCCACCCAGAAGAAGGAATGTAAACAAAAGTTACAGTTACTAAAACATTGCTATGTTTATAGAAAGTGTGTGAGAAACTTTATCAAAGAATGAACACAGAAAACTGCAGGAGACAAGGCAACATATACACATAAAGAATAAAATAATTTCATTTTCATTTATTTTCATTTTCAAACCTGAAAATATAATTTGTCTCAGAAGTTAGGTTCTTAAATATTTCTTGACACCAAACAAATAGGAATTGATTTAAAAAATGTTGAGTTCCTAGAATTTTCTTTTGATTTTTAAGAATCAGTGCATACTCATAAATTTTTAAATGTAGACGCCTACATATGTATTAGAGAACATAACCATAAGCAACCATAATATTAACTTCCACTGAAATCTAAAACTATGCCCTAATTTTACTATTTTAGTTGGTTTTTTTTTTCTTATGATACCATTAGAATTTCAGTACTATTGGAATAAAACACAACTGCAGCAACAAAGTTAAAATATTTATTCACCAGTACTCACCCATCCCCACAAAAGATTCATGCATGCTAAAATCAGTCATAAAGGAAGATTGTACTCCTAAGTCAGTTTGCCATAAACATTAAACCAAATAAGGAAGGAATAAATCAAGTGAATCGGTAAATAAAAACCATATTTTTCTATGTTCCATGTACTTACAAGCTTATGGCATCAAGTCTCTTTCCAGGTGAACACCTACACCTCAAAGTGGAAAAATATTATATGAATAATGTTTGCATAGTTAGCTTCTTTCACAGTTATTTTCCCTTAACTAAATCCTTTTGCAATCTCAGTTTAGCACATGATCTGTTTGTTGGGGGTTTTTTGTTTGTTTTTTTAAGAAATGTATTTACATTTCCTAAAGTCAGAAATGCCTGTTTCATAGAGCATCCCAAGGGATGTTTTTCATATTTCGTTATTACTTTATGAACACATGGAAAATAATGCTATACTGAAGCAGAACAGTATTAGGGTCGTTGACTTGTATCACTATATAGGAGAGCAACACCATGTGTTCTTCCTTCACACAAAGTACCTAATTTATCCATTTTCTGTAGAACAAGTAACTTACATTAATATTAGAAGCAGATACATAATTTATGACATTAAAAGTGTAAGATTATTCATCAGGAACAATTTGGGTAAATGTTCAGTATGTAATTAGGAAAAAAGAGTTAAAATGTGTGTGTGTGTGGTTCCTGTGTGGTATTATTTTAATGGTTTAAAGTCATGGAAGAACAAAAACTCAGCTCCCCACTACCTAAACCAGCATGGCTGAGCTGAAACCAAAGTAGTGATACCCATGGCACAGATAATGAACTGCATTCTGGGAAAAATGACTTCTTGATTGTGGTGTCTGCTCTGCCAGGAAGAGGATTAAAATTGGTGCGCAGAAACCAGAGTAAGTGTACGAGCATCTAAGTATCTCTAAGATAAAAGAAAACTGATATACAGTAAAGAGGAAATGTTATCATAGACAACTAACACCTTGCAGTTGTTTTCTCAAAGCAATCCTTGAAATGACCACTATGGCCACCCTCACAGTCCTTGTTAGACACAGCCATGTCAACTTTGGAAAGTCACAGGAAGACATGAGGGACTTGAGTTCTGCTGGTACACCAGAAGAGTCAGATTAATTGTTAGTAACATCACAAAGGCAAGCAGGACATGGCTGTTCCCAAAGAGCGTTTGATGTCACACACAAACATCATGTAATGCCCCTGTAAATAGTTTCAAAGTGTCTAATATGGTAAAGTCCATATATATGCATATAACATGTAACATCAGCTGTAAACAATTATTTGCCTTGTGCATCGCTAAATAAAATATACCCTCCCATTTTAACTAATTATAATATATATCAAACATGATAGATCTGATCTGCAGCTCTTGCACTCATTTAAAAGCATATCAGAATCTTAAATCTAGATGATGAGAACAGATTACTGCTTGTTCGTGATATCATTTCGTACTAATCTTCCCTCTGCAAATGGTTTCATTCCTGATTTTGCTATACTGCTGACGTTCCTGTACGTTGCTCCCAGTTTACTGAAATCAGATACTGAGTATTTTGCTGTTGCTCTTTCCTTCTCGGTCTTTCTGAACATGCCTGGCACTTCATTTTCCCCTTCTTTTCTGGCCGGTCTTCGGCACCACCTGGTGTCTGACTTGTTGCTTGTTTGTTCTGCAAAGGAAGATCAGCACTTTACTTCAAACAGCATAAAGTAATATTCTAAGGGAAGTGCATTTAGCAGTTAGGGAAAATAATATTATTAGTCTTTTGCTGTAGCAAGACCTTCAGTTTTAGTTAGGATGAGAAGATTAGTATCTGGTGATGACAAAAGCCTTAGAAGACAAAATTCAGAAACTTCTAACATAGTATGAGAACCTAATGACTCAGTTATGCAAACTACCTAACTGAATACCTCAATTACTATGAGAGGATATTCTAGGGAAGAAACTATGTCTAATAAAATCCAGTTATAAAACATAGGAGGAAAATGTGTAATGAAGTTTGTAATAAATTCTAGACAGATGAAATTATTCTCATTGTTTTAATGTATTCACAGAACCTAAGGGCTTCTTATTGTATCTGTTCACACAACTCTGGTTAGTTCTGCAGGCTTTGGCACCTACTGACTTGCAAAGACAGCACACCTGGCTTATGGCAAAACAGAAAGTCCAGACAGAACAGTACTAAAATGTAAATAACTGGAAAATTAGGTACAAAAATAATCTATTGCTGTTGTTTCCTAATGCTTCACTGAAGCCACCTGTACTGGTTTTGGCTGAGATGGTTAATTTTCGTAGCAGTAGCTTGTAGGGTGCTGCATTTTGCATTTGTGACCAAAACGGTATTGGGAATATTGGAACGCTTTAGCAAATGCTGAATAGGTCTTGCACAGCATCAGGACCTTTTCTGCTTCTCATGCTGTCCTGACAGTGAGCAGGCTCAGGGTGCACAGGAATTTGTCAGGCTACACAGCTGGAACAGCTGGTACAGCAGACCCCAGCTGACCAAAGGGATATCCCAGACGATACAATGTTGCTCTCAGCAATAAAAAATGGGAGGAGGAGGAGGAGGGAGGGGACATTTGGAGTTAGGGTGTTTTTCTTCTCGAGTCACCATTGTCAATGATGAAGCCCAGCTTTCCTGCAAATGGCTAAATACCTGCCTGCCAATAGGAAATAGTAAAACAACTCCTTATTTTTACTTGTATTTATCTCAACCCCTGAGCTTTCGCACTTTTACCCTTCTGATTCTCTCCCTGAAGTCACTATAGGGGGAAGAGAGCAAGTGGCCGTGTGGATTTAGCTGCTACAGGAGTTAAACCAGGCCACACCCTAAATATTCCTTTCACATGGACAAACACTGCTGGGCTCCAATTCTTCAAATGAGTCCATGTAATAGACCTTAAAGCCCACGGATAATTTTCACTGGCGTTCCGTATGGAAACAAAGTTTTTGTTAAGCATACCTATCTGCATGCCATCTTCCTGGGTGCGCTTTTTTACAAAAGAAAGAGGGACAGGACAGAGGTATCTCTGCTACACTGTAACAAGCCTGTTACATCCAGATTAGAATAAACTGCACTACTAGAAGAGTCCACCTATTCCCACCTCCACTTCTGGCTACAAGGGAACATAAGGCAAAAACTGAAAGCAGAGGAATTATGTCTGTCCAAGCCTCCAGCTGTTTTCAGCTCAGGCCCTTTCCCAAACCTGATGCAGCTTGCTACCTCAGTAGCCATGGATGACATTCTCTTTCAAGCCCCTGCTCAGTCTCCCCTGAGACCTGTGTAAACTCTGCGTTTGCAGCAGCCTTTGCCAGCTGCTCCGGTGGCTAGACAGACGCTGTCCCCAGCTGCTTCCAACTAAGCGCCTGTTACTTTCCTGCAGCGGCTTCACGGCTCACTCAGAATCACAGAATCGGTAAGGTTGGAAAAGTCTTCTGAGATCGAGTCCAACCTACGACCGAACACCACCACTTCAACCAGACCATGGCACCAAGGGCCACGTCCAGTCTTTCCTTAGAGACCTCCATCACCTCCCTAGGCAGCCCATTGCAATGCCTCATCATCCTTGTGAAGAAATTCTTCCTAATGTCCAGCCTAAACCTCCCCTGGTGCAGCTTATGACTGTGTCCTCTTGTGCTATCGCTGGCTGCCTGAGAGAAGAGCCTGGACCCCGGCTGGCTGCAGCCTCCTGTCAGGGAGACGTAGAGAGCGGTAAGGTTCCCCCTGAGCTTCCTTTTCGCCAGGCTAAGCACCCCCAGCTCCCTCAGGCGCTTCTTACAGGACTTGTGCTCCAGCCCCCTCCAGCAGCTTCGTGGCCCCTCTGTGGACACAGAGGAGGCGCTTGCAGCAGTTCATGGCCCGCTCCCTTCCCAGCCCACCCCCTGCCCAGGCTGAAGGGCCCAAGCTGACGCTGCCCTTTTCCCGGCCGGGCACCACCCCTGCTCCCGGAGCCCCGGAAGCGGAAGCGGCTCCCGGCGCTCCGTGTGCGGCGGCGGCCGAGGCGGAGCCGGGTCTGAATGGAGGCGCCGCGGGCGAGGGGCCGCTGAGCNCCCTTCCCTCGCGGCGCTCCGCTGCCGCCGGTCCCGCTCCGCCTCAGCGCCGGGGGCCGCCGCGGCCTCTCGCCCGCTGTCCCGGCCGGAGCTCTTTGTCCCGGGGCTACGGCTGTGCCGTGCCCCGCTCCCCGCCGAGCCCCTGGCCGGTGTTTGTCCCGGAGCTGACTCCCGTAGGGCGGCTGTTCTCCTTAAAGCGCTTTGCCTTCAGCGCTGGGCTCGCCCTCCCTTCGGCCGGTGCCCCCCTCTGACACGGACTCGCCCCGGGGTGCAGGCCCTCTCCTGTCCCCCGGACCCTTAGTGCTGGGCTCTCGCTTCGCACTGGTTCAGTTTCGGGCTAAAACTTTTCCTGTCACATCTGATGAGAGAGGCGACAGCCAGGCATGCAGAAGGTGCCATACTGGAGCTACTAAGTTGGTCAGAGGCTTGGAGCATCTCTCTTACGAGGGAAAGCTGAGGGAGCTGAGTTTGTTCAGCCTCGAGAAGAGGTGACTGAAAGGGTACCTCATTAATGTGTATAAGTATCTAACGGGGAGTGTCAGGAAGTTGGATCCATGCTCTTTCTCACGGGTGCCAAGCAATAGGACAAGAGGCAGTGGGCAGAACCTGATGCACAGGAAGTTCCACCTGAAGAGAGAGACTGTGAGTCTAAAGCTTATGAGAGATTGTGGAGTCTCTCTTACTGGAGATATTCAAGAGCCATCTGGATGCAACCCTGTGCCACGTGCTCTAGGATGCCGTGATGGAGCAGGGAGGTTGGACCAGATGACCCTCTGTGGTCCCCTCCACCCTGCCCGATTCTGTGATACCAGTCCTTTATGCAGCCTCTTCCATGTTTGGTTCTTTTTCCTGAAGGCTCTGAACACTTATCTGTGTCGATTTGTTACTCTGCTGACTGACAGAAGTAACCCTCTGGTGGTGGAAGTGCCCTTCCAGTTCCTGAGTTCTGTAGCTGAAAAATGAGTTAAAGTGTTGTACTCCAGTATTACACTTGTATTTCAGGGCTTGTCAGTGCTTGCTGCCTTCTTGGATATTCTTGCCCATAAGGCACTATCTCGGTTGTTACTTGGTATCTAGTCTTCTGGCATCTAGTGGCAGTGAATTCTGTCTCATCTAGACACACATTTTTGATTGTGTGTTAACTATCATACTGACTGCAGATGAATGTTTTCTCTGCTGCCTGTTATGAGATAGAGTAAACAAACATCTCTCTTTTCAGTTTTCCCAGGTTCTTTTCTTTATAATGCAAGCAGTTCTAACCCCCAGTTGTTTTTTTCTCCCCAGTATTTTCTGGTTTTCACTCCTTTCTTATCCCTCTCTGTGATAATGTAAAGTTATGTTTTCAAAACACAACACGTGCTACTCAACATGCTATTTTAACTGGTACTGTGCCATGATTGCTTAATAGTTACAACTCCCATGTTTTCTATCCCACATTTCCACATCATCTTACATTTTTTTGATGGCAGTTGGTTGTGGAATGGAAGACACTGATGACTTTATTTAGAACCTGGTGAGACATCTCAGTAGGTTTAATCTTCAATAATCATCAATATGCATTATGTGACATTTATCAATATGCATTATTTGACATTTATCAGTATTTAACATCAGTTGTTCATTTTTTGGGTTACTGGTTTCCCTCAAGTTTCTTCTACTTCTCTGAACTTGGCTCAATTAAATAGCAGTGTTGTTGGATTGCTCATGTCCGTTATGTCTTTCTTCTGATCGTGGCCACATGCATTACTTTGTATCTAATGAGAGAGATTTGATAGCCTAAGCCTTTGACATGGCAAAAACAGACTAATGATTCTTTATTCTGTGTTTTTCTTCTCAGCAAGTTCTTGATCTCTGTTAGTTGTGGCTTTTGTTTGTCTGTCTTTTGAGCCATGGTTTCTCAGAAATAGCAACCTAGACTAAGCAAGAATGAGGGTCATCAGCGTGTCATCTGCTGTGCCATCACTGCTTGTGTGTTTGTTTATTCAGGAACTGCAAGGTAATTCTTTTCCATTCCATGCGATCATGCACAGGAAGTTAATACACAGTAAAAAACCTGGAAGTGCTTGGCTCATTTCTTTGGGTGCTTTATCAGGATGTGTTCTCATTCACCTGACTTTTAGTTTTTTTGCGTGTACAACTTATCAGAAGTAATAGTATGCCATCGGTCTTCTTCCCTTTTTTGCTATTTTACGTTCAAAGACATCTAGCAGTTTCATGGGAGATAATTTTTAGGGTTTAATTGGTATTGGCACTATCTCCCAGATGTGTTGCATTCAAGTTTTAATTAGTGTTTAAATCAAATTTCTAAGTACCTGTATGTGATTTTATTTTCATCTGATAGTGTGTTAGTAATAATGTTGCTAAGCAAGGTTTGTATGCTTCTGTGGACTGACATTCAAGTGTTTGATCATGATTCTTTTGTCTTATGGTTGTGGCATCTAGAATTTCTAGATGACCTCACTACAAGTACTAATGAGGCCTGAAACGCTTCTGTTGGTGAGATTGGGTTAATTCAGGTTAACAGGACTCTATTCTGGACAAGCATCTACATCTCCCATTATTTTCCACTTCACTTCTTTAAATATTGATAGTTTTCTGCCACTTTCTGGTTATATGGTACAGCAATTCCTTGGAATCACACATTTTCTCCTTTATTGCATTGCAGTAGAATTTCAGTCATTTTGATGAAAAGAGCTTTCTCTGAATGCTTACACAGATCTGAAGTGATCAGGTTACTTCAGCCTTACTGCCTTGGCATCAGCATCTCTGCAGGTGCCTGTTTTTCATGACCACTGAAAACCTCTTTCGATTTTGCCATGAAAAGTGCTAGCAAGATACTGAAGAGAGGTGTCTCAGCAGTGCTTTCCAGCCTCCTTCCACAGATGCATGTTAGTTAATCCTGTTCTAGACATACATGTAGCATGCAGAACTGTGGGGTATTATAGAAAACATCCATATTGCATATGGTTATTGAGAAAGCACCTTAAATAAGAGTAATGCTTCTAGATCAGGAAGTTTCTGATCTCTAGCTTGTTGTAGTTGGGGAGAATAATCTGATGATTGATTGTCATTGTCTTTGTTTTACTCTCTTTCCTAGTTGGCTGTTATTGGCCTGTGTTGGTGGTGACATACTAGGTCAAATGGATGCTTTGATCCAGCATAGTTCTCTTGAAGCAGAAAACTGTTACTTTTTAGAGATGTTAGGTTTTTTTAATTGTGGATTTTACTGTTTAATTTTATTCAAATGTGCTTAACCTCAGTCACTTTACCCAGTCTAGCCTTCCTAACCAATGCTCAATCTAAACATACCGTGGTCATACATAATTATGTATGTCATGTTTTGAGTTGATAGCTTCATGTCACAGAACATAAGGCTAAATTAAGAGTACTTTTTCACTGGTATGCTCTTTAAATTAATTGAAATTAAATTAAATTTAAGTTTGAAGATTAAAAAAATGCGACAAAGAGCATGTACATGTAGAAAATGTGATGTCTTACATTGTTCACTTTGATTTCTCTCCAATTTATCCACTTGATGTCTGTGCTCTGATATGCTGGGCTCTTATTTTTAGAATTTTAACCTATTTTTTTATCCTAAAGAAATACCAACTGTTAGACAGATAACTAATTTGGAAAATGTTTTTTAATAGCCACTTTCCAAAGCTATTTGACAAATTTGAACTTAATTGTGGAAGTAGGTAATCATCAGTTGTCAGGGTTCTAGTAATAATTTGAAGTTAATTTGGTAGTTCTATTGAGGCGTTAGAATTAGTGTCTTAATTTACTTTAGATATTCAAATGACTTGGGGTGCTTTGATATCCATGTTAAGTATGTTATTGTCAGATCACCTAATTCAATATATGATTTTTTAATCTTCAAAAACGTATGCAGGGAGGCTTAAAGTTGAGTTGCAATCAGTTGTTACTACATCACTTCTTTAGCATAAGATGTAAGGCAGAACTGTAGAAGAGACAGTAGCTACTGCCTTATTTAGACTTCTCCATAGTATTCAAAAAGTTTAGAACTCTTTCTTAGAATTCTTAGATTTTCAGTAGCTTAATGATGCTTAATGAGAGGCTTGTATGCACACGGGAAAGGAGGGTTTGCAAGCTTCTGTACAAAAACCAAATAGCAGATTTTCCAGGTAGAGAAGAAGAAAATGGAATTTATAAAAGCTGAGCATCTAAATACTTCCAAAGATCGGTGTTTGAGCTTTGGAAGTGATTGTAAATGGGCTCTATATGAATTATTCATCACTTCCGCAGCTGTCTGTAGGTATTCAAACGTTGCAGGGTATGCTGACTAGACTACTTTGTCTGTCTTTTCCTGTCAGTGAACAGAAATGTATATTGGTTGCTCAAAAAGAAATCAGTGCAAATCAGACGCTCAATCAAGGTTTGCTACTAGGAAGAGAATGAACACATTCATTCTCTTTTCCAGAAGATGGAGAACAGGAGAGTCCTCAGTGCAACTGTACAGTCTCTAATCAGATGCTGCAGAAAACAATTATAACCTCCAGGCACTTTTCCAACTCTTCTTTTTCCCCAGCATTCTGTAAAGGATGGTGGTTTTCTTATGTAGCTGTTGACTCTTTTGTCAGTGCAGCTCCTTTCTTGAGTGCCTTGGCTAAAAAGTTTAGTTACATTCTTCATGTTCTGTATGGAATGAGTAGATGTTTTAATATGGGGTGTGACAAGTGGCAAAGTCAAAAAACTTTCAAGCATGATGTTTTGCAAAAATTAGGGTGATTATAGATGTCTGCGTTTAGATCATGTAAATTTAGGATTTGCATAATCAGTCGGTACAGAGGAATATTCCAAGTTAAAGTGGAAGGACTAATAGAGAGAGAGGCTGAATGATAGTGTTGAAGGTGACAGGGAACACAAAGAAGCAAGAAAATTAGATAGTTGAAGAAGTGAGGAAATGGAGAGGAGGTATCCCATGCAACAGCCTTTACCAGGCTGGATGGAGGATGTGTAACTGTTGGGATGAAAAGGCAAAGGGCAATAAAGCAAAGCTTTTCTAACAGTCAAACAAGCTGAAGTGACTATAATTTATTACCGTTTAATGTGAGTGTTGATTGTATGACAGGATAACTCTCTTTTTAGCTGAACATTTTGGAATGGTCTCAGACAGGTGGACATTGAAGATGTTTTTCACGTTGCTCACTAACATCTAACCTGAGCTAACCAGTTGCATAAAGCTTCATAGTTTCCACATCTGTCTGTCTTCTGTGGTTTCTAATGTCTTTTTCATGGAAGGTAGATGCTTATTTGAGACTCCTTAGAGTGTTGATAAAATTTTTTTGCAGGGATGTTTACTGTATATTATATTTGCAGGTAATGGAAGCTGATGTTTACATGATTGGATGACAAACTGTTATTTTAAAATGCTGTTTTCATGTCTTTAACTGTACTGAGTTTAAATTTTATATATTCTGTTGTGCTGTAGCTCCCCAGCTTAAATCACACTAAAAGTTAGCTAAAAATGTTACATTACTTTTTTAGATGAACTGACCTGTATTTCCTTTAAACTTCTAAACTTACTTGTGAATTCTGAGAACTCATAACTAAAAAATATTCCAGGTTACTGTTGATAGTACTATTTCTGCAATTATTTATTTTTGAAGATGAACGTCTAATTCTGCTCAGCATGTTGCTTTGAAATTGCTAAGTTGTAACTGTACATATGCATAAAATACTGCAAAATTTGATTATCTTTCATAGGGAAGTTTTTACCTTTGAAGACAATGTTAGGACCAAGATATGATGAACAGGTTGCCGAAGAAAATCGTTTTCACCCGAGTATGTTATCCAACTACCTAAAGAGTCTGAAGGTAAAGTTAAATTTTCTAATAATTGAAACATTGCTTTCATTATTAGTGTTTACTCAAGTGTTGCTTTTCAGATTTAAGGAAAAAGTGGGCAATAGCTTCATTTGGGATACCTGTACAGAAATATTTTTTGTTTGTTTACATTTCCAGGTCTTCCCTGCAATTAATAGATTTCCAGAAGTGTTTTCTTACAGGTTACAATTGTCAAGACTAAACAAACCCTGCTCCCTCAGCTGTTCCTCATAAGAGACCCTTCATGAGCCTTGTTGCCCTTCTCTGGACACCCTCCAGCACCTCAGTGTCCTTTTTGAAGCGAGGGGCCCAGAACTGGACACAGCACTCGAGGTGTGGCCTCACCATTGCTGAGTACAGGGGGACAATCCCTGCCCTGGTTCTGCTGGCCACACTATTGCTGATACAGGCCAGGTGCCGCTGGCCTTTTTGGCCACCTGGGCAGCACGATGTTGGCTGATACTGAGCCAGCTGTCAACCAGCACCCCATGTGCCTCTCTGCCGAGCAGCTCTCAAGCCACTCCTTCCTTCCCTGCACCTGTAGCACTGCCTGGGGCTGCTGTGACCCAAGCGCAGGACCCAGCACTTTGCCTCATTGAACCTCATCACATCCACCACTAGACTTCTGGCTCTGGCTCACTTCTTCATTCTCTGTTTTGCCCATTTCTGTCAGTGTGCTTCAGTTTGCTTGTTGTTCTGCACTGTAGCACAACTGTGACACTAAAGGTGGGGAACAGTGCCTTTCCAGCCTTTCATGTAGGTCTCTGAAGTGTTGTGCCCAGTCTAGCGCACGTGGAAACGTGGAAAATGGGATTTTGAGCATGCCAAGCAAAGAAAGGCCTACCACCTAATTAATTGGTTATGAGACTTTATATAAAAGTTTAGCGCCATTTGTTTTGATTTTGCGTATGAGATCAATCATGCAAGTGATGTTTTTTCTGTGGTTTTTTTCATTTTTTTTTGCTGTTGATCTAGGTTAAATTAATTCTGAATTTGTTTAACAGTATCAGACCTGAAACATCAGAAAAATTAGGTGAAAAGATGGGAATCCTCATTTTATTCATCTTACTTTGGCTTAGGTATGAAGTAGATGGTGGTGACCTACTCAGTGTAGCAGTGGTAGAAGTACCTGTGCAGTAATTTGATAAGAAAGGACTATCAGTGAAGCATATATGCCTGTTCTCAAGTGCTTGAACTGGTTGGATTTTTCATGTTAAAATTCTTGCATCTGTGCTTTTATGATCCACTCTAATCACAGAGGACCAAAGAGAGCTCTGTGAATAAAACTGAAAGAATCCTGAGGCTCCAAATATTCCCCAAAACAATATTAGAACCAGACGAGGTTAAACGTTGATACCAAAAAATTGATATAATTTATTTAACAGTAAAAGAAGCAAAGAGAAAGAAAGAAATAGAAAAAAGTGGTGGGAGGTGTGGGCCTAGGCCACAAAGAAGCACTCTGAAACCAAGTTCTTTACAGGTCGCAGGCCAGAAGGAAAAGAGGGCCTGGTTGTGTATTCTTTACATATTTATATGTTTCTAGGAATAACCGTGGATTGGAGGTCAGTGTTACCACCTCCTCCATCCTTACAGGTTCACAGAATAGTCCATCAAACATTCTCCACCCAGGAGAAAAGAATGTAAACTAAAGTTACAGTTAACTAAAACATTGCTATGTTTACAGAAAGTGTGTGAGAAACTTTATCTAAGAATCACACATAGAACACTGCAAAAGACAGGGCAACAGCGAGGGGCACAGGAAGAGTGACATATCACCCCTCGGTGGGTCCCAATGACTTCTTGCTGCTCCCCTCCATCTGGTCTTCTTGGTGGTGAGGGTCCCCCGCCACAAAGGATGGAATCCAATGCATTAATATATGTTTGGGCCAGGTGGGAACGCCCAGGTGCCTCCCCTGAGTGGGGGCAAGTTTGACACTGTCCCTTGCAAGGCTCTGGCTCAGTTGTATCGTTTTGCATCATGTGCAGTGCTCTGGTGCAGGGTCTGGGGAACCATTTAGGGGGCCTTTGATGGACCATGACACCCCCTCTGCTGTCCCTCTCGTGCATGTCCTGTAGATGTGGCTTTCCTGGGGTGGGAGGCCCCACAGCTGAGCTAGCCTGTGCAGGGTGTTCACTGCCTCTGCCCAGAGGCTGCACACCCAAAACCTCTCCTCCTCCCCCGGGCTGCGGGGGGAGTGTGTGCCGACCTGGCAGCAGATAAGCCTGGGGCTATGGCTCCACCCCGAAGCTGCTGGGCTTAATTTTGCGGAAGCAGTATTCTCCCCCAGCCCAGACCTGAGAACAATGTCACTTTTATCTTATCTCAGATCAACTTACACTCCAGGGGCTCAGTCAGGGGGCCCATTCAGGGTGGGCTTTGGTGGTGCAGCTTTTGTTGTTTTCGCTTCATCATACAGTTTTAATGGACAAAAATCCTTCATAAAAGTGGTTGAACCATAAACTGTAATATTTCAGTCTCTGACATGTGCATCTAAATTCTACTTGGGTTCCTCTTTTATGTATTATGTTATTTTTGACTCTGACTGGATTTGATAGGCATACCTGGAAATTTTCCCAAACCAATCTCATTCATGGTTTAAAGTAATTTAAAATTCTGTGTATATTTTGAAGCTACAGAGAACTTCACAGCCTTGCTCAGAATTTTTAAATGGCTTGCTTCCGCAGTGATTTGCCACCAAAAAAAAAAAAAAAAAATTGTGGTGAGACTTCGTAGCCTTTCCAGTAGTCACATCTATCAGTTCTATGGTAATGCTACAAATTCATCATGTCTTGAGTGACATAAGATAATTAGAATTTGATAGTAAAATCAGTAGCATGAGGATCCCCACTTATATTTTGGTAATTTTGATTAACAAGCAGAACACAGAATTTCTCTCAAACTCTCTGTTCTCGTCAAATCTATTACACTGTATTGGACCCTGGCATTGTTGATGAGTGTTTGCTATTTGAAAATATATATTTTTTTATTTGCCAAGTTATGTAGTGGTTACTGGAGTGCTCTATTTGTAGATCAGCCATTTACCAACAAGCCAGCAATTAAATAAATGTGAAATTGAGGAGCCCTCAAAGAGTGAATTTTCCCACCGAAAGCGAAAGTAGCTCTCTGTGCATGGTTCTTGTAATTTTATTGCAGTGTGTTTTTTACTGCTAATATTTTGCAGAATGAATTACTTCTGAAAACTGGTTATTACTCAAGTCCATATAATTTAGCTCCCAAATAAAAGACTTCAGCAGAAACTTTTACATCTGGATTTCTGTAATAGAGAGATATTGCTGTTACCACAGATTTTTGAAGGTACCGGTTCAGCATTTAACACAACGTCTGTCTGGGTGGAATTGTCTCTACCAAGCTTCCTGTGTGATTCCTTTTCTCATGGACCTTGTTCCTGAAAATCTGAATGTTAGAAACTGATTTGATTAGCCAAGGCAGCCCCATTTTTATTCTGATTGCTACTATTGGCATAGTATCTTGAGCAACTGGTGACAGCATGAATAATTCATTTTTTTTTAAATTTATTTTTTGAATAGATAGGTTAGTACAGTTAATGCTCTATATGTAGATTTATTTCTGTCACAAAAAGCTAGGATGTTAGTTAACTCGATGTTTGGATAATTAGTATGGTCAGGTTACAGAATTCCTATTAGGAAAACTACTTACCAGTTTTCAGCCACATTATTGTTTTCACAGATGCATTCAATTACTGATCTAAACTATTTTCCTCAAATAATAAATGCAGTAAAAAGTTCCTTAGACTGGAGTGAATTCAGGATATTGTAGCTTGCTCTCTCCTTCCTTGGGAGGGTGTTTTCAGTCTCCAGTGTCTAAGGAGAAACTTCTGGGGTTGTACAGGGGAACGTAGCAAAGCCCCTTTAATTGCACAGCAGCAGAATAGCACATGCATAATAGCTGGAGATATCGAATGTGAGGAAGTGAGGGGAAGACATTTATTTTGTTCCAGTGGTACCAGTGGTTTTTTTGCATGGATTTTTTGAAAATCATAGTTTTATACTTTGATATGTTATATAATCCCTCCTGTTCTTTACAAATTTCTTTGTAATTTTCTTGTGCTTTGCACTCTCTAAATTGTAGAATGTTATGTGCAGTCAATGCCATGGACTGAGAATGCAAATGTTTAGACTTTCTGTAAAGCAGGGAAACTGCTTTCAGGCCTTATATGCTCTGTATGCCATACACGCTTTAATAGCTTTGGATAAATTACACTGAATGCCTGTTCGCCTTGCTGCTCCGTGAAATGGGTGAGGAACAGTGTCACTTCACGTGAGCTTCAGTTGTATATGATTGAAATGATCTGTAATCATGGCAAAAGAATAGCAAGTGAGAAGTCCTACAGTTCTGAATTAAGTAGTCTTGGAGATATTTGCAAAATGGTGTAGGAAATGGAGAAGGAGGAAAGTAATAACTGAATTAATTACCTTTGTATAAGTCCTACAGAATTAATTACTGTCTTAGATGCTGTCAGTCGCCATGTTTAGCGGCTTGGTTGATACTTTATATTTGAAGTTTCGGGTTGTGTAACATTGTTTTCAGGTGGACCCCCTTCTGAAGTAGTTGGTATTTCTGCAAAACACAGTAATAAGAGTAAATAAAGTATTCTGAATACAATGTGCAGAGTTTACCACGAGAAATTCAGATCTGATTCTAAAGTAATCTGATATTACGTTAGAAGTCTTAATGCTGTAGAAATAACATCATGATGCTTTTTAATATTTGATAAATAAAAGTAATATGAAAGTATATAAGCATTACAAACATATATATAATCAGAACTTTGAATACCATGGAGAACTAGCTCTGTAGATAATGGGAAATTTTCCTTTGGGGTCTACCAAACAAAATATTCATGTGAAACAGCTGTTTCTGAACTGTATTCTAGTTATAATTGGATTTTACCTTTCTGAATTGTGTGTAAGTGGTGTTTTACTTTGTAATTCTTCCAACAGCACTGCTAAATTACTGCCAGTCTGTTGTTGCTACCTGAAAGCTACATTGAGCTTTTTTTCCAAAAGCAATTGCTTGCAGGAGACCAGAAATACTTTCTTAGCACAGGTGTGTTAGTGAGCTGTTTTTGCACAGTAATACTGGTAGGTTTGTTGTTGGAATTTTTGTTTGGAACAAGAATCAGTAGAATATACTTTGATACTGTGTGTGTTTTGTGCCACCTAATGGAATTTCTGCTTTCCAGCCTTCTTTTTAAAAAGGTAGTAACTTCCACAAGGCTCTTTAAAAGACCTGTTTTACAGCTATAAAAAAAAAAACATTAGAAAAGTAAGTTGATGCACAAGGGGACACATTAGGGTAGACTGGACAAGGCATCCTGGATTCAGGTATGCCCTAACGTGTGAGTGGTTGACACTGTCACCTTAACTGCTGACAGCATCTTGGAATATCTGAATTTGTTTTGTATTTTAGCTTTAAATAAGATGTTTCTAATAATTTAATTAATCTGATTAACTTTAAGCTTGAAAATGTGTTCATTGTTTTGCATTGTTTTGCACTCTAATAGATAGTTATTGAGTTATTTTTCTAAGAGTGTACTTATATGTAAGTCTCAGTGGTTAATTTTTCTTATGGTACTTTCACTGGGCCAGTATTCAGTATTGTTCTACTTTCCATAAGAGCACTTGATTCCATCTTGTATGTCTTTTTAGCATGTTAAAGTAATTCTTTGCCAGATTTTCCTGCTGTTAGCAGATCTTTCTTATTTAGAATCATTGGTTGGAGCAAACTGAAGTTTTTGAATTGATGAGTAGTGCTAATTAGACACCAGCTTTAACAAAGAAATACAGATGTCTATAATTGTGGTAAAATACAGATTTTACAAACAAATGCAATATTTAATAATTTTTAAACTTACAAATGAAGACTGTGGTGGCTTTTAATTATTATGTTTTTAGCCATTTAGTATTTACGCATTGGTATTTGAACCACGTATCTAAGGTGGTTTTTTTTGGTTTTTTTTTTTAGGTTAAAATGGGTTTGCTGGTAGACCTGACCAACACCACTAGATTCTATGACAGAAACGATATAGAGAAAGAGGGAATTAAATATATAAAGCTCCAGTGTAAAGGGTAAGTTGTGTGCACTTTTTAATTATTTCTTTGGCTTTTAATTTGAAAGATCATACTGAAGAATTTTTTTTTTTCTCTTCTTTCCTTTCCCCTAGGTGTCTCCTAATCCATGTTTTCTTGTGTTTTTCAGGCATGGTGAGTGCCCTACACCTGAGAATACAGAAACATTTATCCGTGTATGTGAACACTTCAGTGATAAGAATCCTTCAGAGCTTATAGGTACATCTTATATCCATCTTGCACCCATCATCAGTTTTTAGTTTATTTCACGTTTGCTCATAACTGCGGTCTCTTATGCTTTAGAAGTCTGAGCAAAGGAATTTCCTCAGTACAGTGTTTATGCATATATAAATTGGTTGCTTTTATTGTGAAATTAATATATCTCTTTTTTTTACAGAAAGTAGTATGTTTCTGCATCCGTCAATTTGATAACAGCTGCTGACTTTAATGCAGAAAATTATACAGGCCCAAGAGCTGTCTACAAATACATACTTGTGGTTTTGTAACTTCTGCTGATACAAGTGCAAGTTATGTATTGTGTTGACATTTGGTGGTCAAGTTTACTTGAAGTCATATTTGGTAACTGAATTATCAGAGATTCTTTAGCAAGTCTCACAAAACTGGTCGTAGATACTAGGCTAAGTTTTTCTTCTGCGGTATACTGTCTTGCAGTGAATATTTGAATGTTCCAAGCATACTTTTTTCTTTATCCAGAGAGAAGTAATTCTGAGTTTAATCTGTGTCCCTTCTAGTTTTAGTTAAAACTATTTTACTGGGATTTTTGTTCATCATATTAATGTTCATTTCTATCTGCAAACTATCACAGATAAGAAATTACTTTGCAGGTGAGTTTCCAGAGTCAGAATGGGTGTTGTCCTCAATCCCCTTGGATGATAATTTTGCAGCCTTCTTGAATTTGAGTGTGTCTGTGACTTAGGACTACGTGGAACAGTTGTTTGTGCAGGTGTCATTGCTAAGAGCTTGGTAAACGAAGTTGGTATGTTCATGCAGTTTAGGATTCATCCAGATACATGGTAGGATAGCTGAAGTTGTTGGAAGGGCCCTGTTTAGGATTCATCCAGATACATGGTAGGATAGCTGAAGTTGTTGGAAGGGACCTGTGGAAATCAGCTACTCAGTTGCCCCTCTTTAGAACAGGGCCAGCTAAAGCAGCTTCCTCAGGACTATGCCCATTTGGCTTTTGACCAGCCTCTAAGCTTGAAGACTCCACAACTTTTCCTGGCAGCATCTTCCAATGTTTGCTAACTCTTACAAAATACAGGTGGTTCTTTCTCATGTTGAAACAGAATTTATTGTATTTCAATTTGTAGCCCTTGCTTTTTGTTCTGTTGCAGGATGCGATACCACTGAGAATTTTTTTTTTTTGAGTGCTTGAGAGATTTAATTTGGTCACACATTTTTTCACCTAGTTTTCTGTTAGATACTTTCTTACTTCTTTATTGCACACAGAATGCAGTTTAATTCGAGACTGTTGTGGTTTCACTCTAGCCAGCAGCCAAGCCCCACGCAGTTGCTCCCTCACTCTCCCACTAGTGGGACTGGGTAGAGAAGTGGAAGGGTAAAGGTAGAGAACTCATGAGTGGAGATAAAGACAGTTCCATAGGGAAAGCAAAAGCCGCACACACAAGCAATGTAAAACAAGGAATGAATTCATTGCTTCCCTTGGGCAGGTGGGTGTTTAGCCATCCCCAGGAGAGCAGGGCTCCATTATGCATAGCAGTGACTTGGGAAGACAAATGCCATCACTTCGAATGTCTCCCCCATTCCTCCATCTTTCTCCCTCTTTATGCACTGAGCATGATGTTCTGTGGTCTGGAATGTCCCTTTGGTCAGTTTGAGTCTACTGTTCCAGCTGTATCTCCTCCCAGCTTCCCAAGCACCCCTAATTTCCTCCACAGCATGGCAATACGAAAATCAGAAAAGGCCTTGGCTCTGTGTAAGCCCTGGTCAGCAATAACAAAAACATCTCCACATTATCACCACCGTGTTCGGCACAAATCCGAAACACAGCCTTGTACCAGCAACTGTGAAGAAAATTAACTCTGCTTCAGTTGAAACCAGCACAGAGACCTATGTGTTCTCCTCTGAACGGTAACACAACTACGTTGTTTAAAAAATGAGGAACTGCTACAACAGTATTTCGAAAATTACAGCAGAAGCAAGATATTGTTGGTGACTGATCCTACTCACTTTTTGTTCAGCAATTCCTTGTTTTCACTCTCCTTTTGCAGTTCTTCCACTTGGTCTTCCAATAATATTTTAGAACTTGGAAAAGTGGTTATGGTCAGCAATTCATATAGTGCATGGATAGCATGGTGATATCCTATAAGTAGCAGACCCATTTAGCTGATATTTCAACTTATAAAATACCATTTTTGGCGTTGAGTCACTAACTTCTTGGCTTTGATGAATTTTTTTGAATGTTTTCCATTATTTAGATGTTTTACCTCTATAGGGGAAAAAAAGTCAATTAGAAAGAGCCAAGGAGAAAATAGCATGTTGACTAAACTTTTGAAGAACATGTTGTTTAGGCTTTCATATGAAAAGAGAAGTGTTGGAATTTTCCATTTCCCTTCTGTGAATTACTGAAATCTGTAATTTTGGGCACTTGTTTCCTCTGACAGAGTATTAGAGGGTCTGGTGTGGAGGATGTTTTTATATCAAAAGTGAAAGCAGCCTACAGCAGCGATAGTACTGCACCCTGTGTGACCTTTCTCTTCCAAGCCATTGGTCTCAGGCTGAGATGCTTCTTATCTTTGTCATGTGTGTAAAATTATTGACTTAACCTTTTTGGCAGCAGTAACAGCTGCAGGACTTAGTGATAGCAATTGTGTGCAATTTTCTTCTCAGTGTCAAGATTAGATATGAAAAGAGACTGAAATGTGAATGATAAGTGATCAAAATTTTCATTTAATCTAGAACAATATAGGAAGGAAACTCTATTTTTGCAGCATGAAGGACTGGAGTATGCCTGCTAGCCTTAAGCAAGGGACATGCAAAAATTTTGCTTCAGCAGGAAACAAAGGAGAAATGATTGTTAGAAATAAATTATATAAGGAAGGTAAAATTCATTTAATTTGATGCAAGTTACACAGTTTTTAGTATTTTAAAAATAGTTAGAAGTGATGAATCAAAAAAATTCATAGTAATTTTTACCTTGCTTTATCAAGAAGGGAAGCTTGGTGGGGCAGGCACAAAACCTGATCCTGTTACAGTTAATACATACTTCTTTTTACCCACTTAAAGTTGTGGGTTTTTTTTCATCCGTCTACTTTTTGTAGGTAGTTTTTTGTTCTCCAGTTGAAAAAAATTGTACTTCCAGTGTAGAGGAGTGTAAAGAAAAAACATAGATATTCACATTTTGGTTGAATACGCATCAAATGAATTGTTGCTAAACTTACTTTACTAACTGTTGTAGAGAAATGAGGAAATGAATTAAAGCTTAAGTGGCTTGCTTCATGGTGTTGAGTGCTTTGTATTTTGGGTCACAACAACCCCAGCTGATGCTAGAGGCTTGGGGAAGAGCAGCTGGAAAGCGGCCTGGCAGAAAAGGACCTGGGTGTGCTGGTCTACATGCACTGTCAGTTTGCCCCGGGGGCCAAGAAGGCCAATGTCCAGAAGGATTAGGAAGTGACTGTCCCCTGGTACATGGCACTGGTGCTCAGGCATTAACATGCTGGAGTGTGTACAGAGAAGGTCAAGGGAGTTGGTGAAGGGTCTGGAGCATGGGTGTTATTAGGCGTGGCTGAGGGAGCTAGGATTGTTTAGCCTGGTGAAAAGGAGATTCAGGGGTGACCTTATCACTCTCTGCAACTGCCTGAAAGGAGGCTGTAGGCAGGTGGGGGCTAGTGTCTTTCCCCAGGCAGCCAGTGACAGGTCAGGAGGAAATGGCCTTCAGTTACACCAGGGAGGTTTAGGACATTAGGAAAAATTTCTTCACCAAAAGGTGAAGTTGTCAAGCACAGGAACAGACTTCTCAAGGAAGTGGTTGGGTCCCCATCCCTGAAGGTATTTAAAAGCTGTGTAGATGTGGCTCTAAGGGACATGGCTAAGTGGTGGACTTGGCAGTGCTGGGTTAATGGTTGTATTCAATGTACATAAGGGTCTTTTCCAACCTAAATAATTCTATGATTCTATGGTAACAACTGAAAAATGTTAAGAATAATTGCTCTTGCTGTTAGTAGAAACTGCAGTGATATTTATAATTTAAAATTAAGTAGGAGGAAAAGGCAACATCTTGCGTGAATCCTTCATGGCATTTTTAATAGCATTAATTTTTGAGGCTGGTCTGCTTATCACTAGATGGTGCTGTTGCCTTGAGAGAAAAAAATGCAATGCATTCGAAAGTGTATCCCTCCTTTCACTGGGGGATGAGTTCAGTAAAATAGAGGCTGAAGTCTTAGTTGTTTTTTTTCTCACATTGAAAAGGTAAGTAATTCAAGGTGATTATACTGTTGTATAGTTTTCTTTTTGTAGGTTCTTTTTTTTCAAAATTAGTAAGTCTGGTCTTAGCATGGTAATAGCGAATTTGAGGTAGAATTGTGGTCTGTTGGCACCCCTTTCAATTTTGAGGTAAGGTAATCTGAATATGATTTTTTTGTCTGATGGTATGAAATGAATGTCATGCTTGTTGAATCCACCTAAAGCACAATTAATGAATTTAATTTTATTGCCTTCTGACAAGCATTTGAGCAGATTTGTGGATCTTATCTGTATTAGCTGTATTTCAATTGCATTAAGTTAGTGGTCTTGATTGGGATGAACTGAAGTATCCTATACCCTTGCTGCTGCTAATTGGAAGAAAGAATGTAATAAATTGCCTTTTAAGCTTGTGTGCCTTACATGGTCTATGCTGCCATGATGGTGAATTAGCAACTTGACCATCAACTAAGTTTCAACCACAGATGGGAAAGGAGATTTTAATGTTATAGATGAAGGTGGAAGGATCCAAACCCACACTTTCAATACTAAATATGTTTATTAAAACCACTTGCAAGTGATTATACCCTTTTCTTGTCTTTTCTAGGTGTCCATTGTACACATGGTTTCAATAGAACTGGATTTTTGATTTGTGCATTTTTGGTTGAGAAGTTGGACTGGAGGTAACTTTGAATGTTAGTTCCTGGGGATTTTTGGAATGTGGCCAAAGGGTTCTTCAGAATGTTTCACTCATTGTCCTGACAGCTGTGCTACTACTTGTTTTATAGCTGCCTAATAATCTTGAGCAAAAGGCCCTTATTTATATTTTTCATATCATCCCTTGGTAGCTTAGCCTGTTGCAGTCAAGAATTCTAGGTCTGGTAGGTCAAAAGTCAGGTGTACCTGCTATGTGTGGGGCTTTAGCAGTGTATATATTATGTTGTGTCTCTTCCCCTGACACGTCCCACATTTTAAGTAAGAATGTAGAGTTCAGAGATGCCTGAAAGGTTATTTCTCATGTTTTTTCATCTTTTTAGTGTAGGTGTGCGTGTAGGTTTTTGGGCTTTTTTTGAGATCTGAAGAGATTAGCCAGAGCAACAGCAGAGTAACATACTTAATTCTGAAAGATTGGGGGCAGACAAAGTCCTTGTTTCCAGGTTGTTTTTTTGACTAAAGTCTACAGCATGCTTCTGTACAGACTCACCCATTTTTTCTGTCTTTTAAAAATGCTGATGCCTTCATATAGAGTAATTACCTTTTTCAGGTAACATCAGTGTAAAAAGAAACCCCAAACCCAAAAAATGCTTGTACCATCCTGTTAGACATAACTTTTGCGTAACTTTTGTTTGGCAGTATTTACAAAACACTTCTTGACAAAGTCCTGTGAAAGTCATGACTAGCCCATCAAGCTTTCTTGACAAGCCCATCAAGCATTCTGATGATACTTCTTGCATGTGGTCCTTTAAGTGAAGAAAATTCTACTCCTGTTGCAGGATTTTCTTGTGACTGGACATATAGTTATTGTGCTTAACATACATGCGCAAGCTGTTTGCAAAGAACTAGGTCATTGCATTGTTTGTAAACAATTGTTTGAAATAAAGACATTGGAGTAATGGAGACAGAACACCATTGATAATGGGTAGCTGAATCTTTGCAGGATAATAGCTGTGTATAGGAAGTACACACAGACACAAATGCCTTTATAGTATGATTCTAGTTGTTCCTATGAATTAGAAAATGAAAATTTGTATGCTTTTAATCAAACAATTTAAAAGTAGCATGCAATAATTAGACTTATAATTGATCCTTTGTTATGAAGAGGAAAGACACTTGAATCTCTTTGGATCTCCTGCTTTTCCACAGCCTCTCTTTTCAAACTGTGGTGGGAAAAGCCTTAAAACTCAACAGCCATGTCTTATTTTTTTTGCTTTGGGTAGTTAATTGTATCAAGTTTGTTCATCTCTGTCAGATTATTTGAATAGAACATCCAGATATCCCCTGGTAGGGAAAAATGTCCACAGCAAAAGAAAGAATTTTGGCAAGATGCTAGTTAATGCTGAGCATTGTATCAAGATAAATCTAATTTGCTGTATCATTCTTTAAAACAAGGCACTGTTTCTTGCTAATGAGGAAATAAGATCTTCCTGATGGAAAAATCCATCTGTATTCATTCCTTAAGCATATGATGTAGGAGTGTTGCTGATGTATTGTGTACACTAGGGTGTATTTTATACTTAGTTTAGAGAAAAGCCTGAAAGCTCTCCAGCTAGTGGTCAGAAACCTTACTTGATTCTTTTTTCAAGAACTCTTTTTTCCCAAAGACTGCTGTGTTTCTAGAACCTGGAAGATTGTTTTCTTTCAGCTAGATTTTTGTACTTGAAATCTGTGCCACCTCTTTTGGATTTCATTGCCACCTATTCCAGAAGATTATAAGAGTTCCTCTAATACCCTCAGAGAAAAATTTGAGCATTTTTCAGACCCCATCACTTTTGGTTTGTTTTGTCCTTTCAGTGGCATTCATTATAGAAGATGTGAAACAATTTAAGAAAGATAGCAAAGTAAAAAATGTCTTGTGAGAAAGAAATTAGGAGTCTTAGAAAAGAATTAGAATGGGGAAGAAACGTCTTTCTAAGTAACTCAGACTTCAAATCTGTCATTTTTGAAATGAGACTATGTGATAGTCTCACTCTAGAAAATGTCTTGTTTTCTCCTCTTATAAAGATCAGAAGAGTGAATCAACCTTACTGGTTCTTTGACACTGTTTCTGTCTATTCTGGAAATTTTACCTCTTAAAGTTCTTAGGCTCCATTCCATACTCTACAGGTCAGACAAAAAAAAAAGGCATTTTGAATTAAATATCTGGAAAAAAATAATGTCATAGGCTGTAGTATGTGCCTTTATTCCCATTTTAAGACATGTGCTTGTCAAGAAGCCTGACAGGGGCATCTCTCAATCTTTTGTGGTTTCTCCTCTCCTCTAAATAGCAAGATTTTAAAATGCTGATCCTTGGAGCATTACTGCTCTTCACAGCCATGATAAATGGAAGAGAGAATTATGTCCAATGTTTTTAGTTAAACGTTTTCTTAAGGTCTATGCAAATGGCAACAGTAAAATCTTTGTGCTGTGCCCACTGTTGTATATTTTGGAGAATTTTCCAGTTGGCTGGTAGAGATGCTTTGACTGTTAGTTTTGGTTTCTAATTTTTTTGTGGTCCAGCCTCCAATTTATTTGAGCAAGATTAAGTGTTAGGGGCATAGTAAAAGGCTTCTGAACCACAGTGCTTTTATGAGAAACTTCTGGAAAGAGAAGTAATTTAAAAAGATTAGGATGATTTTTCCCAGTATGATAGCAAAACCTCTAATGAGAGGAAAGACAATTCCTAGGGGAGAAAAATGTAACCATATTTGAATTTGAACATTTACATTTTTCTTCATTAAGTTTGTTGATATGTTTCTTTGGTCCTTTTTTTGTGTTCATGCAGTCCTCAGGTCTGCATGTCACCCACTGCTTCTCTGTAGCAATAAAAGAGTTTTATCTGGGTGATCAGCAGACCACTATTGACCTACAACAAGGACTCAAAGCAGCCTGAGCTGCAGTTACTTGAGAACATTTGCAGTGCCTACACACAGAATCTTGTGCAAGAGTAACTGCTACCACACTGATTTAAGCATGGACTTTCAAATACAAGGAATGTTTTTGCAATTACCACTTCAGAATTTGTATTGATTGTCAGTCCCAATAATTCTTATGTTTGGTAAAGCATGACATGACTAAGACATGTAAATTAGTCACCCAGAGTGATTTTCAATTTTTTTTTTTTTTTTTACAGTATTGAGGCTGCTGTGGCTACTTTTGCTCAGGCTAGACCTCCAGGTATTTATAAAGGTGACTATTTGAAGGAATTATATCGTCGTTATGGTGATGAAGATGATGCACCACCACCACCACAGCTTCCAGAATGGTGCTTTGATGAAGATGAAGAGGAAGATGATGATAATGGTAAAACTGGAGGCCCAGAATCAGAACCTGGATCATCAAGCTCTTCCTTTGGCAAGAGAAGAAAAGAACGCCTAAAACTGGTAATTTTGACTTGGAACTTAATATTCTAATTGCTAACCATGATTTCGTAAGCTCATACCCATCATTTACCTCATCATACATGCTATACTAGTGTCATTGCTCTTGCAAATGGGGACTGGAAGCATTATCTCTAACTCGAAAAAATCGTAGATACATTGTAAACTTTTTTGTGTATCCAATGTGAACCTTGAGCTTTAACATTCAACACCTCAGCTATTCCAGTTGTAGAAATGGCTTAAATATTTTCTAGTACAACAATTCTTTGAGACAGTAAATTGTTTCTTAATTATTCAGCCTGTGTTTAGAGATTAAATGTTATCAGAGTTGGGTGGAAACAGCTCTTATTTTTTGTAGTAATGGGGATGAAATTCAGAATTTTTAAAATTCAATGCTCATTTTGGTAAATATTCTCACTTTGGGAAATTTTGTAGGATTGAAAATTGGATTAGCAAAAAGCAATATGAGCTTAAAAAACCCAAGGCAGCTTTGAAATCATATTTTGTTCAAAGCTGTTTTAGCTGCATAAGAAATATGGCTGATCACTTACAGTGATTTTTAACATACATCTCCATAATTCTGATGAAATAAGTTATAGTAATTACCATAGTATGGAAATAATACTCAGGTACAAAGAATATATTTGTATCATCTGAAGACCAATGACTCGGTTCTCTTCAAATTCCTGACTCGATTTTTTATTTGCAAATAATGGAGGCTAGAATATTGCTGAGTGCAAAAATAGATTTTTTTTTTAATGTTGCATAATACTGAATTATTTTACTTGTGTGCTGAGGTGTGTTTGTTTGCAAACACTTGGAAATCCTCATATTGAAATACGTTGCAAAAAAGCATTTTGTTGTTACTGCAGCTGGTCAACAAGGTTTTCAGGTAAAGTATGGAAAATATTAGCTTGGAAGGAATACAAAATCCAGTCTAAAGAAGCAAGATGAACTTTGAAAGCTTTCAAATTACCCCTCATCTGGGAATAAAAATTTTCCCACACTGTAAAAACGTAGTAAAAGTATATTCAGGGGGTATGGCCACTTCCTCCATTAGCCTTGCAGTAGAACATTGATATCTAAATATTTTTGGGGGGGCTGGAACATTAAAGTTGGTTTTTTTTTGATGTGCCTTCTGATGCATTAGGAACTAAGGTGTTACGATGACACTGGCTTCCCAGGCTTTTTCGTTCTGCCACCATAGTTTTGTTGAAAGCTGGAAGCTAAATTATACGAATAAGCATATTAATAACTAAAAGTTAATTACGAGTTAGATAATTTGTGAAAGAAAGAATCATCTAGTTAATATGCATATTCGTATAATTCAGTTTTGCAGCTCTGAAGGAACATTGTTTGACACGAAGAGGAGGAACGGGCAGAATTCTTTACCATGGTTCTTGGCTGGCAAATGGGACTGCTTCTTAACTCAGTAGAGATGGATACAGTCTATTTGTGATTCCTTGTAAATATGCGATCTACAGGGGGAGTGAGTATCAGGTAAATACTTCTTGCTCAGATATTCTTATTTTACAGTCTGCAGGGCTAAATTTTCAGCAGTATGTTGATTTCCTACAGCAGTTTTCTAATTCATCTCTTTCCTAAAGGCCTAGGGGTAGGCAGTATAAAACTAGAGGTAGCTGTAGTGACAGTGGTATTCTGTAATTTTCTCATTTTGACCCAAATCTTTGTAGAAACAGAAGAAAAGTTTAGTAGTAGAGGAGAAGACAGCTTCAAGGCTAGGACAATGAATAGTCAGAAACAACTGCTAGCTAGCCTGTGAAATGGAGTCAGAATGCTGTCCATTTCAGAAATTCTGATATGAGAAACATTACTGCAGCATTCTTCATTAAAACTTCCATGTCTTGATGTCAAAAAATCTTGACAGCCTTTCTTTCCTGCACTACAGAAAGTGTAAGAATCATTAAAACATAAAGCCTTTGTCATCACCTGAAGGAAGTTGACAGGTACCAGGAAATCTGCTTGTTGCAGTCTGAGGTGCCACACAGGAAATCCAAACAAGTTTTGACTTTGTCAGTGCATGCAGTGTTGATTGTAGCATCGAAACAGCATTATTAGCTGACACTTAAAATCTCACTTCAGGGAAAAGATACTTGATTTTGCAAATCAGACAAAAAGTTATAATTCTGAGCCAGAGCCTACAAGCATTTTTTGGGTCAAATGGAACTTTTAGGTTTGTTAAGGAATGTTGTCTCTTCTGGTCCCCCGTAAGTTGCATATTACGGGGTGTGAGATGCAGTGCTTCTAAAACGAATGGTGACATCTTAAACAGTCTGGAAGTGATGGTGGCTGTTAATGATTTTCTTCATGATTTTGAGTGCAGGTGTCTTGTGGCCATCTGTGAGACAGAGGGAAGCAATTAAACTGATATGACATAGGGTAATATTTATTAGTTAATTATCAAAGTACATTGATTCTAAATACTAGTGACTTGGGGTTTTTATGCCTAACCAACTCTCTTTTGCAAAGTTTAATCCTTGCACTTACTGTTCTGTCTGTGGCCATCTTGATGGATATGGGAAAAATACAACTTTTGATTTGGTAGCACCATTTTAAGTACTTGAATATGTGTATAATTTCCTTCTCCATGTTAAATGCTTATTTGTTCACTTTTTCCTTATACTCCATTTTTTTTGTACTACTGACCTTTCTTGTTACTCTTTGTATTCTGTCATGTTGACTCATGTTTGCCTGATGCTGTGGTGCCTGTAATTGAATGCAAGCCTCTAGTTAAGGCCATCCTAGTAGGGCTTAATAGGGAGAAATTAATTTCACATGTCTTAAGGCTAATACTTCTGTTTATATATCTCAACATAATTGCCTTTTACAAGGCAGAACAGTACTAATTCAGCTTTTGGTCTCTTGCTGCTTCCATGTCTTTTTCTCTAATTATCTACCAGTGTGTGTTTGTATAATTTCTTATCCATTATTAAGTGTAGGACTTTGTTTATACTGAATTGCACAGTGCTGTTTCCAGCCCATTTTTAAAATTAAGGGTAACACTGAATCTTAAACTACCATCCCAGTCTATATCCCTGTTACTAGAGTCACAGATGTCACAAAAATAAGAATGCTAATAGAAAGTTAGGGGAAATAAATTATCTTATGCCTAAACCAGACCCAGCAGATTCTTCCATTTTGTTGGTGAAATGCTAACTCCTCTGAACCTGGTTTTGAAACAGGTTCCTCTTCTGTTTTATGGAAGTTAGACCTACCCCATGTTTTCTGAGTTCCTCTATGAGGACAAGATAAGCAAACAAAAGACAAACCAAGGCAAATGCATGCAATTCTAATTCTGTGAAGCCTGTTTCATTATGAAAACCAAATATTTAGTGGAACACTTTTGCTACTGAGTGACAGTTGGTATGATTTTGTTGTTTCTTTTTTGCTTGTACATGCCAAGAGGCAGCTACTGTGATTTGGTTCTGTGTTTCTAGGTATTAAATCTAAGCTGATCAGTGTAACTCCCTGTCTCTCACTTCCTTCATTTTAGAAGATGTCTCTTCCTGACATGTTTTGGAATGTTTCTTGTCTTCTGGGAGGCAGTCTCTGAGCATATTGGCATTCAGTCAAGTCTGAGTAGCTGAAGACGGCTCTCACCCAGGCCTGGTGATAGCCACGTGATGGGTGGAGAAATTCATGATGAATGGGGCAAGCTTGATCAGTACAGATGGTGTGAAGGTTGTGCAGAGTGTAGATACTAAGTACATGTAGTTTCCTTGGATCCTTAAGGGTTTGTAACTCTTGGTTTAGTATCAGTGCTGAGGACTCAGCGTGGGCCTGGTGATCTGAGTTCTCTGGAGTCTCTGCAGCATGTTCTCCAGTGTCCTGTTTCCACAGACGTTGTTAGCTGAACAGTAGTGTATAAACTGCACGGGTCTGGCTCAGTTTTAGCACCTTATCTAAGGAACCTCCTCATGAAACCTGGAGTGCTAAGTTAGCCAAGCACGAATGCCCAAGTGACTCACCTTGTTTTCATAGTGCTGTGCCTTAGTGATTATACTTGAAGCAGATAATCTGCAAGAAACACTTTCAAGCATGAATTTTGTTTGTTACTTTTTCTTTTCTGGAAGATCTTTCCCGTTCCCTGCCTGTTACTTCAATCTTAGCAGTCGTACTGCCATTGCACTCTGCCATTATTCACAGAAGCAACGCAGAACCACCTTTATTTGTTTCCTGGTGCTCTTCACCACTTACCAGAATTCAGACAATGTGCTGGCCAGGCACGAGTAGCTGTCTGCCTCCCTTGCCCGCTCACCTGCGTGCTGTTGCACCGGCTGGTGCCCACGTAAATAGTATGGAGTAAGTGGCACACAGAAAGTCTGTGGAGCTCAAGGTAATCAAGGGTATGAACCAGTATATTTTGTTAGGGTGTTTTGTTCTCAGAACGTGATTTGGTGATGTGACTGAGCCAATCTGGGCTGACTGCAGGCTGTACTGAAAACTGTGGTCCTGCTTTCCCTGCACTGCTTGTGTTCCTTCTGCTTCCCTTGTGCTAGCACTAGTGCTGCGTAATCCTGTGGTGAGCTAGTTTAGGATACTATTTTGGCAGAAAGTTACCAATTTTTGATGTTATTTTTGCCAAATTAGTTCCCTAGACTTGCTCAAGCATAGAACAGATGAGTTCCACGGTGTGTGGAAATGCAGAGGAAAACACTGTTCCTTTCATCAGAAGTATGCGGCTGGATTCGTTAAAGCTAGTGTCATGTGTTTTAGAGGACAGATATGAAATACTTGTATCTTCACATGAAAGATTCAACACGTGAATAGGCATGGTTTGATCTTCCTAGTGTGTGTTGAAAATTTATTTGAGATTCTGTTGAAGTAAGTCTGGTTGATTTGAGATCTCCATAGAAATCTTTAATTTTGTAGTTTTGTAGACCTGATGGATTTCATGTGTTGTGTTATGCAGGATTTGTTTTTATTCCTCTTGGCAACAAACATTTTCTAGAATGTACAAGTTACTTTAGAGTTTTATTTTCAGGGTTTTTTTGGTTTTTTTTGATCTCTACATAGGCTTTTCTAGGGCATTCAGGATAGCAAGTCCACTTTAATAGCTTGGTTTAGATTGAGAATAAAATTATAAAAATATATTTACACAAATATTTTGTTACGAACCCGCTGTTTATATTTTCCCTTTTGTTAAGAAGTTTGTCCTATATCAAATTTCTTGAGAGTATTAGCTAAGTAGTGTAAGCTAAGTACCAGCTATCCCTCCCTTACTGTTGCCTTTTTTTTTAAATTGTATTTTTTCCTCATAAATAATTTACTTCAGTTCCTGGATTTATAATATGGCTCACCTGTGAGTTTTCCTGGGAAAGCTCAGCTAATGTATCTTGGCATTTGGGGGTAAATCTTTAAGGAATGTTTAGCTGGTATTGCTCTAGAGGGTTGTGAAAACAGCCTTAATCTTGTATTGATGTGTTATGATCTGATTTTATGAAGGCTTTAATACTAAATTTCTAATTTTTTTTTTTAATTTAGGGTGCCATTTTCTTGGAAGGAATAACAGTTAAATGTGTGACCCAGGTGACAACGCAACCAAAATTAGGAGGAATACAGCAAAAATGTCAGCAGTTCTGTGGATGGGAAGGGTATGAGAATATTTAGAACTTACTTATTTATGCTATCTAGAAGTAAGTGTTATATTTTGTGAAGTGAAACAACTCATTGTAAAAATGAGAGAAAAGGTGACCATTTTTGGATGGATTGTTTATAAAAAAAAGCCTCAAACATACTTGACAATGAAAGTCCTGCACTGTACTATGAAATGGAATGATGACCTTTTGATGTTAAGACAGAAGATTCTAGAGTTACTTTTCCATTGAGATAACAAAATGTTGCTGTTCAAATTCTGGATGTAGCCTAGTCCAGCTATTTGTGTAAAACTTAGTCCTTTCTCAAGTGATAGATTTATTTATACCACAGCTTTTTAGTTACACTTCAGTATAGAGGTATAATACTAATTTTTATAGCCAACTTGGATTTGTGTCCAGTGTTAATGAAAATGTTGGTTTTCATGACTATGATTTTGAACTTTTCCTTTCCAAAGATAGGGATCCACACTACTTCCTAACTTGTTGATGAGTGTAGTGTCTGTAATTTTTAATTTAAATATCTCTTTCTGCAAAGTTAAAACTCTGAAGTTCCACATAATTTAGTGTTTTGTCATAAGCAAATAACCTTGTTCTTGCCAGATAGGCGTTTGACTTCTCTTGCTTGACTTTATTGGAGAAGATGTTCTAACTCAGAGTTAATCTTGCAACAAGTCTGGTACAAGGTGTGACTTGAGTCTGATGTAAAATTTTCCGTGTGTGACTATTTATTGCAGAACCATTAATAAACATGATTTTTTTTTTTAGGACTGGATTCCCTGGAGCACAGCCTGTTTCCATGGACAAGCAAAATATTAAATTTTTGGAGCAGAAGCCATACAAAGTTAGCTGGAAAGCAGATGGCACCCGGTAAGTTAATTTTAAATGAAAAAGCAGCACACAGTACATTGGGTAGACAGTTTGTAGTTTCTCAAGAAAGTGAGTTTGCTTGCACAAAGGGCAAAGCATAACAACAAAACTGGCACCAAAGATTAATTGTTATTCTGTCTTGGTACCCAACATTTGCTGAAGTTTGTGGCCAACTTTCTTTCTAGCAGCTGTTCTACACACTGTCTGTTAAAGGCAGGTACCCTTATTCTTCTCCATAACCCTTGCCTGTCTGTCAGCCAGGAGTTGCAACCTAGCTCTTAGAATAATCTTACATAACAGTGAGAGTTAGCTAAGCTGAAGACTTTGTTTATAAAAGCTAAATTAAAACTTGTAATTGATCTTTCAAGACCTGGGTAGCATTAGAAATTTTGTAGGGCTTTTTTTTTATTCATACCGTGATCCTTTGTTCAAACACATAGATCACGTCAGCTAAAGAGCCAATAATTTTATCTTCCCTCACCAGTTCTCTTACATTAATTGCAGGGCTGCCTTTTGTTTAATAACAAGCTACAACCTAGCTGGACAGATTGGACATACTCTAAAGTTTTTCCTGGGTTCTTTATTTTGCTAGGTTTGTTATCTTTAATAATAGAGTATCCTAGATAATGAAAATCCTGGAGAATATGGGGAATTGGATATCTTATGAGAACTGTCAAGTGGCTCCACATGGAGTCAGTCAGGATTCAACACAATTCATCCAGAGCTAAACTATCTTGTTTAAACCCCAGACCCTTCAAGTGTCTCTCATCCGTGGAGTTTGTGCTTCAAGGGTTTATTAGCTTAAACTGAGCATGGTGTGAAAAGTCAGAGTAGGCTTGCAGTTAGTATGGCATCCAAGCATTAAGAAATGTGTGGGAATAATTGGTTTACTAACACTGGCTGTATGTACAAGCACTTGGGTAGTGTAGTTCTCAGGGTAGGAAGTTACAGCAGTGAGGCGTTAGGAGATCAAGGCGTATTTTCAGAGCAGTGCAGGGCATAGGACATTCCAAAGCTGCTGACCCTGAACAAGTGAAGTCAGCCAGCTTAAACTGACCTGAAGAGTTTTTGTCATATCCTATGTTATTAATTTGGAAAATTGATGTCTTATGTAATATTCTCATTTTCTTACTCAAATGTGTGGATGGGATGCCCTTGTTCTGAGTACTAAAGCAATTACACAGAACATAGTAGTGTACCTGGAAGAATGCCTTTTGTGAAACAAATTAAAGTATACATGTAATTTCTTGTAGAAATTTTCAGTATTTTGAACATTCTATCCTGTGCTTTTAGTTTTAGAATGGTGGCAAAACAGAATGGATGAAGAACAAAACTGAAGGAACTAAATAGCTCTTTTAAATTTTTTCGAAACATAATAACTTGTAATAGATCATGGAGATACACAGACTGATAGGTATATTCAGAGAAGAAGATGGAGCTGCAGAGATCCAGTGTTAATGAAATTCACCTTAAGTAATATGAAAGAGAGATTAAAGATGAAAACCTAAGCTATTATTTGGACATTTAGACACTTTGCATGATATGTATCCTAATCAACAATGAAAAATTATTATGATCATTTTTACATTGGACATGCTTCTAATTATTTAGTTGTTCTCCAGTGATCCAGACTCCATATGCAATTAAACAGATTTTCATTAGTTATTCTGAGTGCTTGTGTTGACAGGCGTGACCTTCCTGAATTTAATATTAAGACATCAGTTAGTGGAGACCCATTTATGGATCCCCTGCTTATATTATCTGGAGATGGAACCCCTGTCATCAAATATCTCTGAAGCTGTTCTGTTAAAAGTGGTTTAGATGCAGCAGTCTAGACCTTGCCTATTAGAATATTATTAGGCTTGCATGCATTTGTTGTTGTTGTTTTGTTCTCTCTCTTTGCTTAAAAAGCACTGCTGTTTTGTCAACCCTTTTGGACTTAGAGAAAAGCAGATGCATAACTAATAACTTTCTGTTGTACTTTCTCACTGAAATAAAACACTTTTATTTTAGTTTATAGCAACATTTACTCAACTTAGCCAAACTTACTAAATTTTACTATTTGTTAAATACTTGTATTTTATTTCTGCAGCAGTAGTTTTTCCTAGAGGTTTCATGACTGAAGCATTTTTTTATACATTCTTTTAACTGATATTCAGTGTCAGTAACTTCATTAAGCACTTTTACTTTTCTTCAAAAACATCTGCTAATGCTAGACTCCAACTAGAGCTGAACCTTTCATCCTCTGTTTTAAGAGCGATGTTGGTTTTTGGTTTTTTTTTGTGTTGGTGTTCTTTTGTTTTTTTTTTCTTTCCCCGTTGTTTGGGGTTTTTTTTTCAGTTGTAGAACTGTGCATGTTTTCTTGGTTTCTTTGCATTGTTGTATTTTTCTGCCCATAATTTTAGAAAGAAAGAAAGAATTTCCCTAAATAAAAGGGCATTATTTCTCATATTATGTTGACTAACAATGTGACATTGATTAGTTAAATTATTTGATAGTGATTCTATAAAATATGTTGGGGAGATTTACTGGAGTCTTATGTAGTTTTGTAAGTGTGTGAGTTCTGAGTCTGGTTTGGGTCCAAACTGATCGTTCTCCATTCCCTTGGAACTCTGAGTTCAAAATCTTGTGACTTAGGCTCACTTAGTCTGTTGTGATTTGAAGAGTTTGTGCCTTCTCTGTGGTCTTACTTGTTCTGTCCCTGCTTTCCAGGGGCCCGTATTCCGTAAGTATCAGCAGGACACTCCTCCTGCTTCTTGCTCTAGTATTCCTTCAGGAGCATGTTTGTCCCAAAAGGAAAAATGCATTGTGAACAAATAATTCTCTCCTCCTGTTTGTAAATGCCATTGTATAAAGACGTGTGTATTTGTATCTTAGTTTTAGAGAAATTAACTTTAAATTAAAAGGTCTGTGAAGCTCACTGAGTATTGGCACTCTTTGGTGAAATATTTCCTTTGTACCAGCTACTTGGGTGTATGTAAATACTGCATTCAAACTCATGCTGTTTTGGGGAAAACCACCTCTAAAATCATATTGCTTTAAATTATTATTATTTTAAAAAAAGTCACTGAGTTCTGCAGCTATTCTGACCTTTTTGGTGTAAATTCTCTATATTTATTGGAACAGTAGTCAAACTACTGGTGTCTTATAAATAATTTTAATGCTAATCTATTCATAAGCCAAAGAGCAAATTTCCCACTAGTAACTAGGCTTTGTTGAGATGAAATATATGTTGTATGTTAACAGTAGCTACAAGATACATCTTTACAAACGTATCCAACTTGACAGTACCGTGTTTCTGAAATAGTAGTTACTGTCTGAATAAGGTAATTGTAGCAGTATATTAAAGGCATTGCTGGATGACTCTGCATTATGAGCTCTGTACTGTAAAATGATTAGCCCAGGTGGGTAATGGCTTGTTGTAGCCCCTCATATGGATCTCATTAATCCTGTTTGTAGCAGATGCTTGTTCTAATGAGTGGAGCTGAATGTTCAGGCAGGGTAAAGTAATGAGACATCAGTTCTGAAGAAAAGACTGTTACACCTAAGAATAATAAAAAGCTTAAAAATGTCTGTGGAATAATTCAAATCAATACAATCAAACAGGACTAGGTTTTACAATGGTAAAATGTGACCTGCACTAAATGGAACCTATTAAGGGGGGGAGTAAGTTATTTTCTTACATTTGTATGAGTACCTTTTTTATTTTTCACATCTGTACACATGCAGTTTTAGTGACAAATAATAAATATGATCATAATACTATGGCTGTTCAACTATGTTAAGGCAGCTATTTAAAAAAATGCAGAACAGGTAGTTCTTGCCAAAGGTTATTAAATTTGAAAAATATTCATGCAAATTTGATGGCTTGCAGATATCTAAATATGAGTAAGTAGATGCAGAATAAAACAGCTCTTAAGAATTGCTCCTAATTGTCTAATGTGTTTGTAACAAAATAGGTACATCTGTGAATTTGCTTTTTCTTTCATGGTTAGCAAATTACATTTTAAAAGCCTGTTGCCTAAGTAATTATCTTTTTGTTGTTATCATAATATAAAATAAGAACAGTAAGTGTGCACTTAATTGTATGATAAAACTGATGGGCACTTTCTGGATTATTAATGAAATAAATTTGATTTATCTTGAATGTATCAATCAATAAATCAATATATCTATCTCTATATATAGACTATTGATTTATATTGAATACAGTTATTTTGACTTAGTTACTATATTATCAAACTTGAGAAAGCTTCCTAGGTTTTCTAAATTCAGCTTTTTGTACAAATTGAAGAAAATTTTTTTAAGAACTTTAAAATTGTTGGCAGTTGCAGCCTCTTCAGAAACATATTTCTGACCCTTATTTGAAGGAAATCTACTCAGTATATTTTAAGATAACTTTTCTATAAATGTAATGAAAACAAGGTTGAAGTTTCTCTCTGATTTCCATGGCTCAATACTTTTTCTTTCCCTATTCTTTGATCCTTTACATGATGAGATGAAGCTTACATGCATAACTGAACATATTAGGAATTGCAAATTCCTAATATGAGAAGTTATCCAAAAGTCATTTGACCCAGAGTAAATTGTGAAAATATCATCACTGCTAAAGAACAACTCTTTAAAAAAACGAAAAAAAGAAGGATAAAATTGAAAAACAGGTGTTTGTTCGTTTTAGAAATGAGGAGGTAAAAGATAGTAGCCTAAAATTAGATGGCAAGGAAGCAAAATGGTTGCCTGTCTGCAAAGGCTTAAAGAAAAGATAGTTGAATGGGTTCATGGAAAAACTATTATCCCTGAGAGAGAGAGGAGAGAAAGTTGACATAATAATGAGGATGAAGGAGGACAAAGAAGATTGGAGAGTAGTACTAATCCAATTAAACCCCAAATCCATACACTTGAGAACTCATTATTAAGAACAAGAGACCAGATTGTCATGAAAGCAGATCTGGAGAATGGAAAGCTTGTCTCCGGGGAGCAAAGATATTAATATGGAGTTGAACTTCAAGGACACTATTGGGAATGAGAAAGAAGCCATAGATTAATTTTCAGATTGTACAAATTACATGACCACATTCTTGTGGATGTGAAATTTTATGCCCAGCAGAAGAAAGTTCCTGAAGTAGAGGTTTGCACAATTGTTAGTGCATTCTTCCTTAATTTAGAGCAGAGGGACAGAAATGTAGGGTGTTGAGATTTTTAGACATCTTCAGAAATGGCATTAGCAGGAAAGCGAAGGGCTGTTGATCACAACAAAGTATTTATGAATAAAAGAGCATTTCTCAAGGTATGAATGCTCCCTTCCTAGGTACCTTGCCTTCTGACCTAGATAGCTACTGAGAAAGTGAATTATTATAAAATTGTGTTTTGAGTGTCTTGTCATTGAGTCACGTTTAGGGTTAATACATGTTTGTGGTCTTGGAGTAAGGAAGGAATGTTGGTCTCCTCATCACAGGATAGGGTGAAGAACCCACACGAGAATCATCTGGCTGCTTTTAAATCACACCTTCCTTTCCTTTTTCTTCTTCCTCTCCCCACTTATCTTAAGAAATCGACTTTAATATTAATCAGTTTTGCACCATTAGTTGGTAGTGTTGCGTATCCCTTTATCTGTGGCTGTGGCATGTTTCAGTGGTGTGAAATTTTAAAGGATGGAAATATTCCAGGGTTGGGCATGTGCTGAATAGACTTTTCAGGACCAAATGAATTTTTTTTATAGGAGTGACAGGTTTTATGAACAACTGGGCTTAACCCAAGTTATTTGATTCCAAGTTAAATGAGCTTGATTCAATTGTGCTTATGTAACTATCAGCAGTGGGCAAAGCCTCAACTGGTAATTATACATGATCTGTGTGTGTAGGACCTCCATTGTTCAGACATTTGTATTATTTTCATTGAATGTCTCAAAGAACTAGTTGTAAGGGTTTTTCCATTATTATTTGCATGAAATTGTCAGAATGGGGTGACACTTTAAAAAGAGATTTGGAACCAAACACCTTACTTAAAAGATTAAAGTGACTGTTCCTAATCCAGTCTTCCAGTCTCCACACTGTGTTTCTGAGTCATGTCTTTAAGGTCATGAGGAAAAAAATGCAGTTTTTGTTTACATGCCATAGTCTCTTGTAGTCCTTCTTCACAATTATTTTAACTATTCTTTAGGGTAAAACAATTACCCATTTTTAAACTAGTTCTATACATCTACCTCTCTGAATGGAAGAATTTTAGTTGAGATTGAGGCTACAATCCATATGGACTTTATTTCATTGACTTTATTTTGAATAGTATATCTAAGTGGAGATAGCATATATTTTGTCTGAAAACTAAAGTTGTGAAAGTCATTGAAATGGTTGCAGTAAAGCTTTTACTCCCTTCCAGTCAAGATTAAAAGCTCTAAATAAATAGCTTTTATAAATTGCAGTACTAGTACTTGTTAGGAATCTGCAGTTTAGCTTTGAAGTTTGTAATGATAGCATAGTATCAGAAGCTTCTGCAAAAGTATATAAAGATCACATAGATGGTTCAGGATTAAAATTTATAAACTACCTTTCTAATGATTGCTGAAAAGAGCAATTCATAGATGTTAAGCACTCCAAACAGCATTCTTCTTAATTTTCTAAAAAGCACATGCCTAATTCATGTGTTTATTTTGTGTATTTAGGTAGTAGAGGAAGAGGAGATGGGATGGGGTGGCAGGAATGATGTATTTTTGACACTAAAGAGTTGGACGTTTAGGAGCTGAGATGTGAATTGTTTACTCTGCATCTTACTAATTGTCGTGTACAATTGTATTGAGCAGTAAATTTAGAATTACAAGACTAATACTAGCCTGTTTCTTACAGCATTAGAACCCATAAATATTGTATGCTTAATTGAGTTTTCATTTGAGAGTGTAAAAATAAAACTTTGATAAATTGGGCTTGTATTAAGGGCACTTCCAGTTTGTTTAGCATTTCCGCTGTCTGTAGGTAAAGATGCTCTAGCTCAGGGCAAGGAAGGTCTCATTATCTCCACCTGTTGCCATGTCCTTTTTCCCTGTTTTCTCTACTGTAGAGGCAATGAGGGCATGTCTAGACTTTGCCTAGCAGACTTTGACAGCAGGAAAGGAGCTCTCAGGTGTTGATAGCCAGACTTGTGGGCATCACCAGGCAGCTCATTCGTTTTGTTTAACTATTAATTTTGAACCAGGAGAGGTCTCTCTTGATTGGGAGACTGTAAGTCAAATGAGGCAGCACAGAATGTCATAAACTGTTGGACTAATGTATGTAACTATTGGATATAAAAATATGTCTGGTTTTGTGTCGGGCTTTCTTTGTGGGGGTCCGGTCATGGTATATTTATGTATTTATTAACAAGGCACATCCATATAATTTTGTTGCTTCTTCATCTCCTGAAATCTTCCCTTTACGGTCATTAGCCAATGTAGAGGAATGCATAAACAGGTGTGACAGAACATGTCATCGCTCATTTGGATCCAAACTGACTTGAATGGCCAAAGAAAGCATTCTTACTCTAAGTTGTGATTTCTCATTTATATGTGCTTGCAGCACTGTCAGGACTCTAAAAGAAGGGTTTTGTGTCCCTTCCTTAAGTGGCTAAGGAGCAGTGCTGATGAGGTACTCTACAGGAAATGTATTGTGTGAAGCAACAGGCCTGATACTTCACAGTTCTGAAGCCTCTTGACAACACACAAAGTTTTATGGTCACAATTCTGGGCTCTTTGGAAAGTGCTACCTAACTGATTATTCATATGTAACTATTTGAGTATTTGAACAGATTGTCTTCTAAGCAAGCTCTTTTGTTTATTTATAAATAGTTAATGCATTAAAATGCTTATTATGTAGCTTGTGCTATGAATACTGATCTTAGAATATTCAACTGTAGTCCTAAAATGTTCTAATAAGATCCAGATAAAGGGTGTGCCTTTATATCTCATTTTCAAGCAACCAGTATCAATGACTGCTGGTTTATTTATTTATTTTCCTTTCTCCCAGACCACTTTTAATAGTGGAACAGTACATTCTGTGCTGCTGGTTCTCCTGGGGGGGGATTACAGACGCATCTGTGAAGCATAACGGCTTATGTTCAGTCAGGGAAGAATGACATTCAGTGTGTGAAGTTGAACTATACAGAAATCTAGGGCATCCCTTTCTCTTGGAGCTGATCTATTCTGTGAGCACAAATGGCAGCTGCGTTCCTGCTGTGGCTTGTGCCGCCGATGCAGATGGAATTGACCCAGAATACGCTCTGGCATAAATCAGTTCCAAGTTGAGGGGATCTCCTTTTTCAAAGCTGTGTTACTCTTACTGTGACTGCTCTCTACTCTGTTACGGCCCTCCATGAGAGACATTATGGTTCACTTGCTTGGAGAAAGAAGGAATGTAACTATTTGTCATCTAATGCTAAATTAATTTGTTATTCTTTCTTATATATATTTTTTTAGCCTGATGCTTCAGGCATGAATTTTGCCCTATACTTCCAAGATACTTTCAGACAAAGGTTTATGGAGAAGGATGGAGCCAAAGAAGTTCAAGCAAGCTTGAAACTCTATCTGCAATAAATTATGAAGATAATAATAATAACAACAACAACAAAAACAACAGTAAAAATTACAAAACAATTCAGGAGTTCAGTCAAGCTTGAGATATAGTTTGTTCCATTAATCTTACAGCTTTAGAAAAAATTATATAACATGCAGTTGTTTTTCAGTAGTGTTCCTATCACTAATTTAGACATGCACATAGCATCATTAAAATTTGGGTGAAACAAAGAGAATCTAGTTTTTAAAATTAATCTGTTAGTATACAGGTTGTTACTGGGTCATATCTTTTCTAGCTTGTTAACAATTCTTTTGTTTTTTATCAGACAAATCACGTCATAGTGCACTATAAGAGCTCTTCAGTATGTAGTAGTTGTAGTTTAATTTGGCCTTCTTTGTAAGTCAAATAATGATTACAAGACAACTTTAAATTTAACCCGTAAGGTTTAATATCCTTCTAAAAATAAAGAAACAAAACCTCCACAGCACTCTAACTTAATTAAAACCCTGGAAGACAGACAAGAAAAGCACTGTAACTGGATAGTCTTTTTTAACCTTGCTAAATTCTTGGTTCTACCAGCAGTTTCACAGTCTAATAATACTTTAGATAGAAAATGTAGTTTTACACTGGTTTTGAATTTGCCATCTGTTAAATTAATTAAAGCATCTTTCTCTTTGATTTATGAAACAGGAAAAGCTGAAGTTTGAGCTCAGTCTAAACTGTGATACTTTATTAAGAGAAATTATATTTGTTTCCACACCTTTTATGCTTTTTTTCGTGGTCTTTAGTGTTGCTGTTGTCTCCTTTATTCAAAAACTGACTTGTCTTTAATGCTGGTGCACACTGTATCCCAGGTGAGGGGATACCATAAAGCTCTATAATGATGAAACCTTATTTCTGTATTTTGCACTACTCTGTTACTTATCTGACCTAATTATTTGTTTGCTGGTTTGTTTTGTTTTGTTTATTTGCTTGTTTGGCTGCAGCTGCAGTTCTGTGCTCTCTCTGACCACTAAAAAGTAGCTGCTATATGAGCTTTTTCAGCTGACAGTTAATTTAGAACCTTGTAAGGTGGGGAAGTGTGGTCTCATCTCTTCTCTTCCTGGCTGTGGTGCCCTTTGGATATCAAAACTTGCAGTGTTTGTTGCTGTAGTTTTGGGCAGACTAAAGTTTTCTGTAGTAAACCTCATCTGCAGATCCACTACCTCACTTTTGATGATGTTCAGGGCCATAGCAATCACTAAATATCTCCTCTGGGCCTTGCATTGTCAAGGGGAACAAATGAAAAGGGAAACTTGCATTCAGAGTTTAAAGGAGAGTGGTGGCAGGCAAGAATAAGAAAAATATTTTGATGCTGAGTGAGATAACTGTGGAGGAGACTGATAAGTATTAAAAATTATGGAGATTGGAAAGCTGCATAAGCTGTGTGGTATCTCTTAACTTACAGTGGTGACTTGACAAGGTTACTTCATTATGTGGAATATCAACTCAACAAATCTTGTGGAAATGAAATTCTTTGTTCTCAAATAAGGGTGACTGGTGAAGATCAATTCCTCAGTGCCTGGAGGTACTTAGAAGACATGTAGATGTGACACTTTGGGACATGGTTTAGTGGTGGACTTGACAGTGTTAGGCTTACATTTGGACTCCATTATCCTAAAGGTCTTTTCCACCTGAAATGATGCTGTGAGTATCAAAATCAAGCATAGCCCTTCTGTTGTGATATATGAGGTCATCAATAAGACAGGATTTTTTTTTTTTTTTGTAGTAACATTGAGTTAAGGCAGTAGTATCTTGAATGAGTAATTCAGAATATGAAGCTGGATGTTGGAAACCTTCTGATTTCTCATGAAATTAGATGTTGGTGTAGCAGATGAACTAGGATAACTTTCTTGACTGTAACATGAATACTGGAAAGCATTCCTTTTGTTTAGAAAAGCTGCAAAATAAAGTATGAGGAATAACATCTTATTTTCCTAATACCTGAAGGATAAAAAATTGTTACAGAGTTCAGATTAAAAAAAAATCACTACAGGATTGTTAAGGAAAACTTCTGGGTTACTGCTGAATCTGCCTCTGATGCCTGATCAGAGTTGTCAGTATAAGCCACTTGAACATCTAATACAATCTGAGCGTCTTGATCTCCATAATAAGAGTTTAACCAAGACAGTTTTGAAGCACAGGGAACACATTTCACCCCACAGAGACACCTTACAACTGTGGAAGTTAACCAGATGCTGAATTTTACTCTCTTACGAGGGTGGAGGATTGGTGGAGAATTTTAACAGGTGACAAATCCAGGTGCTTCTGAGTGTAGTAAGAGATATACATTTATGTACTGAACAAGAGCGTAGTAACAGGATTTTAATATTGAGGGGAAAAAAAAGTCTTGATTTTAGAAGCTAAGTTTGGGTCATTCATGCTAAAGCTTTGCTTTAAATTTAAATCATTATGATTGTAATGAGAGGTAAAAATAGATCAAAAATGCAAGTTTTCTTTTTATTAAATGACAGATTTGGTTGCCCTAAGGGCAGTAGTTAATAGAATTACTCAGAATTACTGTGACTGAGGAACATGGTATGCAGTATAGATGAGGAATGGAATTTCCCCTGAGTTCAGCCATTTTGGTAGGAGTTCATGTAAAGGAAAAATTGTGGTTTTGACCTAGGAAGACTGGTATATCTTATGCTTCTGGACTTGGACTAAATTTCTATTTATTAGAGAGAGTGAGGCTAAGAAGACTGCTAGAATTCTAAGATAAGTAAAGAACCGATTGAAAGACAATGGCAGTGGATGGTTTTGAAAGAAAATGCATAAAAAGCCGCAAGTAGAGACCTGAATATTAATTTTGTTTTATCATTAAGTATTTTGAAACACAATCCAAGTATGTTCTGATAAACAAATGAGGGAGATCAGCCACTGAATTCACTGAGGACCAGAATAATAAAACTGAAAGGATATTTAGTAGTAGAAAATGCAAGGTCATGAATGAGAAATATTGGAGCTGGGGGCTGTTAATTGGAAATACCTGTCAGTCACAATCTAAGAGATTTTTTTGGTTTAAAATGCTGTGTAGACTGTTGATGGCATACTTTAACCTAGAAATATAGGGGAGAAATACAAAGTGTTGGTATACTCAGAGCAGACTAACTTCCAAAGGTCTGTGTGTATGTTTTTAAAAAAATTATTTGTAATTTGGACTGTTGAATATATAATTCTACAGCAGCTTATGCATGTAGCAAGCAGCGTTTCTTGCTGGCTGGTATGCAGTGTACTCATGCAAATGACAACATGTGTGCAGCTTTGGAGAAGGTGGTTTGTGACAGAACTGTCAGTGCGCTGATTAAAAAGACATTGTTTTCCTTTTGTTTATACATTGAAAATAATATTGTGGGTCTTCTTGTAAGTTCTTGTGCTACTGTCCCTGTATCCAGGCTTTGTCATCCTTGAGGAGACATAGTTTGAAGGAGTAACCATTGCCAGCAGCAATTAATAGAAGGAAGCAAGCTGAGCCTTCCTCATTTATTGGGATTTAGCATCTTTCGCTCCCTGTGCCACAGCCCAGCTTCAAACTCTTCTAATTTAAACTTACTCTAAATCCAGTCTGGATTTGGGTCAGGACATGGAACTGCAGCAGCTTAGTGACACAGATAGATGATCTCCTACTGTCAGTGGGTAAAGGGCAGTCATTAATTTTCATTCTCCTGGCCTTTCCCTCAGTGTTTGATGGATCTGGCCAGAAGTTGATGCTTTCTTGCCAGGAGGGAGTGGCGGGGTCCAAAGCACTCGTGTGACTTGGCCTTGTTGTAGGTGATCCATCTATAGAGTGGCAACAAACCTGTGGTTTTGAAGCACTGCCAATCGTAAAAGGAAATTAAGAAATTGAAAATCATATCTGCAACAGGATTTCGTGGTTGCCTTTGCGTCAGCGAGCATATTAGTGATGCTAATTGCTATTCAGATTTGGGTAATGCTAATTTGTGTGGGAGGGCAGCATTTCACAAGACTGAATTCTAGGCTGTGTAATGAACTCCCTTGGGAATGGAGAGCTGCTATGTATTTTGTGCTTAGAGTTGATGGTGGAATTTCTTATATTTTGCATTCTTTAATGTGATAATACAGACACAGGCATATTTAGAAAGGAAAATGAAAAAAAGCAATGACGGTGGCACTGTGTCGAAATAAATAATCTTCTTTGATATAGCCTGTCTAAAGAAATGTTGCAGGGCAAAGAAGGCTCCTAGAGGAGCTGAATTTTTAAGCTTCCTTTGAAACAATATTTCTAATCCATTTGCTACTTGCAGATTTTTTTCCAGAGAATTACTTGTGTGTTGAACTCAAACTGAGAAAATGAGATCTTGAAGTTTGAAGAAGCTGTGTTATATTTTTATATTATACTTAAGGTTTTAAAACTTCTATAAACCACAAAATTAACATATGTAACCTTATTGCTGAGATGGTTGCTGTGATTTTGGCTGAGAGAGAGAAGTTAAAGACAGATAAAGCACATCATAAAATTGAAGTCAGAGGCAAAACCTCTGTGAATAGATAGGCAATCAATTTTGTGGTAAATATATTTTGGCAAGCACTACACCATGTGTAGGGAAATACTGTGTTGGGTGACTATTTTCAAATCCACTTGTGTGAATCCTAGTAATTTGGAAAAGTGCAGAGGCCACTTGTTCTAGTGGGTACAGTATTGGATTTGGAGCTTGGGAAATGCATTTCTGTTCTTGTTCCTTAATCTCAATGACTGTAGGTTGAGGTACACCAAGTAATTTGCCTTATTTTGCATTAAGTAATATTTTCCTGGAATGTACTTTCAAATTTAATGATGAAAAATGCTAAATATCCACATAAGGGAGAAACCTCACTTCTTAACTTAGGATTTTCAGTGTATCTCATGTCAGCTTCAAAACTATGTTAAAAAAAAAACAAACAAAAACCAAAAACCACCACCACCAAAACAAACTCAACTGAAAATGGAAGTCTAATAAAATCATTCTTTTAGCTTGTGTTTGGGGCCCAGCTGGTGTGGACTGCATCATACAGGATATATGTGGAGGCAAATGAGCCTTTGATACAGTTGCCTTTTTTTGGGTATGCTAAAAAGAATTGATTTCTGAAGAAAAAACATTATTTGATGGTTGACCTTTTTTAAAAATTTAAAGATTGACATTATTAATACTCTGGTAGGTGATTTTGAGATCTGTTTGTCTAATGCCAGGAGCTCTCACTCTACTAATGAAATTTTCATCCTATTTCCTGAATTATTGTGTTAATAATAATGTCTAATTAGAATTAATAATGGACTTTGCCTCAGGATCAGAAGTGAATAAAAAGAAGCATCTAATGAAACTTTAGATTTTACCATTTCTATGACTAGATATTTTATCTGTTTATGAGATTAATCTGTGTGGGTGCCGTGACCCTTTATTTGTCAGAATTTCTGTTTCAGTGGAAACTGACTGGTTTGTAGCAATTGGACTGACAGTTTCGAGAGATGATGTTTGTAGCTCAAACATGGTTCACTATCCCATATATAGTTTTCAAAGGTGAATGAGCAGTTCTGTTATTGCTCTTGTTGCTGCTCTGCCTTTGTTCTTTTATTCACTTGTCTGGTTTTACATTCGGATTGAGCCATCTGACGTAGGACCATGTCATCTTGTGTACTTGCCCAGAATCTAAAACAATGGGGCCTGGTTACTAATTGGAGCTTTTGGGTGCTCACACAATAGAGGTAATTAGTAATAAATGTACAGCTGTAATAGCAAGTAGTGTTCACAGTGGGCAGTGCCATGTATACAGTTAAGTTCCTGTGTTCTGTCTCTTGTGAATGTATTTGAGAAATCATCGCTCTTCTTTCTTTGCCTTTGTGGTGTTGCCCAGAGGCATGTTCTCTATTCTGGTGTAAGTGATTATCTTCTAATACCTTAATTAACTTCTTAAAATATAAATGGCCATGGTACATCGAAATAATATTTAGAAATGTACTGATCAGCAGTCTGCAAGATTTCTCCATGAATGCTTGCAATGTTATCTGGAGAAAACTTTAAACCTGGTATTAAGCACATGAACTTAAGCTTTTTGAGTGAAATAAGCAAACAAAAAACCTCAACCAACCAACCAGCTTAAATCCCTCATTAATTGATAAACTCAGTCTCACTGAAACCTTGCGTATCTCTTTAGCTTCTTGCACATTTTTAATTATTAGCTGCTCATAGAACACTTCTGTTTGTCAGTCCATTCTTGACCAATTTTTTTCTGTCTTATGTTGGTAGTTATTAGAATTTTGATAAATTCTGTTGTTTGGACCACATTCAGAGTTTTGTTTCAATGGTTTATTAAATTGGGAGGGTGGAGGAGTTTTCAGCCATTCAGCTAGAAAAACCTCAAAAAACGCTCTTTCAAAATGAGACATATCTGGATCAGTTTAGTGTCTTTCTCAGGCAGAGAACTTGTTCAGATTCTAAGTTAGAGAGGTATATTACCATGAGACCCAGACAAATGGGTCTACATGAAAGTAATTTACTGTCCTGAGACGAAATTTTTTTCTGTCTTCAAAGTCAGCACATGCTGTTTCTCAGCATCTCTCTGAAGTAAGATACAGAATCATAGAAATCATAGGATCATAGAGTGGTTTGGATTGGAAGGGACCATCCATTCCTCTTTATGAAGGAAGATGGCATGCAGATAGGTATGCTTAACAAAAACTTTGTTTCCATACAGAATGCCAGTGAAAAGTCTCTGTGGGCTTTAAGAGGTCTCAGTCGAAGAACTGGAGCCCAGCAGTGTTTGTCCATGTGAAAGGAATATTTAGGGTGTGGCCTGGTTTAACTCCTGTAGCAACTAAGCCCACACAGCCACTTGCTCTCTCCTGCCTGTAGCAGGGGGGAGAGAATCAGAAGGGTAAAAGTGAGAAAGCTCAGGGGTTGAGATAAATATAAGGAAAAATAAGGAATTGATTTACTATTTCCCATTGGCAGGCAGGTATTTAGCCATTTCCAGGAAAGCTGGGCATCATTCATGAAGGTGACTTGGGAAGAAAAACACCCTAACTCCAAATGTCACCTCCTTCCTCCTCCTCCTCCCATTTTTTTATTGCTGAGAGCAACATTGTATCTTCTGGGATATCCCTTTGGTCACTTTATAGGTTTAACGTTTTAAATGTAAAAAAATCCTTTTAATTTTTTTTTTAATAACATCTGTCATGATTGCTTGTTTTTGACACTTAATATAAAACAAAATAATATAGATCTTGAGGATATACATGTAATTATAATATCTTAGCATTGCCTTCACAGGTACATGATGCTGATTGATGGCAAGAATGAAGTTTATATGATTGATAGAGACAATTCCATTTTTCATGTATCCAACCTGGAATTTCCGTTTCGTAAAGATCTTCGCACACATCTAGCAAACACTCTTCTAGATGGGGTAAGGAGCATACTGTATAATTATTGTTACAATTTCAGTGCTCTTTGCTTTGTTCATAATCAAGGCCAAATTTTTAGGCCCGGATTGGTGAATCATAGGATTTCAGGAGTAATATAGGTTCAGTCATTGGCTGAATGTGGGAATTGCATTTTATAAGAAATGACTTACCTACACAATGGCATTGATGACTGCTCTGGGAGGAGCTGTTTGTCTTTGAAATAAATCAAGGTATTGAGATGAAATCCTCTGAATATGAGAAAAGGCTTGAAGAGGATCCAAAAAATTATTGCAGTACTTCATCTCTTGCTACAGCTTTGTATTTTGAAATAGTAAACATGGTCAATTTTATAGAGCTCATGGAAATACTTCTAAAATTTGATAAAATTTTCATCATCTTTTGATACACTTTTGTGGATTTATGTCTTTGTTTCTGTCACCTTTATTTTCAGCTGATCTGAATTTTTGAATAATTTAGAAATGGCTTAGTTATATTTGTTTAAGGCTAAATTGTTTCTAAGTTGCATAATTTAAATTATGGAAACTTGCTAAGGAACTTTTTGAGCCAGTTGTAAAATAAGCCATAAAACATCTCTACTTGTGGTTTGGAGGCTGGGCTGGACTATTGGTGGTAAACTTTTCAGAGCAATAGCCACAAGAAGAAATTATTTATTTCTTGACTGTCCTATTTCACATGACCAAAAGAACTTCATTAGCTCTCACACTAATAGATCAATGCAGTCTCCTATTATGTTTCAGTAGCATTGGAGACTCTCTGTTTTGCTGTAACTTCTGCTTGATGAAGTATTTTTATACCTGAGATATCTTCCATATTGATCTTCTGAAGCCTAATGCACTTTTCAGATATAGGAGACCATACTGTCTTTATTAACTTTCTTTCCTTTCTCAGGCCCTTGTTCTCAGTATTCTTCTTGAAATGTCACTTCTGTGACTGTTCTGTCTTACTGAACACACATTTACATGTGAAGCATGTATGAATTGACTCTGTGAGGATAATTACTGCAAGGAACAATGTACTGTCTCAGGGACAGAGAGGCAGATAATGAAATATTTTCCACCACGTCTGCTTCACTGAAAAATTGAGAGCATAATGCAAGAAATGCCATGCTTTCAGCTCAGAAGTGGTTGCTCAAGCTGTCGTGTCTGGTAGGACCCTCTTCAGCCAGGCAGCTCCCTAATGATATACATAATATTATTCTTAATGACGTACATTAGGTTGCATACTTTTGAGATAAAAATCCTGGTACTGCTATTTTTTTCCCCTGCTACTTCTAAGGCTCTTGAGAAAGTAATGACTTGCCAGTGTCCATATGGTGCAATCCTAGGTGTTCTTAAGGGAAGTGGCTGCTCTTTCATTTATTTATTTAATTATTCCTTTTATTTCAAAACAGATGTTTTAGTAAAGGTGGCTGATACGTACATGGTGGAAGACAGGGGTATTGAGATAAGCGCATAACATAGCTGTGGGGCATGGAGGAAGGTCTTTGATCTGGTGTGTTGTGTTCCCAGATTTATTGTTTAAGGCTCTTAAGAATAACTGAAATTCTCTCAGGTACCCATGGCATGAACTATAACTTTGCTTAATTTGTTGTTCTGTGAAAGTTTGACTGTTATAGTGCATTTTTGATGTTTCACTTTACTGGCTTAAAATCAGTCTTACTGTGATTTCTTTCCCTCCCACATTTTTTTTTTTATAAAGTGAAAAGCAAAATGACAGGAAATGAACAAGTACTGACTGAATGAAGTACCCTGAGATAAAACTAAAAACTTTCAATGGATAAATACTTTCCATAGTACAGATTTCTAAATTTGTTTTAGTATGGTCAGTTAAATAAAAAGCTGTCGATGGAATATTTTTTTCAATTGCAATTCCTTTAACAGGTTTGAGGATAAGACTTGCCTATTATTTGAAGTGTCAGAAGAACTTAACTTTGTAGTTGAATATTTGTTTAATGTTGATGCCAAATGAAAATTTTCATGAATCATCCTTTACTCTAGATAGATACATGATTGATTTTATTTTTTTTTTTAAATCCATGGGAAGAAGTTGGCTTTTTCTCTATTAACATATTTTGCTAATTAATGCTTGAAGGGCTGTTGAAGTTAATTCTTTAATTACAGGCTGAAGGAGTTCATACTTACTGTCCTTGAAGTAGCTTTCTCTTTCAGGGCATGAAAGTATAAAATGAGGTGGCCCAATTGGTATTGCTTTACAGTATTCTTAAAAATGTTAGAAAAAAGGAAAGAGAAAACAGAAATATCAGAATCATGAACGAAACAACTACTGATGTTTAAAAATACAAAAGATTAGGTAATTCCCCCTAACATTATTTAGAATGACAGTATACATGAAACTTTCATAAAGGCAATTTCCGTGCATTCAGGGATCTATTAACTTGCTTTAAGGCCTCTGGTGAAAGCCTTTCATGTGGTTGTCTTTGAGAATTTCAGATGCATTTGTGGTTCACTTCAGGCTGAAATTACTTGCAAACAGTTCTTATGTGATCAGTTACATCTTGGGTGATCTCCTGCAACACTCTGTGCTCATCTCCAGCTCTTCAGTTGCAATTGGTCTCCTGTCGTGGAAGAAGGTTTTCCACAAAGCTCATTAAAGCTAATTTGTCACCTACAGGTGACTAGTATGACTTTCTCCTTTAGACGCCAAGTGTTTTGCATCCATAGTGCTATCTGAGAGAATGCATAGAGTTTTGTTCAAATGTTTTGGCTGTCATGCAGAAAAACTAAATAGCTATTTTCAGGAGCTTTCTTGGCATTCTGCTTAGCTTTGTAACAGTTGAGTAGAAAATGCAGAAGCATTCTTAGTCTTGAAATACGTTTTACAATTTTAATACAACTTTTTAATCTGTTTTATTTTTATATAAAATATTGTTCACACTTGAAGGCTTAGGAGGGCCAGGAACTCCGTAGACAGAGAGCAAGATAAAGATTTATTTGCCTTTTTTTATTGGTAGAGATCTTACCTATTTGTAAACTGTCTCAGAAATTGCAGAACTTAAAACTTTTTGAGTTTGAAAATGCTGGTGCAAAATAGATTTATGCAAAATAGATTTAAGAAAAAAGGCAAGAAACAAAAGCTATTTTCATTCCTGAAATACAGCAGTGGCTAGAATTGTCTTAAAGATAAATGGATAAAGGATTAAGACAAGGCACGGGAGGAAAAGGAACAACAAACAGATGTATTATTAGATCTGATTCCATACTCTGTGTCAACAAACAATTCATTCTGCAAGTGGCTGTTAAAATTGGATCCTTTGCTTTGTGATTAAATTTTGGATTATTTTAAGTCCAAGTTACTCGCTAGTGATGTGATTAAAAAAAAAAGTCCGTGAGCTCTCAGTCCATTGTTCTTCTGGTACTTGTCCAACAAAAAGCTCTTAGCACTGTTGCGGGTCTAATACACTGTATACTGTGCTTTGCAACACCAGAAGATTGAGGAGAGTGACACCAGCAGAGTGTTGCAAGATTACATTGCATTAATTGATCATTGGACCTTGTTCTTCAGGCCCATGGGCTAAGTGGATACCTAAACCAGCAGCTAATGGACAAGTGCTAGGATCATACTGACTAGCAGGGGTAGTTTTAAAACACACAATACTGGCTGTAAGTCTGCATGGAGTCTGTAGAAGGAACTGCATGGATGCAGGTGTTCCTTATGGACACTTTTATGTTGTATTAGCATGCCATGTGAGTGGATTTGGGTTTCAGTTTTTAGTTATCTAAGAATTGGTTTAAATATAATCTTACAGTATCAGGTTATTACTCAGGTCAGAACAAGTGAGTTTAATTGTGATCATTTCTCCAATAATATATTTTCCCAGCTTCTCTCAACTTGTCTCTGGGGTCTGTTCCCTGGGGTATTTTTCAATTCTGATAATTTCAAAGAAGATTCTGAAATCAGACTGTAAAATAATGATGTGTTAGAGCATTTCTAATCTGAAGCATTCTTATGCTCGCTTTACAGCTTTTGCCTTATGACAGTTGTATTGGCATAACTAATGGAGCAGGGAATGTTGTTGTCATGATGGAGATGAGCAGCGCAGGAATTTGTCATCTCATCTTCTAAGGCATATTGTGCTATTGTTTTTTGCTCTGGTAGCTGGGATTTCAGTCAGGATGTCAAAGAGAACAGGAGGCAGGGGAGGAAGAAAAGAAGGGAGGAGATGAGGAAAAAGGCTTGTTTGATCAGTAATAGAATAAAAATGTCTACATGTCTGAAGTAGAGAAAAAGTTAAAAATAAACATTTCAAAAGATGTTTAAAAACAACTCTTGGTCCTCTTTGTTGTATTTTATAATCCTTCTTAAACCGAATATGCACAGATTCAGATTTTTAAAATTAGGCATAAAATCTTGTATTACCAGGCACTGAAATGTTTTCAGGGTTTTGCATACAAATGCTAGCTTTGCATCAAAGCTGAGGCTCTGAACATGCATACTGAGAAAGTGAGTCCTTAAACCCTAAATATGTGCTGAATTAACTGTGTTTCAAAAAGTTGTTTCACCTGCCAATTCAATTGAGAGTTAATGAAATACAATGGCATTCTTTTGTTTCACTGTTACTTTGTTATTTGTTTCACCTGATTACTATCAGGAATTTCAGGTGGATTTTTTTATCCTGAGTGTTTTTCCCCCTTGAATTGTATCTTTACACACTCTTCCAAGTTTGCATATCATGCCTTCTGTCCCTTGAGTTGTACCCATCTGTTCTTGTAGTTATTATAAAATGTATTGTCAAAGAAGGCATTGCAGCATTGTGTCTGCTGTTCCTTTGAGAGCCCACCAGTGTCCTACCTAAATATTGGAAACTAATGGAATGGCATTTTGTTACATCACTTCTATATAGACTTTTTTTGCTCATGTTATTTGACAGGGCCTGTGACTAAATTTTAGAGGTAAAAGTAAGATATTGTAATGTTACAAAGGAATAGTGTTCACTCATTAGATTAATGGTTTTTTATTTTTTTTTTTAAATTTTGTGGAATTATGTGTAAGGTCAACTCAGGTTGTCATTCACACCTGTGAATGCTGCACATGGCTTTGAAATCCCAATCTCCATCTCAGTGATGTGTTCACAGAAGATGAGATTCCAAAATATTAAGCAGGCAACTTAGATTTTCCAGTGGTTTTTGAGAACAACACGTTCATGTCTTCTAGTTTAGTTTTAAATGCTTCAAGCTTTGTGTGTGCTTTAAAACAAATCAATATTTTTACAATTGAATTGCATGCTTATTTTTCAAAGCAAATTGTGGTTAAATGCAAGGTACAATTAGAGAATCTTGTTATTGTTGTACAGACTGAAAATTAATCTTACATAAGTCAATCAGACTTTTTTGGGTTTCTTTTGTAGAATTTATGGAGTCTGAGAGAAATTAAAAGTTTGTAAGACATAAAAATGCTATTAACATAGCAAGACATTAACTAAACATAATTAATTTGAGTTGATGTAATGTTCTTTTTTGGAATAATTCTTGAGCTCCTGATTTTGTTTTTATCATGTCATAGTGAACTGTTTTCATGTTTTTCAATTGTTTTATCTTGTTTGTGTGAACTTGGAATTTTAACTTGGTATGTTTAGAAAAAAGTCCATAGCTGATACAATTTATTAGCCAAGAATCAGGTGGAGGAGGGAGGTAGGGAGAAGATGGATTGCATTTAGAGAAGTGACTATTTCAGAGTTGTCTCTGGAAAAGATCTTCCAGTGGTAGTTGTTACCATTTTCAATTGGTATGTTTAGTTCATCAAAGTTCATCAGTTAGTTCATCATATACTATGTCTGATTCCCATCACAGGAAGCCTGAGTTACTGATGTAAGCACTACCATGTAAGGTATATGTATTTTTTTATGTACCATTAAGTTCAAGAAACATTTTTGTGTTTGGATGTTGATCATTAATGTTCTTTCCCTACCTGACCTATTTTCAAAATGATTTTCCGGTACATATTGAATGTTAACTGACTTCATGTGGTGCAGAGAGTGTCTGTGATATTTCTGTTTGAAGGAGCCACTGTTTAGTCACAGTGCAACATTCAAGCAAATTGCAGCTCTCACTGCTGCCTAAGATGCCGTTAAAATGAAAAGATCCAACCTGAGCATAGAAAATGAATGTGAATGCTTGTTCTTTACATCCTCGCTGTTGTACTTCTGACTGTGGGCAAGATTTCCAGTAGTGCTTGGTTGACTTAGTATCACAGTTCTTATTGAGGTTTATAAAAACTCATTATTCACTCAAGATTTTGAAACCTGTGGGGAAACTAACGTATAAATGTTGCAAATCTGAATGGGAATCCCTAGCACAGCTTGCTTGTGTTTCACTGAATGCTTAATGAGAGACTTTTAAGACCACAGTAATATTTTTATAAACTTGACCTGTTGTAAAATATTTTTTTGTAATAAAGAAGTGGCCGGTGTTAGATTGCATCATGCTTGCAGGTATATGCACTGAGTATAAATGTGTTGACATTCTTCTTCTATATTTATGAAAAAAATGCCAATGCTTTCTCTTTTCTTTTAAGGAAATGATCATCGACAAGGTTAATGGACAGGTTGTCCCTCGGTATTTGATATATGACATTATTAAGTTTAATGTAAGTACTTTCAATTTTATTGCTTATCATTAGTTATTGATTCTTACTTCAATTTTTATCTTACTTATATAAGTAAGAGCTTCAGAGTGAATATAAACACCAAAAGTGTTTGGGTATTTTGCATCTTGATAACAAGCAATGCATCAGAATTTAGATTGAAAGCAGCCTTACAATACATGTTGATTTATTCCCACTTGCTCAAGAAAAAAATGGCCATTTGAAACAGTCTGCTAGACACGGTTGGAAAATTTCCCATTTCTAGAGCATGTTTGAACTATTTAGGCAGTGAAATCTAGAGGGGACGGAGGAGTTAGCCTGGTGTATTTGTTACCAGAGCTTCACAGTACTTGTTAGGCTGCTCTGTCACCTCCTTCTCAAATTTCTGTTTGGAACCAGCAACTGGTCCTCTGCTAAGTCCTCAACACCCGGGTCTCCTGGTGGCACAGGCTGTAGGGAAAATGTATAATAAGGAAATATATTGCAGAAGTTGTGGAGAAGGAGAATAGAGTCTAGGAATAAAGTCTTTGTGATCATAAGAAAGAGCTGTTACACAGTACTGAAAACAGGAAACTTGTTTTCTGTAAACCAGCTTTCAAATACAGTAAAGGTTTGAATATCACCAAAGGGCTTTTGCTTGTGTCTTTTACAGATTTTTTTTTGTTGTTATTTAGCTCACATGATGTTGTGTTTTAGATTTGCAAATCAACATGGACTAGTGCTGATAACACAGGGATGTTCTTTGTTACTACTGAGCAGTGCTTGCACGGCTTCAAGCCCTTTTCTATTTCTCACCCTACTGCACCAGTGAGTAGGCTTGGGGGTCACAAGGAGTAGGGAAGGGGACACAGCCAGGACAGCTGACTCCAACTGACCAAAGGAACATTCCTTGCCATATGATGTGCTGTGCATATAAAGCTGGGGGAAGAAGGATGTTTGTAGTGGTGGCATTTGTCTTCCCAAGTCACCATGTGTATGATGGAGCCCTGCTGCCCTGGGGGTGGCTGAACACCTTCCTTACGTTGCTTTTTCTGCATGTGCAGCTTCTGGGGATGGCTGAACACCTTCCTTACGTTGCTTTGTCTGCATGTGCAGCTTTTGCTATAGCTTTGAAACTCTCTTTATCTCAAACCTTGAGTTTCCTCACTTCCGCCCTTTTGATTCTCTCCCCCCACGTTATTCAAGGGGGAATGAGTGAGTGTCTGTGGAAGGCTTTGCACCTACTGTGGTTAAACCACAACAATGTATTAAATTTAGTCAAAATAGCCCATGAAAACACTAGTATCTGTTAATGCTTCTGGAAAAGCAAAATTATTGTTTCAGTGCTCCGAAGAGGACAAAAACAATATTAGTAAACCACAGGGCATTTCAGCCTTTCTAAACTACAGTTGACTCTTCCAATCTTGAGTAAGATACTACTCAGCTCAATCACTCCATGTAAGTGGAAATTGCAAGTGTAGGCATGGTACCAGTCACCAGAAATTACTAAGGTATTCTTGGAAGCATAGTCATACTGTGACTTAGGACAACTGCTTTTAAAAGGAGTAGTTTGTGGGGAAGACGTGTTAGATTAGGACTAGAAGCTTTTTGTTAACACATTTTAATTCTGTATCTGGATGTCCTTTCTCTAACCTTTTCTGAAAAGTAGGTGTTAGTTTCCTGGATCCCTCCTACAATTAAGACTTTTCCCTAAGCAAAAAATTCCATGTAGTCTTCTGAAAAATACAGTCTTCTATAACCACTCCTGAGTTCTCATTTTTCCTTTACATTTTCTTACCTGTTGCTCCACCTGTGGTTCTGTGTTTATTTACCTTCATGTCTTGCCTTGTTTCTGCTCTCCTTTTGAGTCTAACCTACCATTCACTGCTGTTACAGTTCCTTTGTAGTAAACATGTAATGTAAGAAGTGTACAGTCATTCAGTTTGGGATGTGCACATACTAGCAAAATAACGCTTTTCAAAACTCATAATTATTTCGTTTAAACTTTGTTTTTGTGGTGGAAGAGGAGGAAGCCCTCATTTGTAGTGAAGTGTCCTGACTTGACATGATGAATCCCACTTGGCAAACAGGAAAAATGATCAGTAGGTTTCCAGAGGATTGTCAAATGTTTACGATGAGTCTGGTTTTGAGCAGTGCTTTAAAGCTTGTTTGATTTTGTTCATTTTTTAAGTGCCCTGGGAATGAGAGAGAGGAGCTAGTTACTGTGTAATACTTTTTTAAAGTCAAGGATGAATTAAGATAATGTTATCAGTATGAGAACAAGCAGGGCTTTGGCTGCAAGAAGTCATTAGCAATGGCCCTACAACAAAAGATTGAAAAGCTCAGCTGTTTTTAGGTTAATTTTAGAAGCTTAATTGAAGAGATGGGCACCCAAGGATGTTTGGCTTGGCAAGAAATGATAAACAGAATTTTATAACCAAGAGACGTAAATGTAATATAACTTGTAAATGCCAAGAAAGAATAAGTTCCTATTTAAGTTGTGTGAGTTGGATTTTTATTCACTTTTTTAGCAGATCTTCAAATAAAATAATTACACAAAGCACTGGTCCTGTTCAAAACCAGAACATTCCTCCCCGCCTTCCAAACAAACAACCACTCACTCCAAAAACTCCCCAAAACAGAGGTTGCACTGGAATTTGGCATTGTTTGTTTTTATCTGGAAAGTAGTTGAGTCTTGAAGGTGAATGATTGAGTTACTGTACTTACTTATGAGTTACAGGATTTGCAGCACGTCCTCTGTCTCACCCTCCACATGACTCAGCTTACTCTGCTCTTGGAGATGCAACTTTGCAGCACATTCAAACCCCATTGATAAACACCTTTGCTCAGGCAAACCTCATGTTTTAGTCAGGTCTTGTGAACTAAGATATTTTCTGCAGGAGATCACGGGACCCTTGTACCACGAACCAATATGATTGCGCAAGAGACCCTTTATTGTTTACATTACAATACTCTTATGCATTTCTGCAGTCGCTGTTCACGCGGTCATGCATGACCTTATTGGACCCCCCGCTTTGTCCACGCCGTGCATGCACTCTTCAGAGACCCTGATAGGTTACAGTCCGAGATGGTGTAGTCCTTCTTTGTTTACTTTCTTGCTGTCTTGTTATCTCGTTCTCCAAACTGCTTCTCTCCCAAATTAGAAAAGCTTACAGTTCTGTAACCTTGATGAATTCTTGCAGTGAACTTGGCTGGGGCCCGTTACAGGATTCGAACACCTTACAACAATTTTCAGCTGAGCTTATTCTGAAATGCTTGACCTATTTTGCTAGCTAAGCATTGCAAAATTTTCTTGCTTTGTCAGAATATTCCTTCTGAAATACTGTATTCACAATGTAGAGAAAGTGAGTGGACAAAGAACCATCTGTTACAGATTTTAATCCACGTTGTTATCGGTGAGGCTTATTGTTACTTACTTTTTGATTTTGCTGAAGTGTGTCAGGACTAAACTATAGCAGCATTCTAGAAAGAAAGGAAACTGAGGGAGTAGACTGATTGATGTCTGTAGTGTGTATTTGGCTCTAGATGTCTATACAGGAAAAGTCTTAGGAGAGTACAGGGAAGTCTTAGGAGGAAGGAAATAAAAAAATTGAACTTCAGTGTTTGGGAGAAACCTATACTTGAATTCTTAAGCAAAACATATAAATTGTCTTGGTTGTCTTTTTCCATGATATGTTTTGTATTGAATTCTGATGCTTATCTTGTATAGCTGCTGCAAAAGTCTGTCTTCAAGGATGCTGATGGAATCCTTTGACTATTTCTTTTAGTTACTGTTTCTGTGACATCTAGTTTCTAAAAGCTTGTAACACATCCCATTTTGTTGCAAGAGGTGTTTGTGTCACAAAAAACAAATGATTCTTCAGGAGATGTAACAAGAGTCTTCTTATTGTAATTTTCTTCAGTTTGAAGCATGGCATTGATTGTTATTAATAGCAGCTCAAAATATGACATTGCTGTCTCATTGCTTTCATCTCACCTGCTAAAATCAAATACAGAAAGAAAGCTGTATCCTTGTGTAGTAAGCCTGCCTTTCGACCTTTGTGAGCTCCACACACAAGAAATCTGGATTTTTCATATTCTTCTGAACATAAAAGGCTAATAGGACCCAACATTCCTTACAGTGTAGTCTTAATGAGTACAGTGCTAAATCCCTGCAGTGTATGTTGCTTTTCAGCTTCTTGATTTGTGTCTGTATGTAGTTGAGTTCATCATTATAGTAACTGCAGCTGTATAGCTAGAGTTTCGCATTTGGTGTATAATTTGGTGGGTAATTCGAATGTAGCAGAGGAGGCTGACAGTAGAATAATTAATAGCCTCAGAAACAAATGCTGGTAAATCCAAATCCCTTTTCATTTGAAACAGTCCACAAAAGAATGTGTTTTCTTTCTCCAGTCATCTTGGAGACAGGTCTTCAAGTCTGAAAGACCTTGTTTTGAGAAGCTTTTTCTTAGATTATATTCAGTATCTACTTGTAGATGTATGGACACTAAACTTAAGCAACTATTTTTTTCCTTAGTTAAGTAATAAAAAGTAACACTGGCATGATGTAGGATCTAATTAATGCATTCTTAGCAAAGATGCTGAAAATGAGTACAGCTTTTCTTTTCCTTTCTAACCCTGGCCTTTAAATTTTTAAACTCTAGCCAAGTTTTTGTGAGACCAGATTGCAATGGTAAGAATAGACGGAATGCTTGAAAAAGAATAATTATTTAAATGCTTAGAAAGGAGGTAGGATTTTGATTAAATTTCCTAATACTTTGTGCATTGAATTAAGTCAAGATCAAGGTTTCTTTGGTTGTCGTTATGCGTAGCAATGCTGTTGCTATTAGAAAAATTGGTCATGGTAAACAGATAATGCTGGCCGTAAATCCTGCCCATAGCCAATGTGTTCATTGAATTAATGCATGAAAATGTTTGTTTTAAATCCCTGTAAAATATTACCATGTCTGACTTTGCTGTTACAAACCTCATTTTAAAACAATGTAGGGCTCATAGTCCATGCTGTCTCTCACTTATTAACCTATTAACCTTATCTTAAAGCTGTACTGTGAAAGTTTTGAGGGCAAAATTCAGAGATGCAAGTGTTTAATTGCATCTCTTCTGTTTGCAAATGCACCTGGCTGCCAGTCACCCTTCTGCTGTTAATTTCAATTCTGCGGTTCTTTTTCATATGGTATCACCTGAAAATACAGATTTAAAATGCTTTTGTTACTAACAGTACTCTGGAAAGTAAGGATCCTATGGGCATGTTTGCTCTTGCACCCTTTTGATTATTTCTTGTGGAGACTTATCTAACAAACACCGAAATGCTTATACTGGTGCTCCTGCTGTGTGTTATGTTTTCAACATATGAATATATCACCTCATTCCTTCATGGCTCAGGGCTATCAGGTAAATGAAATACAGAGCATCCACTCAGCTGTGTCTTGCTTTGCTTTCTGCTGTCACTCTGGGAGAGGTACATTAAGTTTGTTTTTACTTCCTCCTCCAGTTTTTATGGTGCTGTTTATTGAGAGCAAGGGCAGCCTGGCCAGGTAATGCATTTCAGTATCCTGAAATTCCAAAAGGGCAGCATTACAGTATAGGAAGAGCAACAAATGGTGGCTTGTAGCATAGAGAGTCAATGCAGTAAAAGAGGGATGCTGCAGAAGTTTTTGGGTCTGTAAAGTAGCATTGATGTACCATAGTTAGTTATCATTTCAGTTTTTCTTGCCTTGTTCCCCTTCCCTTTTGATCATCTTTTATCCATCATTAACCCTTCCCTTTTGATCATCTTTCATCCATCATTAACATCTGAGCAGCACAATTTGAAAATCTTCTTACCTCTTTGGTAAACTCTGAGACAGCTACCTTGTGCTTTCTTTACTGTTACTCCTTCTGTTTCAGTAAAGTGCACAGCAACTGAAAAGTAGCATTTCTGTTCATTTTTGCATCCCTTTTTAAAAAAATCTCCTTTGCTATGATACATGCAAAAAGTAAATTATTGTTGAAGAATGATAATTAGTACTTGCTGACCAGGATGTCTTGCCTGTTTTCACGCTCTTATTTTTTTATCTAACAAGCTGCTTGCTGTTGGGGAGCATTCTCTAGTGTTGTAATTAGTTTGAAGCACGATTGTTTTACTTGCTGGTTAGATTGTGTGAAAAACATCCGTTGATTTCTTTCCTTCCCTTACATCTATGACTTTGATCCTTCTTTTCCCAACTGAGGGGGCACCAGGGGTCACAGTGAAGGTGGTTTGTTTTCCAAATTTTCCAAAATAAGGAATGCTTAATAGAGTATTATATAAAAGCAAAAGGGAGTTAATTAAATTCTGTCAAGTCCTGTTTTATTCTCAAAATATCAGGGTTCTTATACCTTAACATGAAGCGTATCTCACCAGAAACTTTTGAAGGGCAGATTATTACTAGCATGATTGTCAGAGGAAGAGACATAAAGTGTTGCTTGTGGGAGAGAGATACAGGGCAAGCAGTTCTCCAAGAGTAGCTTTAGAAGTTACCATGATACTAAATGCTTTGTATTTTTCAGGTGTTTGTGTCTGTAGGTTTTACTCTTACTTCCTTACCCCGATGTTACGCTTTTTCAGCAAACCATGAAACCTGATATTAAAAAATACAAAGTTACACCTGAAAGTTTAAGTTGATTTGTAAATGAAAATAACTGTGGTTCTTCAAACCTTAAATACAATTTGCAGAATAAAGTCCACAAACAAATTTTTTTGTTCTTAGGAGGTCTCCTTAAAGAGCTTTTCTCAGTATCTTTGTTGAACAATTTTCTGCCTCTCATGATTTTAGCCTTGAAAAGCCCTCACTTTTTACCTGCAGTATCTTTTTATCTTCTTGTTACGTTATAGAAACTTATGATTAAATGGGAAAACTGTCTCCTTCAGCTCACAGTTTATGACAATCATTCCCATAGGAACTGCCAAGTGCACTTAAACCTAGCTTCTGTCTCAAGCAGATCTCTCAAAAATATGACAGTAATCACAGCTGAAGTGGAAGGTGTGAAAAACTTTACAGTGGGGCAGGTTTTCCAGTTGCATTATCATGTCCAGTTTTTTAAGTACTGGCAATGAAGTCTTAAACAGGGTTTTTCTTGTCCAGTGTATTTTAAAACAAAAATCTATAGGCAAAATAGAGTATTGAGGAAATGTCATATGGAAGCAGTGAGAGTGTTCAAATGTTGTAATGTCTTATTTCCCTAACTTAGTTTTAATTACTCCTTTTCTACAGTTAATCTAGTGATAATATTTCATTTTTCCAGGTTTCTCCCTTGTCTCTTCCCATCTTTTTCCTGTTTCTAGGGGAAAAGAACTAAAGAAAAATAAATGGTCAAAGTTAATCAGAAAGATGTAGCAAATACAATAACTGTATGTTTCAGGGTTGGTTTTATGAAGGTTGAAGGCAGGACCTCACTAGTATTTTCTTTTCCATACCTAACTGGGAGAGAATTGGGATTATTCCGTCTGGAAAAGAGAAGACTTAGGGGAGACATTATTGTAGCCTTCCAGTACCTGAAGGGAGCCTACAAGAGATCTGGAGAGGGACTTTTCACAAGGGTCTGTAGTGATAGAATAATGGGTAATGGCTTTAAACTGGAAGTGGGCAGATTTAGATGAGATAGTAGGAAGAAATTCTTCACTGTGAGCTTGGTGAGGCACTGGAGCAGGCTGCTCAGAGAAGTTGTGGATGCCCCATCCCTAGAAGTGCTCAAGGCCAGATTGGATGGTGCTTTGAGCTACCTGGTCTAGTGAAAAGTGTCCCTGCCCATGGCAGGGGGTTGGAACTGGGTGATCTCTAAGGTCCCTTCAAACCCAGACCATTCTACGATTCTAACGTGTTTGAATACCCTGACTGACTGTTATGGTCTAGGAGAGAATGTGAAGGCTGTATTTTCATCCTTTCTAGAATATTTCTCTTATTTAAAATAAATATGAAGAAAAATACCACTCTTGAAATGAGTGTTACATTTATCAGTATTTCTTACTCATAAGCTAACCATGTACACAATGAACTAGGTATCTAAAGACAGATAGTGTACTGAAATGATGGATATTTACAAGTCTTCAGGTGTCACAAGCTGATACTTCATTTTTAGTTCTATAATGGTTTAGGCAATGTAGGTGATTCCTTTTCTAAGATAGTCATTGTAAATAAGTGCTGATTGTTACTACTTTTTTTCCCCATCTTTCCTAGTTTTGATGAGACTTCATACTAACTGTACTAGACAGTCTTATTTTAAATACCATGAAGTGATTTATATTCTAAAAACACCAGTGCCACAATCTTCTCAAGTATGAAATGGCTTGAATAATGTTTTTAAAATGAAGGAATTTTCCCACGGTTCTTTAATTCACTGGAGTGATAATTCTTTATCATAAAGACAGCCGTATGAAAACCCAGCAATAGCTATTCCTATGAAGAGTCATTGTGAACGGCTGACAGAAAGAGTGTGAGGAAAGTAGAAGTAGAAAGAGTATTGAGTGGACCACCTAGTATCTGTTGCAATTAAGGTAAGAATGCCTCCATACTACATGCAACACAAGCACTAGGAAAAATAATTAGAAAAAACTGAAGCAGTAAAATCCTGTGTTTGACTTTGAAGATAGCCTAAATTCAGTGTAAAATAAATTATTAAAACTTGTATTCACATATGCAATCTTTTTGTGTGTAAATAACCCGTGGTGATAATGACACATCTATTTTATAATTAGGATTTATTAGAACTATGACATTTCCTTCTGTAATTGAAGTGGGAAGTTCATCTACTCAGATTACCTGAGGGGAGGTAACCAGTCTAGACGGAACAGGATTCCTTTTCGTTTTAATCATTTATATCCCAGTAAAATCCCCTTATTGAGTTCTGTTTTTGAAGGCTCAGAAGGATTTCTAAATGAAGTCACTGTACATGCAATCAATGAATTTGACTGAGTTGTCTGTTCTCTGGAAATAGCAGCTACTAAGCTTTCAGTGCCTAACTGGAGCTTTGTTTTCAAAAGACAGGGCTTAGGTGTTCATCTGTGCTAGATGCCTGTTTCCATAATTCTGCCTCTTTATTGCTCAGTGTTGGTGATGAGAATCATAATTCAGTCATCTTAACTGATTGCAAATATTCTGCTTTGTATACGTTACCCTTACACTGGTGGTGCAAATTTATCATCCAGTTGCAATTACAGAGTGTAATGGTTTTTATTGTGTATTTGTTTAAAATTTTGAGCAATCCAAGAAGAGTAAGGAAGGGAGCAATGTTTGGAGTACAAACTACTTTTTCTGTTTTGATCATTCCTGTTTAGTCACAGTTCTGACAGTCCTGCTGTTTTATTCAAGTTATGTTTGCTAATGAAAAAACCCTATGCAGCTATTTGTGTGTATTCTGTTAGACCTTGGTGTTATCCATTGTTTACTAACTTCATTCCTTTGTACATTTTAAAATTTATTTTTAGTGATTATTTTCTAAGAAAATACCAGTACTTTAACACATGTCTCAAGCAATCTTTTTAATAGGTCTGATTCTTCAAACCATGTTTGTTCTGTGGTAAATCAGAGTGATATTCCATTGTACAAAACAACAACATATAAATAGTAATTATGTTCCTGCAGCACACTGGTTGTATTGTTACAACTGAAACAATATTTCACATGCTGTACCTCATTGATGCTAAGATAAATTTTAGAAACCTTTTGAAACTGCTGAATTCCTTGGCATTGTCATATATGGTTTGAATATTTGAATGATGAAAGTTAGCAAACCCCCAAAATTTTAAAATTAATTTTTAGATTATATTGATTGTCATGCTTTTTGCCTTTCAGAAATGAAGAACTTAAGGGCCATAATTCTATAAAACTTTTCATTTCTCTCATACTTTACTTTTAATCCTGCTTTAAAAAGAAAACTTCATAGGAAATGAAAAAAACCTTTTAGGTGATTGAATGTAGTAATAATCTTATTTGGAAACTCAAACAGCACCTTTAACTTGTTTTTATATAAAGCTATGTATATAAAAAAAGCAGCATCTATAAAACCATGGTCAGAAGAATTATTTGCCAGATCATTAATCTAAAATGCAAAATATTAGACTGTGTGGTCTGGACTGTATGGTTCAGAAGGTGGGAGAACTAATAATGGGCTTTTATTGGAAATGCAGATGCCAGCTGTGGGTGCCTTGAATTGTCAATAATAACATTAAACACAGGGTAGAATATCAGGCTGAGCTTATTCTTTATTCTTCTCTCAAAATCATTAAAGCTAAGACAGTTGTGACATATGTTCCACTCTGGCTCAGTAAGTGAAGATGTGCATGGAAGGTAGATCTGTGTGCATGTGCTGAATTATTCATGTCTCAGGTACTGCTCTGGAGAAGCAAATGGAGCATGCTTTGCTGGTGGGTAGGCTTCAGCCATACCTCATGGAGGAAAAGAATAAATATTCTCAGTTTGTCCTGGACCATGCTGGTTATCAGCTGTATGCAGAGGCCCAGGCATTATCTTTCTTTTTACTATAGCTGCACTGGGGGAAAAAACCACGTAAATACCAAAATCAAAGATGAAGTACTTTTATGGAATTTAGCACCTGTATAGCATGGTGTGTTCACTGCATCCATCTAGGTAAAGGACTTTCCGTGCAAGGCTTATGGAATTTGCTGAGCTGTGGCCACAAGGTAACCTTAGGGGCAGTTAAACCTGGAGGGTGATGGTAGATCCTCAGGGATACCTTTCTCCTTGTGGAGAGAGAGACCGGATGTGCAACAGAAATCACGTTATCCTCTTATCCCCACCTCAGCAACTCCCGCCATCTTCCTGGATGTAATGACCTGGCATTTGAGTTACTCACCAGATGAGGTTGTGACTTCAACCCTGAGGTCTCTGTGAACCAGGGGAGGGCAGGAGCACAGCCTGACACTTGTCCAAATGCAGTCTCTTGGCACCCATTTGGAGCATTGTTCGAGGGACTGTGGTTTTCTTGGGTGGGTGGTTTTTCTTTGGTGGTAGCATTTTTTTATTTTCTTCTTTTTTTTCTTTGTTTTTTTTTTAAATCTCCATTCAGCAAATAAATTGCCTTCCCCCATCTGCTCAAGACAATGGGTATTAAATGAGCTGCAGACCCTGCTTTTTAATGTCTTTAAACATGTATTTCTTTTTGTGGTTCTTATGTGACTTGTTATGTATGATTTCTGTTGAGAAGTTAATTTGAAATAACCTAAGTTTAAATTTGGAAATTTTGACTCCTGGGTGGGTTTCAAAGTGCAGTAGAAATTTCATCTTACGTTTTGAAGTTGTGTGGAGGATGTTTTAACATCAAAACCGTATTTTGCAAGCCCACTCCATTCTGTGACCTTAGTGCAATGCACAGTTTCAACAGGTGAAGAAAACTCAGCTGCTCGAGGAAGAGGTGTTGATTCAACAGATGACTCTTCTCTTAAGGCTTGTCTAAATGATATATTGCTTTAGATACATTTTATTTACAGTGAGAGGGAAGTGTAACTTTCTAGCATAGGCAGGAGATACATGCTACTTGTTAATTTTGTTTTACCCTTTGCTAACACACATATTTTAGGTTAAAAATGTCTAGAATGGGAATTATCATGTAATATACTTCAGTAACTATGCTGTCAAGCAGTAGTGACCCTCATCCTTTTCAGACAAGTAAAAACCTACATATTGGAATAAAATCTTAATCGGAATGCTCAAATTAATAAAACATCTGTATTGCCTACAAACATGCTATTACTTAATCCTGGGTTTAGATTAAATGTGCATCAATCCCTTGGTTTTTGACAACTTTTAAATGGGTGCTTTATACACTAAATAATACACTTCCTGTTTTTGTCAAGGTCTCTGAATTATTTATTGCAGCCTTCATTACCCTCCTACTTATTTGCTAAAAGTTAGAATTTTATCACTTGAAGATTTTGGATTTATTTGGGATAAATGCCTTGTATATTAGCAACATTTTTTGTAATTGTGGGTAATGTCTAATAACAAAGAAAGAGCCACTCTCCTCCAATATTGCTTTAATTCAGTATGTCCTTGAGTTAAATTCAATGATGTGCTAATTTTTTTATTGCTAATAGCCTGTACTTTTGTGAGAATGAAATACTCTTTGACTTCTTAGTTTACTAGTCTGACGAAGAAGTAGCTTGGCAGCATTGTCTGTGTTTTCCTATCTCATATAATCTTATGTCAACCTAGCTTTGACCTTTTTGTGATGGAATCTAGTTGTAATATACCCTTCTGCTTAACAAGCTTTAAAATAGAAATATATGATTGGCAGAACTGCAGGAAATAATTAGTTCTGAGTAGATGAGAAAAATGAAAGGAATATTTAAAGGAAAAGAAAGTGCTTCAGCTGGTTTATGGTGCATATGAAGTTGCCTCAGCTTTTAATTTAACTGTTAAGGGATGGAAATAAATTTAAATGACTGTACAAACCGATTTTTTTAATGAGTCATTGTAAAAAAAGCTTTCTAAATAACCTTACTGCTTATTGGCTTATTGGAAGCAGAAATGTATGAAATATTAATTAGTTAATTTGCTCTTTCAGACCTACTAATAAAATGTGACTGAGTAGAAAAGGTACTATAGGGAAGAGAGCATGTGCACTAGATCTTGCTGAAATGTGCCTAGAGAATTATGGGGTTCTTTGAAGTAATAAATAGTATATATACACATTTCCCAGGAAAGAATTCTTCAATCAGTTCTTCAGTCAGTTGTTACAGGGGTTGAGATGTGTTTTCTGTGTTTTAATTACATGTACAAACCAGGACAAGCTCAGTCACTGTATAGATGAGTACTGAAGTATGCTATACATGGGGGGAGAAAGAAAGGAAGGAAAGAAGTAGGAAGGAAAAGATTGATTGATTTTCCAGCATTTTGTCTGTGACACTTAAAAATCTGTAGATCACTCACCTGTATCCTGTGAGAAATTAATAAAGAGTGAACCACTCTGCTGCCCCTTGGATTTTTCCATAATCTTAATTTTTCATTCATTTGAATGGCTCTTTACTAATAACACCCTCGTGTTTGAAAGGAAGATAACACTGAAGGCAACAGGAATAGCCAGCTAAGCTTTCTTCTTCACGAGCATGGATCACTGAACAGAGCTTAGGAGCCATTTCACCCGTGGTGAAATGCCACAGGCTTTGTACAAGATGTGCCTCCCCACAGAGTGATGGTGGCTGTGCTGCCTGTTCTTTTATAGACTGGAAGCAGAGTCCTAAAAGAAAGTGGTTGTGTATTACATGTGGTGTGGGAACAATTCATAATTCTTAAAGCTGTTGCTATGAACAACTGAGGATTTTTGATAGAGGTCTCGGAGGATCTAATGCTTGCAAAGAAATATAAGACAAACTTAATGCTCCTTTGGGAGCATGAAATGCCAAAGATTTTGGTGAAAGCCAATATGATTTTGGAAAGAACTGATTCAATTCATGTTGGTCTAAAATTGTCACTCTGTTTTTTTTCTAATTGAGATACCTGTTCAGATACTACTTACTTTCTTGTATGCCTCATCAGAATGTCATTTTGCCATTTATTTTTTTGGCATTCTTTCCAGTTGACCAGGTCATATCCTCTCTGGTGCATGTTGGAACAGTGTTTTTTTCCTTCTAGCTGTGTTTAGTACAGGAAATACCTGGTAGCCGGTTCTCCTGCTCAGCTATACTGCTGCCATTGATGATTTGAGTCCCATTTCTTCCCAGTTTCGTTTGCTCATTGCTTTCAATTTTTGAAGAATTCTGGTTTACAAGCCAAAGCTCTGTGAGCTTATTCCCTGTAGGCCGTGAAAGGAATGGGTTTTGAAAATTATTTTCTTGTGTGAATGGAGTGGCAGAATTAGGGATGATCTCATGTAAATAACTTTCAGTGCTGTATCACGCTTGTAACAATGCAAATCTACGAGTTTTCTGTGTCATTGCTCTGAAAGTGACACCTCCGATTGAAACGAGCTTTAGAATTTATTAGCTGACAGTTGCTTGTTTTGTTCTAGTGATATCCATAGCATGTTCCCCTCACTATCTAATGCTCAAAATATAATAAACTCCATTACAAGCCGTTACTAATCTGACAAATGCGCATTTTAAATGCTCATACCGATCTGGTGCAATGCACCAAATGTAGAAAAAGCGATGTAAAGCTGTTGTTTTATTTCAGATCTTGAAAGCTCAGGGTGTGCTGCTGAGGCTTAGCAAAGGGTTTTACTGCCTTTTTGTGACTGAGCTGTCAAGTATCTTGCAGGTTTTTGTAGCCATTGTTTATTGGCTCTTTTTCCAACTACACCTATTTTTCTCTTTTCTGTGACAGAAAAATGAACATTAATTAATGTTTCTTTCAAGGCATCAATATACTGCACTCGGAGCAAACAGTTCACTTAAATGTGTAAATCTCATTGTTGCTTCGTCATTAAAAGTATTGTGAACAAAATGAGCTAAATGACTTCAGAGGAAAGCTACGTGGAGAAATATGTAGCTGCCATATAAAACCTATAATTAGGGACTATTCAAATATTTAAATATTTAATATTTAAATTTAATATATAAAATTTAAATATTTAAATCATTTTATTTAACTTTAAGGGTGTTTAGGTATTTATTTCACATATGCCTGAATACATATTTACAGGTTTCTAGCTTTCTGTGAACTTTGATTTAATTAAACTACTTATAGCCTGAGACAGATGCTTGAAAACCATGCGTTTGGGAAAAATTTAGTAATTTCATGATACTTTTATGTATCTGTAGGATTCTAAATATTGTGTTAGGAAAATTTATATTGTTCAAATAATTTGGTGTTTGATTTTAAGACTCATTTTTGTAACTTGGCAGGGACAGCCCGTTGGAGACTGTGATTTTAATGTTCGACTTGCATGCATAGAGAAAGAGATTATATTTCCACGACATGAAAAGATGAAAAGTGGTCTTATTGACAAAGCGCAGGAACCGTTCAGTGTTCGAAACAAACCATTTTTCGACATCTACACTTCCAGAAAGGTAAGCTTGATTTCAGTTGTTTTATGCTGTGGTACTGGAGACAGCAAAACAGGTAGGTATAGGTTTTCCCTCAGCATTTTTGTTGGTTCTTCCAGTGAGTTCCTCTGCTAACCGCGTGTTCAGCAGTGGTTATGGGGCAATTGCCAGCTTGGGATATTCTGAAAAGTGGGGTTTTTTTGGTTTTATTGCTTATCTCGGGCTTTTAGAAAACAGTTTTTGAAGATATCAATAAATCTGAAGTACCAGGTAAGACTTCTAGGACATTGCAGTCTGCGTTTGAGATGATTGTGTTTCAAATGCAGTTCAGTCAACAATTTTTCGCCCTAATGTGTTACCACCACCTTAAAAACATCTTTGAGATAAGAAGATCTATATGCTTTTATTTTATTGGGATATTTGGGTTTGGTATGGTTTCTTTGGTGTTTTTTTTCTTGGGGATTTTTTTTGGTTGGTTTGAGGTAGGTGTTTTAAATGCCAATCATGACGGACTATAAAGCCTTCTACATTTTGGAGTTAGGGTCACCCATTTTTCTTTTTATTCAATGGACATTATAGGGTTTTTTTGGTCCTCATTTAAATCACTCTTACCTAGTGAAATATATTCTTCATACTACTCTTACAACAGCAAGCCTCTTAGGAGGCTTGAAATCTGATTGTGGTTTTCAAAAAGTAAGATGTTTTATGTCAGTATTTAATAATTGTTCATATGCTCTATGGTAACTGTAAGGAGTTTTAGGTAGCAGTACCAGTATTGATGTGGAGTTTTATCTAAGGCAATATTGGTAAACACTTAAGAGAAATAATTATTGGTTCAAAATAGATTTTAAATACATATTTGCTCAAAAGAATAGTGTTCATAAAAATACATTCTCCAAAGATCAATATATAGACTAAGAATTATTGTTGCTCTTACTTACCTCAAAATATCTTTTTCATTTCATTACTTCTGTGAACTTGATGAGTGTGATTCCTGTAACACTTCCTTAGGGTAATGAAAAAGGGATTGCATTTTCATATTCATTATAACTTTGTGAATATTTTATTATGTATGGTCAGAATAGACTATTGTTTTGAAGCATTACCCTATTCTGAAAAAAGACTATTTAAAAATAATATTATTTTGCCCAAAGGATCTTCTTATCCTATTTTTATTCAGTCATCTCTGCAACTATAGCAACAAACGTAGTGATGAATGCCTCATCAGCATAGCTGAAAAAGCGAGCAGACTTCCTCTTGCATCAGTGATGAATGTCTTGAGAGGGTTTGCCAATTCTTGGTACAGCACAACAAGGTCTGCAGAAGACAAGGAATTCCTTCTATCCTCAAAGTCTGTTCATATCCATCAATCCTTCTCCAGAGACAGGTGCTGCTGAATGGATGCTAAAGGATGACACGTGGGACCTGCTTAGGTAGATCTTCTCCTTATGTTTAAGTAGGCATTTTTCTTGGTTTTTCTTTTCTTTTCCAAGAAGAGTTGGATCCTTTCATCTTTAGAAAGGATCTAACAGGATCCTTCCTTTCTTGACTATGATGAGCGTGGGGTGCTTAATTGCTGGTTGGGGTTAAACCATGACAAGATCTTTAAAGATTTACACCCTTGAGTAGTCTCAGAAAAGCTGTGGTTTTTTTAAGCCTGTATTTCTTCCCTACTTTCTTCCCCTTGTATTTCACTGAGAGAAGATATGGCTTCTCAAGTCACCCCCAAGGCTTGTTGTTTTCAAAGATCAGTGGAGGTAGCAGTCTTTGGCCATAGATAAGATGGATCTCTGATTGTACCACCATATTCAAGACTGAAAAAGTGGAAAACCCATACCTGGTCAGAATGGGCTTAATCAAAATTTTTGCAAATTGTTTTGGATTTGTTTAGGGTTTGTTTCGTTTTTTTTGGTGGTTTTTTTTTTTTTTTGAATGTAGCTGGATTTTGCTTGGGATCAAGAAAAGAATCAAGTGTACTTCATCACATCTTATTTTTGTTTTGAGAAGCTTTAATTTTTGATACGTGTTCTCAGGATGCAGTTTGAACCTCACAAAAGCGAATACTGTAGACCTCTTTTTCACAGCCTCCCTCCGTTATTCCATTCTATGATCCAAGTTAAGACATTCCATTTCATTCTTTTTATTAAAAATAATGTATCAGTTATTGTGTTTTAGATTGTGTAGACTGTAGGAAGATTACTCAGAAGGCCAGGAGTCTCAGTGCTATGTTTACTAGCAGAAAAAAATGGCTAAAACTTTTAATTATACCAGAAAAAATGAGTATTTTCCATGTAGACTTAGTTATTTTCAGTGAAAAAGTGGAAGTAATTACTTGAAACAGCAGTAAACTTTGTGCTGTATTATATAATACATCCAATAATGAAATTCTTCTTGGAGTTATGGATTTGGAACTTTAATAGCAGAGTTAGGTACTGACTGGTTTTTTTCTAATCTGAAAATCAATTTATTGTGAAATAAAATACACTTTTAAAGTGCAGTTATAAAGTATGGCAGCATTTGTAGTTGTGTCTTGAGATTTGGTTTTGGATTTTGGAAATAAGGGCTGTGTCTTTGTAATGTTACCTTCAGTGTTATTTTAAGCTCTTTGGATGGACTTTATTTTTTGTAAGACTGAGTTTTAGTGGTAAGACAAAAAAAATGAGGAGACAATCACTGGGGAGCAGGTTGTGTATTCTCAGAGTCTCTAAAAATGTTGTCCTGTAGAATTCTGATATTGATGGAGAAAGCAGTACTACTAAATTTTTTTCCTCTATAATCAATTAAACACAGATTACTCTTTTAGTGGTAGCTGGGAACACATGTATTCTATGATAATTTTTTCCTTTTAATGTAACTTCCAGGTTTTCTTAGACATTTTTGAGCAAAGTTAAATTTTTGTGTTTGTCATTACACTTGCTTAATTGGTCAATTTTGTTGCATAGCTTGGTTTCTTTTCATTTACTGGTTTGCATCAGAACTTGGAGATGATATAGTCAAATCTGCCAGTTCTCCCACCCATTGTATAAGGATAGCAGCAGTTAGTGGAAGAAGTTGAATTTTAGGTTAGTACTTTATCTTAGCCTTTGAACCTTAGCCTTTTATTTATAGCAGTATTTTAGGCTTTTCAACAAAACATTATCTTCATTATATTGAACAGGAAGTACAGACGCATAGAAATAATTCTACTTTTGGAAATGGTCCAACTCTTGGCTTTCCTGGCTTAAACCACCTCACAGTTCTCTTGCAAGGCTTTTTTGTGTGGACAGTCTCAGTCTGGATGTCATCACTAAAGCCCATTGTCTATTGAAAATTCTGTCTAGTAGGAGCAGGAAGAAAGTTCCTTTCTGTGGAGTCTGTGGTCCCATGGAGAATTGTGCCCATCACTCTCAATGGAACAATAGGGCTAAAGGTTAAACAATGATACAGGTCAAATGCACAACCTTTTTCAAATGTTAGCATGCTGTATGTCAATGACTTGTCAGTTCTTAGACTATTATCTGGTTTTAAAATGACAGCTTGTCCTAGAGGGATTAGAAAGAAGATAATCTCTGCTAGAAGATTAAATGGTCTAGGATCTTCTTAAAAGTTTTCAGTCAAACTGTGAACTGACAGGTGACTTACTTTGTTCTCCTGGTTCATTTGACATTTGGATATTTATTTTTACTTTTTAGAACTGCTTTTGTTGTAGTTAAGAGAGGTGGAATGTTTAGAGTTTATGCCAATAAAGGTATAGCTTCTGTAGAGATGGTTTGCTTTGGAAAATTAAGCGGCTGTGGATCTCTGATGGTGCAGGAGACTGTGTAAGTGCACACCTTGCTTGACATGTTGATGTGGGTATTTTGCAGGCAGCTGAGGCAGCTGTAAGCTAGTGTTTGCATACCCTGAAAGAGTGAACCCTAATAAAGGGCAGAATATGCAGATATTGCTCATCCGTTTCTGCCAAGAGAGCTGTTAACCAAAACTGACTGAAAATGATAAAGCCCTGTCTTGGATCTCCAAGTTGCCTACAGACAACATGTGGAGAAGCTTTGCAGTCACGAGACAGAAGAATTGCATGGCAACAATGGCAGAAGCAGAAGTGTCAAATAATCTGTTTATTTATTGAAGATCGTGAATTCCGCATCTCAGTGGAGAGGGAATGTTACCATCTGGGGTTTTTTTATTGCCAAGAAGACTTGTTTCCTCTGTTTTTATTTTTGTTTTGATTTTCTATGCCTTCAGGAGTAGCTTAATCGCCTCACCTTTCAATCCTGCATTTCCTGACCTAGAGTTGGCAGCCATTCTTTTGTGTCTGGCCTACATCGTATTCCTCAGTCCATCTGTTCCATTTTAGGGTTTTGGCCTATTTGTCATCTCATCACCTTTTAATTGTCTTCTAACCCATCTCCCCTCTACTGTTTTGTTTCTATTTGCTTTTATTTCTTTATTTCTTAAATTCTTCACTTTTTTCCTGTTCCATCTCCCCAGGAATGGAAAGTTTAATGCTGTAAAAGCAATATTGCCTTATTCTACCCTTAGATGCTTTTGTGCTAGTGTTACCTTCAGTTAAATCTTCTTTTTGGCGTGCTTTTCATCCTGTAAACACAAATAATCTTTGACCTAAGGGACCTAGTAAACAAATAGTGAATAAGAAGCTGGAAAGATGTTACCATATGTTTATACTAGAATTTGAAATCTTCACTTGGCAGCTGTCTTATATCCCAACATATAGTACTTCAGCCTGATAGTTCAAAGTTATTTTACCATGTGAATTGTAAAGGTAAGTACAGCCAATCAGCCCAAGTGGAAAATTTGTAAATTGTATGATGAAATAGGTGACTAAACTGCAGGTCTTGAGGTCAGTGTAGGTTTCTGCCACTTGAAATTTAGTGCTTGAACTGGAGCTTTCATGCAGCTGGCTGCAGCACTGCAACGATGTGAATACTATTTGGTAAACATAACTTCTGTCAGTGGGAGGTTGAGGGTAGCAGAGGCTTTGTAGGCCAGTGCTGGAGGGATGTCCAGCTGCCTCTGAGTGTTCCTTTGCTTTCTGTGGGACAGGGATGATGCCTTAGATTTTGACTTTTATATTTTTCAAAATCCTGTACTGCTTAGTGTGTAGCTCTGAGGTTTCTTGTAGCCTGTTAATTTCTGTTCTCTCGTGCTGAGTAGTCATAACGAAGCCTCTCTGGGCCTGCTCTTCAAGGACACCTAGACTGTCCTAGGCCCAAAAAGTGTAAACTAAAAGCCTCTGAAAGGGGGGCAAGCTGAGGGGAATTACATCATTAAACTGAAGCTTTAATTGGAGAGTTAACCCTGGCTATGCAAATGAACCAAACCTATAAAGGTGTAAAGAACTCGTGACCTGTTGTCCATCTTGGGGTCCATGTTGGCAATAGCCTCTGGCTCCCGGGGTGTACATTGAAGGCCCTTCAAATAAATACCCACCTTTATTGCCTTACTCCGGTCTGGTCTCTGTTTATAGGTGGCCTGATAAGGCATCAGTTCTCTGGCTTTTAGTTTACACTTTTTGGGCCTAGGACAGTCTAGGTGTCCTTGAAGAGCAGGCCCAGAGAGGCTTTGTTATGACTACTCAGCACGAGAGAACAGAAATTAACAGGCTACAAGAAACCTCAGAGCTACACACTAAGCAGTACAGGATTTTGAAAAATATAAAAGTCAAAATCTAAGGCATTAGGGAGGCCGCAGCTACTTGCTTAGATTTGGGTTACAGCAAAAGGTTTTCCCTCATGCTAGGGAAAACACTGACTCAGCTGTGGCTAACTTCTCAGCCTCCTTGCTTTGCTGGAGTCACTTAAGGAGACCCATTCACAAACAAGAATCTATGTTCATTTCCTAGAGTAAACAAAAGAGGATTAGGCTACTTGCTTTTGATTATTATTATTTGTGATGTTGAAGGTCAAGTATAATATTTCAGCACAGAAGAATTTCGGTTAGGAAAGAAGTTTTTTTTCTTTTCGTTTAAGAAATTATTCACACATTAGTTACATTTCACACTTTTCAAAAAGTGATCTTTAAAGTTAAAACAAAAGTCTTGAACATTTCAGTGAAATATAATTTTCATAACTTGTTAGATGTTAGGCCCATGTTAGATATTGCTAGTGGTAGAAATTAAATTAATGTAGAATAATTCAGATGTGGAATATGTAATTAAATTCTGACTTGTCAAACTCTAGTGTGAGAAAGAAAGCAATGAAACTAGTGGAAAAATAAAGGCATATAGGTGAAGTGTTCTACTTGGTGCACACTGTAATTTTAAACATCAGGACAGTGCACATTCAGTTAAACTTTTAGCATTTTAACAATAGATTTGAACATTCTAACATTTTTGTAAATTATCTCGTCTGTAATTTGTGCAGTGGAAATACTATATTCCTTTCTAAGTAGGAAAAGTGTTTTAGCAGTGATTTCTTTCAGTTTTATGCTGTATTACCAAACCAGGGAAATGCAAATCTGTTCGGACCTAATTACCAGTTGGTATGCCAGTATAGGCAATTGAATTGTATATTTGATATCTTCTGAATTAGTTAGAAGACTCAGCTGTGGTGACTAAGTGGGTCACTCCACTCATTAAATGAGGGGCAACTGTTTAATATTGTCCATTGTGCCACTTCACAGCCTGTCACTTTCCAAACTGCCTTCTGGCAATGCAGCTCCACAGGGAAGCCATCAGCCTTCTCGTATTGGAATGACATTCAAGAGACATGCGCTTAATTTGGATAAAATGAATAAAAGCACAAAGAAAATGGAAAAGATGGGGGTGAAATTTAAAGCAATTTATTATGATGCAAGATTAGAGGACATTGCTGGTAGCTGTTTCTTTTCTTGTGATATGCCCAATTTTGAGAAAAAAACCCCAAACCAGACCTTGTACAAAATTAATCTTTAAAATAAAGAAACAATAAAATATTAGCATTTTACTGTTAGGCTTTACAGTTTTAATTTTAGCTTAGTCGCAAATAAAGCCCTCAAGTGCCATTGCATAGCAGAAGAATCAGATTTTTTTAAACATCCAGAATATAAACCTTAATTTTGGTGTTAAAATAACTGCTTCGGGCCCAGTACAAAATATTAGCCCAGTTTGAATCAGGAATCGTAACAGTAAGTGTATGAAGACTTTCTAGTCTTGTGTATCAGTTTGATGTCTAATTGAATTATGGTATACAGTTTTGTCTTTGTTGACAAGTCTTATTACAAATGCTTAATAAAACAAATTCATCAATTATCTGATTAATTAAAACAGACCTATCCACGATTTTGACAGCCAGGGACTGGATTATGTTGTAACAGTTTACACAGGGGCTGGCTAACAGATAAACCCTATCAAGTATGTAGCAGTGGAAGATCCTTCAGAGACCAAATTAAAATTTACTTGGCCCCTTTATAGTCAGCCGAGTGCCATTCTTTCCTTTGACATCAGAAGAACTACTGAACGTAGCATTTGTTCAAACCCAGAGTATTAGGGAGCTTGCAAGCATTAGTGTGATGAGAGCCTTGCTCAGTTGAAGACATAACAGTCTTTACCAAGCATCTTTCATCCATTAGGAATGTCATAGATTGCAGATAATTTGTAAATAAATCAAAGCATTTGCTAGTGGAACCTATTAAACCTCCTCTGGCTCCAGCAAGACTGTAATCTCAGATGGGTGTGTTCTGCCAGGTAGGAGAGCATGGGGAGAGTGATGTGGGCAACATCCCAATGCCTAAAAGAAAAAAAAATGAAGGCATCTTGAAGTTTGAAACAGAGAACTGTGAAGAGCACAGTAAATGAAATGGCCAGGCTATGAAATATATTACTGTTTCTTCATCAGGAAAAATAAATATGAAATATTACTGTTTGGCAGGGTAATTCCTGCAAAGCTTCAAGGAGTCCATGTTCCTCTCATTTTGAAGCTATCACAAAAGCCAAAGTTTCTTGAAGCAGCTTATTTCTCTTATTTGAAAAAAGCATTTGAAAACATCGTAGTTAATTGATGTCAGTTTCTCAGTTGTGTTTTTGAGAAGATATTGACAGTGAGAAATGCCTCGTGCTTATTTTGAATTCAGGAATGCAGATGTGCTGTCAAATTAGGCATTAACACACATAGTGCTTGTGTTATTCTTGGGTATTGTTTTGAATATATTAGGTACGTGACCTTTGGAGTTATTCACTCAGAACCAGCACATGGGTTGTGCTCAGTAGGGCTCTTACTGTAGCATGCTCTAGGTTTTTCTAAAATGTCTCCAAATAATTAAAATCATGGCATACAGCTAGCGTTATTAGCATATTTGAAGAGTGCTGTCAATGAGTTAGCTGCAAAGCCAAAAAGATACTAAAAAAAACTAGAATCATCAGACTTGATTACCTGACACCATCACGATGTATTTTACTCTTGTTCACACTAGCATTCTTTTCCTGTGTGGCTGGGTGTTGAAATCAAGTTAGTGTGGTTCTTAGACTTTCTTAACATCTGAAGTTGCATCCCATCACACACTACAGTGACTTCCAGCTACTCATACATCTGGAAGTGGCTTTTCTTTGAATCTTTTAGAGAAGCAGTAGAAAAGATTTAAGAATCAGCTTTCAGTAGATGCTACATATGATTTCTCTCAAGTTCTCTGTGAAAAAAGTAGACTGTAAAACTCCCTTGTGAAACTGGCAGCAGTTCCAGCAGAAACTGGGAAAGCTCTTAAAGTCCAGTGCGTGGAATAACTTGGTTTTTTCCTAAGAGGTGCATCATGACACAAAGCAAGTTGCAGACGGAAGGGAATACTCTCTTTGGCTTTCTTGCTTGGAGATGCTGCTCATTCCCTATCCCTATTTTATTCCAATAAACTGGAATTTCTATTGCCTTCCTCTTCTGGAGAGAATATATGGACACCAGTGAAGCCTTTTCTACAGAATTGCTGTTCTAAAAGATAATGAAGAGTGGTGTCATTAGTTAGAATCTAATGACCAGTCACTAGTAGTTTGGGCCCTACTCAGTCACTGGCTATGAAGTTGTATGGGCAAATGGTTGAGGAAGACACTTTATAGTAGTTGTGGTTCTTGGAATTATGTTATTTTTGGTCTGTGGCCTGCCTACTAGTGTTAAATGGTGAGCGTATTTGACTTTTACATTAAGACATCAAGGAGTGTGGGAGCCTACACATCACACTTTTCACAAACAGAATACTTGGAGCTAAAGTACAGACTGCAGATAGCCAGTGGCAGCTGAAATCTTCAGCCTTTCGTCTTCATCCACTTGGAATGCAAGAGGGCCATCAAATGAGAACATATTTATAATACATCTGAGAGGGCTGTTGTAGCTATGAGGTAAATAAATGTTTCTGTCAATGCTCCTGCAGAGTTTCTAAGTAGTTGTAGACCGGAGGACAGTATGTAATTGCCAGAGCAAACCCAGAATTAGGTCGAATGAGGTCACCTTCCTTCCTCTCTGTGCATGCACCTGTCTGTTGCCACTTCATGTTATTTCAGCCTTGCCGCTCACACTGTTACCAGTGCAGAGCTTGTGGAGGTTCAGTGCAAGTGCCCAGGTGACCTCCTCTCCTGCTATAGTGGGCTTTACATGGGAGAGGTGACCCCTGGTAAAGCTGACCACCCACAAAATGCTGGGAAATACTAGAAGGTGAGCCTCCACAGAGGGATTTCTTCTTGGCATTCATTATCTGTAATTAGAACAAATGGAAGGCTGTCAGTGAATGGTTTTTTGTGGAATATGAATTTCATATTTAGCATCCTCTGACAGTGTTTTGCTGGATGATCCATTAGGACCGTATGTATTTGAATACCGTGAGTGATGGGTAAAGCAATGTATTCTGTATTCAGTACAGGAATGCTTGCTGAAGATCCATGGAGGAGTGTAGAGAGGAAGCTATGCATATTCCTCTTGCAAAGAGTGTTTGTTGCTAGAAACTGGTCAGTCTGTGAAGTATTAAGTATTATTAAACACACCTTTGACTGAACTTTCAAATGAAGAAAACATGCCTTGCATGCTCACTTTTTTGGGCTTCAAGTTTCCTATCTTTAGCAGGTCTTTTGTGCTGGATTCTGGTCTGGTGTGTTTAAATTATTAGGGTATTCCTTACAGAATTCTTAAGATGTACTTCAGTGACCAGTTGTAGCCAATGTGTTTTTGTTGTGGCTGTTGGCTATTCCTACACCTAACAGATGGCACTCGTGTACATTGACAGGCTGTGGGATAGCTGAGCATTACTAATAAAACCTATCACATGCTAAACTTGACCTGACATTAATCAAGTTTTGAATGCTACAAATGATTCATGGATAATAATTAGTCTCTTGATCATATTAGTGAACATCACTCTCACAATACTGCCATTATCTGCTTTCATTCTTATGGGGAACAAATCTGTTGCCATAATTAGGTGTTTTTCATATATTTTGAGCCAAAATGCTCTGTATGATTAACTTGGTACAGAGGTTATTTTTAGTCTTTCAGTATGATTGATTTCGGAGCTTCTAGTAAATTAACAAACTGAAAGGCTTTCCATAAAATAATATTTTATAAAAAGTATATATTTCTAAATTTTATCAAATGAAAAGTTTCCCAGGCGTCTTTACACAGTCATTTGGTATATTTTTCATCACCATATGATTCAGCTATTGCCAGAGATTATACAGTTCAAAATAGTGGTGATTTTGTAAACAGGTGAACCTTTGGAGTTTAGTTTTACTCTTTTTGTTTAGTTACTGAGTTACTGGTTGACATCAAGTGCTTTCAAGATGTACCTATCCGTACAGACAAAATAATGTTTGCAGCTTTTCTCTGGTTTTGTATAGAATTAGCATCTTGAGTGGATGGCTGTATGAAAGCTAGTATTTGAGCTTTGAGCATGAATTTTTTAAAGGATTTTCATACAGTTTTACAGCCCAAAACCATGAAATTTCTTTTTAAGTAATGAGCAAGTGAGAACTTTATACTTTGTGTTCCTTATGCAGTTAGGGCAAAGTAGATAATTTCACTGGTTTACTAGAAATGTAGCAGTTATCTTCAATATGTGTTGGTTCCTAATTAGCATAGGCAACTTCTTAAAGCAATTACTTCTTAGAGAGCTCAGCTTTTAATTTATTTTGTAGAGTTTTTGATCCTACTTTTTTCCTTTATGCATTTTAGATCACTGGCATGGGTCAGGAAATATTTTTTAGCTTCATGATTTTTCTTAGCATATTAGCTTAAGAATATTTAGTATAAGCTGTGGTTTCCTGACTGTACTCTCAGTTACTATGATGCGTTTTCTTTCTTCTCTTTTGTTGCTGGTGAGATAAATATAGCTAAATACAATGAATAATGGAGGAGGATGCATTATAGAATTGAACTTCACCCTGATGCAGATACACTTCAGCTGATACTGTTCTTACTCATTTATCTGACGTAAGGTAGCATATCATATTTTGATTAGGAAATGAGACTAATGCAGAGGAAACCGGTTAAATTATTGAAAATCTGCTTTTCAACACTTTTATAGGTCATTTGTAGCAAAACAGGAAATCCTATAAATGATAGTTCACTTTTGGTTTCGTGAGGGAAATAAATGTTAACATTGAAGCAGAAATCTTTACTTTATGGCCTTGTGTTAAGTCACACCCCTGAGACCATGGGCCGTGATTTCAGGACCTTCAGAGTTACTTGGAAGGAACCACTTTGAGGCAAGCAGCCAGTTGTAATAAGCTGTTGGCTGGTCAAATACTTTGGCAAGTACTTATGTATCCAGAGATCTCCTTGAAAGGAGACTCCTGCGGAAGAGAACAGGGAGTGCATTTTTTAGTTGCTGCTGTGGCCCTTCTGGAATATTTTGTCTAGTCTAAATGGGATAGTTTCAGTTGATGAAAAAAATGGTATCTGTGGGATGTCTTTTGAGGAGACATTGAAATATTTGAAGAGTTACATCTGCTTCCTTGAGAAATGTTTGAAATGTGAACCTTATTTCTAAAAAAACCCTCTAAGAGATGTCTTGATCAGAGTCTAAAAAGAGGAACAAGGAAGAAAAGTTGAAGGAAGAAAAAATTGCTGAGAAGTAGGAATTAATTTTTTAATTGCACAGGCAGTACTTCATTGGACAGCTTAATGAAGATTGTGGTTCTCCATCATAGCATGCTGTAATTTGAGATTGCACAGTTTTCCAAATAAATTACTTGGCACTTGAGCAGATCACTTGAAGAGGAACTTAAATATGCATATGAGGAGAGGGTTTCATCCTCATAGCTGTCAGAAAGTTAGTCTGAAATGGTGATGGAGGCTATGTCTGGTTTGGAGCAGAGAACGTAGGAAGCAGTAGAACTGCCAGAGGTGTGTCTTTGATCCTCTCCCATCTGCTCGCAGATTGTTAATTTCCACTAGCTTTGTTGAGATCAGCTGTTTTACTTGCAATGCAATGCTAGATGAGATGATTAGTATCCTGAATGTGAAAAAGATACAAGTCTGCATGGATTGAATTTCATGTGTTCGGTTTTGTTTTTGTTTTTTTCACTTTTTTTATCTGTATTTCAGAAGGTGTGTGGTGGCTTTAGTTCCCAAAACCATGAATTCCCCAACATCACTAAAGATTGTTTTGAAAGTTTTACCATATATTTGTAGTCATTCAGTCAGTGAACCTAAATCAAAACTTCTCTTAACACTTTATTAGTGGCTCTGTTAAAATGTGAACTAGCCAACTTCTATTTGTGGAAAGTTTAAGATTCTGGCTTTTATTTTTAAATAATATATGAAACTTTTCCCCCCTATGGCATAGTTATTCACATGCTATTTGATGCTTTTGTGCTTTGAGACTGAAAGCAGCTGTTCCGTTCGTGATACTTTCTCTTGCTTTTAGACACAAAACAAACCAAAGAAGATGTGATGCTGCAGGACAGGGGACACTGGAAAGATTCTGATGAGGAGGAGGGAGCAGAGACCACAGCCATAGCTTAGAGGACCAGCTTCCCTCACTTGACATTAAGCTGCATTTGATAATATTTTCAAGCTTTGCACAGCAGCCCATGTATTGTCTGAAAGGAAGCTTATACTCCACCAAATCCATGCTTAATTCTTTTCCAAGAGGCTTCCTTTCAAAATGTAAAGTGTGAAAGCTGGAGTTTAGAATGTTAGTAGTTTGGATGATGGCTCCATGATTGCCTGATACAGTTTGATTTATTTTTGGGAAATGTGATAGTTGGGATGAATCTGAGCCAGACTATTTTTGCATTACTTTAACTGATCTTAACATAAAAATCATTCTGTGGGATTTCTGATGTCATTCAAAACCAGAATTTATGAAGATTTATGTAGTAAGTTATCTACAGAGATGTATGAGCTCATGTTTATAAAACTCGAAGTTGTCAGGATGTGAGAATTTGAGGCTGATGGTGAGGGCTGTCATCCTTGGAGAAAGGGATTGTCTTTAAATTGGATTGAAACCTAAGCCGGTGAAAATGCTGGCTCTGTGAAGTTAGGAATGACAGTAGGCCCATGTCTGAAGGTGTTTTATATTCTGGCTAACTGGCAACTCAATTAATAGTTTATTTGTAACTAATACTTTTGAGTGAAGTGTGTTCCCTTGTCACAGCTCTCTCTGTAGAGTGAAGAGGTCCAGATGATCAGTAATTTGAAGTTGGCTCTGTAAAACTCCATAGGGACTGCAGGCAGAGTTGTTCTATCTTGACTTGAAGTGAAGCATATAATAGTTCTGAAATTGAAAAAGCAAGGAAAAAGGACATGTATTTGTCTTGTATTATAACATTCAAAGGGATTTTTGTCTGTATCCCTAAGTATTTCAGGAGGCTAATAAGCACTGTCAGTTTTGAATCAGAAATACAGACAAAATGGTTTGCAGTATTTGCATATTGTGACATAGGAGATCAATAATTGTTATGTGTGCTCAAGGACCTTAGTAAAATTATTTTGTAGAAAGTCAGTATGACTTTGCAGAGTCATCATTACATTTTGGAATCCTCATAACTCACATTGTGTTGTGTTTCCATGAGATTCTTATTTCTTTTTTGGTAAAGGGAAGGAAAATGCACAGTAGTACCTGCTGGACTTTTTAATTTTATGAATAATGTAGTATCTGCAAACTCATAAAATAATGGGTCTTGCCTCAGAAATATCGAAAGACTAATGAAAACCTACTAGCGTTGTATGGAATCTGTACGCACCTCAATTTTCTCCCCTTCCTGCCGAAGGAGCAAAGTGATTTCTTTGTTGGTATAAGTACAGAGAGATCTCTAAAGCGTGAATTTTCAATTACCCACAGAAGAACTGCTGACTAGTTCAGTGTTTTAGCAAAATCAGCTTCAGCAAGTTATTAGTGCTCTTTTGGTGACATACTGCTGCTCTTCATCTCAGTTGTTAAGGAGCAAGGAGAAATGCTGTTACTCATCATACAGCTTCACTCAATCCATGCAATTATACCATTCTTTTGCCTAGAGGAATGTTATTAGATGTAGCAATAATTTTAAATTTAGTTAAAAAGTATGAAAGGAAAAGTTTTAAATAATAAACTGTAACAAGAAAATGTAATAAGAAAACTGTAAGCCATATGTAATATGGCTTATTGCAACGTTCACGGGGAAGAAGGAAGCTAAAAGAAGTGAACAAAGGGGATCTCAGGTGGAAATAGATGCCATGAGGCTATAAGGAATTGGATGCCAGAAGAGCTGGTTCACATGCATCATTTACCTATCTTTTATAAAATGTCATTGAGATGCATTGCACTTTATCTGATCCATGGCAGTCATCCCAGTCAAGCAGGTGTGCCATTTATCATGGCGCTGATTAAAAAAGACCGTTCTGTTCAAGTTAATTAGAAATTTGAACATGTGGAATGTTGAACAGCGTTTTTTAAAAGGTGAACCATGGTATTTGCATTTGAAGTTCATAAACTGAAAAATGTAACTTTTTGAGGGTCAAAAATACTTGCTTGTATGTCAAACATTCATTTTCTGCTCATTTCCTTGTCATTCCAAACCTTCTGCAATATTCAATGTCTATGTATTCTGCTGTTAACAGACAACCTTTACACCATTTAATTCTCAAGAAAATTTTTATGGGAATAAGGTCAGAGAAAATGTACTTTCCTTCCTGCATTCCCTCCCCCCAATTGCTAATCCTTTCTAGTCAAAATTCCTTTCTAGAGAGAGTGTTATCATTCAAATACATGTAATTGACCCAATGAGAATGGAAGCAGCATAATGAGAATGAAAGCAGAATAACTGGAAGTACAAAGAAGTGTAGTTATCTGTTGAGGATTGCTCTGGATTTAAAATCCTTTTGTCTTTGATATCTAATTGACACTTGGGAGGAGCTGTCTTAGAACACTGTGGACCTCCAAGCTGAGAACATGTTTGACTCTGAAACTGGGTAGCAGCTTGATGAGATGGATTCCTTTACATTTTGTAATTCTGGCTAAGTAGTGAATGAAAAGTATCAGAAGGTATTTCTGAAATGGGAAATTTTTAATTTATATTTCCCTCTCCATTTATCAAGTTGCAATAGTACTTTAATGTAGTTTTCTAAAACTACATGTTCACCAGAGTGGAGAGAGTTGCAGGCCAAATTGTGCATGATAATTTTATGCTTTTTCACATACTCCAAATTTAAAGATTGTTTTTATATTCTTAAGTTATATTTTGGGAAGGAATACATAATTCAGTTATGTAAGCTCCAACACCAAAGTAACTGTGTCCTCAAATTGTAGTTCCTTTAAGAACTTCAAAAACAAAACCAGAAACAGAGGTGATTGATTTCTCTTTGTCACTTTGGTTAATGCCTTTTGATAAGTTAGCCAGAAATTTATAAAAAGTATAGTCTCAACTATTTTGAAGTTTCTGTTGGGTTTTATTTGTTTGTTTTTTTGTTTTTTAAAATTTTTTAGTTTATTTTTAAAATATTGCTATTCCTTAATGTTATTTTTATTCAGTCAGAGTTTTTTTGGTACCTGAATTTAATGAAATCAGTCTTGTGCATTTTTGTAAGTTTGAAGCATACTCTTATTACAGATGACTGGCCAGTTAGTTCTGGAACTGCAAAGTAACTTGCAAGTGATCCACAGAAGACTTAGCCTGTGTAGAGATTTTAAAAAACAACAATTTTTAAACCATTTTAATATTTGTTTAAATATTTTTCCAATGGACTCATTGCTCTAATAAAAACAAAGACTAACAATAGATTTATGGAAGAATTTGGGATTATTTTGTTGTTATTTTGTGTACACATATGGTAGCAGATTCATTACATTGTGAGCCTTGGCTGTAAATTTCAAGATAGCAACAGGTTGTAACAGCTAGGTGCAGCTTCAAGTTTCAAGTATGAAACTATTTCTTCTGAAAAATTGTGTTTCATTGCATAGTTCCTTACTCAAAATTAAATATTCTTGAAGTATTTTCCACTTGAGAGTACTATCATAGTGTGTTTTTTGCAGTTAAATTGTATCTAAAAGTTGAATAGTGAAAGCTTGCTTTGTTGTTGGACCTATAGGTACAAATATAGGCTAATGACTGGGTAAGAGAAAAAACTAGCTTTTTCTAGTAAAAGGATCTGTTGTTCTGTGCAAACAGTTACAGGCTTAAGTGAAATATGTTGAATTATTATTGTTTGAAGTATTTCGCCATGAGGCTTTTGATCATGAAACATAGAAGTGCATTGCTTTTAGTTGTACAGCCTTAGTAGGAGACAAATGTTAAGTCTCAGCTCCTTTCATACTTTATTGACTTCATTTGAATAATTTAATCATAATTTGGTCAGCAGGTCATTAAGTTGAGCTCTAGAAAGGAATTTGTACTAAATCAGCAGATGTAGGCCAAAATGTTCCTTTTAAAATTGGCTGTAATTTACTGGTTCTGTATTTGCTATGTTTTACCACCATGTGGTTACTTTTGTGTCGAAGTTTTTTCAAATATTACTAAAAGTGCGTACAACTTCAGGACAGATTGTTCATCTCAACAATAAAATAATAAATTGAAATTAATAAAGAGATATTTTTATAATTCTCCTAATTTTTGCTATTACTTGTCAGTTGTAATTCTCTTTGGTTATTTGCTTTTCCTTGGGCAAGTCATAATTTAATATGGAAGTATATAATCAATTCTCATAACTGTTGACTAGCTGTTTCAGTGGTTTGTTTAATTAGATTTTTTTTTTCCTCTGGTAAGTGCATCTTGATGGATATATTTGCCTCCATATGGAATTCATAGTCTTTGAAAGCATAAAATAGAATATTCAAGATACAAATTAATTCAAAGAGTTGTTTTATAGTCATGTAGCTGTGTTACTGGTTTATGCCCTACTTAGGAATGTCTGTCAAACATGAATTTCAAATGATGCCCTGAAGTATTTTTCAGGAGATAAGTTCAATCTAAAGTAAGTGCTACTTTCGTGTTAAAATGGCAAATGGATTTTTTAATTTGCCCACAAATGACTGTAGTGTCCTCTATTAGAACTGATATTTCTTCATTCTCTACTGTATAGAATCATCTTGGTTTCTAAGTATTTCTTTTTGGACAAAGGCATTTTCTAGCCTTGAGTATTCTTTGTAGAAACTGCTGCTTTGTTGACGTTGACATTTCCCAAGCTCTAACGTTAAAGCATAAATAAGCTGTTTACTGGGAAACGATTGCAGTAGTAGCATATAATCCGCTACTATTCACTTTGATGTGCATTTCTCTATGGAAAAAGTATTTCTTTCTCTTGTGTTCTACAGCTCCTGGAAGGAAACTTTGCCAGAGAAGTTAGCCACGAAGTGGATGGACTGATATTTCAGCCTACAGGAGTAAGTACCATAAAGAATGGGTTTTTCTCCCTTTAGTCCCAGATGAAATTCTTGCTCTCTCTCCCCACTCATCCATCTATGAGCTAATCTTTGTTTTGGTCAGGATTACTTTTCAGTGTTGTTTCTGACTAGTTGCTATCTCATTTGTAGTATGTGTGATTTCTTACTAATTGGTGGTAGTTTTCAGGAGTCATGTTTTTTTGGAGTATGTACTATGGATACATGCTGCTAAATAATGAAGAATTTTCTATGACTGCATGAGTTCCACGAATCTTTCAACCACTGATTTGAGCTCTCATATTATTTGCTTTTTCAAGGATGTTCACACATTAAAATTTCGTTAAAATTTGTGACTCATGTTGTTTTAGTGCAATTGAAGCATGATTAGTTCTTGAGCCATGTCTGCGCGTGTAAAGGTATATGAGTAGCCTGGGGAGAAGTTACCAGAAAGTTGCAGACAACCAGAAAAAATAATGCAAGTGGTTCTCAAGCAGGAAAGGTGGCTTTAAAGGAAGTCAGTAGTGTGGCCTCATTCATTCTATTACTCCACCTGTTGAATCAGATACAGTGGATACACTGTAATGCGTATTGTATATTGGCATAGTTCATGGCTGTAGCATCATCCATCTTGATTTTTTTCTTAGTTTGTAAATTGTCGGATGGTTTGAGTTGGAAGGGCCTATAGAGATCTCTAATTCCAGTCCCCTGCCAGAGGCAGGTAGGGACACCTTCTACTAGACCATGTTGCTCATAACCCCATTCAGCCTGGCCTTAAACACTTCAGGGATGTGCATCCACAGCTTCTCTGGACAACCTGTTTCAGTGCCTGACCACCCTCATAATAAAGAATTTCTTCCCTGTATTTAATCTAATCTGTTCTCTTTCAATTTGAATCCATTCTCCTTTGTCCTGTCAATACATGCCCTTGTGAAAAGTCCCTCTCCATCTGTTTTGTAGGCCCCTCTTAGATACTGGAAGGCTGCTGTAAGGTTTCCCCAGAGCCTTCTCTTCTCCAGGTTAAACATCTCCAATTCCATCAGCCTGTCTTTATAGGAGAGAAGCTCCAGCCCTGTGATCATCTTAGTGGCCCTTCTCTAGGCTTGTTCTAACAGGTCCATGTCTTTTTTATGTTAGGGGTCACGGAGCAGGACACAACACTCAGTATGGGGTCTCATGAGAGCAGAGGGGCCCTGCTGCCCATGCTTCTTGTGATGCAGTCCAGGGTATGATTGGCTTTCTGGGCTGCAGGTGCATACTGCCAGCTTATGTTGAGCTGTTCCTTCACAGACACCCCCAAATCTTTCTCCCCAGGGAGAAAGTCTTGATCTGTTCTCCACCCAGTCTCTGTGCTTGGGATTGCCCTGATCCAGGTGCAAGGACCTTGTACTTGGCCTTGTTGACCTTGGATGTTTGCACCAGCCTACATCTCAAGCCTGTCAGGGTCCTTCTGGATGGCATCCCTTCCCGCCAGTGTGTTGATGGAATCAAGCAAGGAATTGTTCTCAATTATTGCAAATTTAACAGATATTTCTACCCTTCCAGTTACTCGTGGAAAGTACATGTGTATACTTCTCCAGTTGAAACATATTTTTCCTGGTCTACTTCCTATACTGTAGATCTTAGCAGGGGGTGATGACACTCCCATCTGGAAATAAGATAAACTTCTCTATTTCAAATTCTACATCAGGTAACTAAGCAATTAGGCCACATACATTTTTTGATTTTTTTAATACATAGCTATTTCCAATTTAAAGCAGAACTACTAGAGTAAAGGAAGTTCATCCTTTCCTAAGAAGTCCTGATGATATCTTAGAATATTGATAGAATCTAAAGCAATTGTAAAGGTTTCTCAGAAACACTTCCCTGAAAATTAGAGGTTAAGCTAAGCAGAGTAACTACAGCTAAATTTGAAATTACCTTTTGTAGTTGAAATGAACTTACTGAAGAATGTGTCTCTCTTAGTCACTGTTACAGGAAATCAATATCTGATATGTTCTGTGTTTCTAGAACTTGTGTTTTACGATTTAGCACACTAAAAAATTTATAACCCAACTAAAACAATTTTCTTTTATAAATGCTTATAAAGGTTATTAATCTTTAATGTATTTGTTTAATTTAATGTTCAAATTTTAATATTGTTTCTGAGTTTATGGAATGTAAATTTGTTGCATCTGTTATTAAAATGATTTTCCTGGGTGAAGCAATGTATAGTTTTCTCAGTGTAATTAGTTGAGAAAGTATAAATAATATATTTAGAGTGAAAGATATTATTGTAGACCTGTTACTTGGGAAAGAAGTATTAAAGCTGATTAACTGAAATGGATGAAGCTGATAGAGATGACTTTTTTTATTTTATGTGATACAGAGGGAATAAATTAATAGGCAACAATACAAGAGCAACAGTATAATAGTGCATAAATGCCCCCTTGAGAATACTAACTGAAATAATTTTTGTGTTGTAGTTGAATGCATGATGTATTATGTCCTTTCAGAGAGAAAACAACAACCCCGTGTTGTTGATTGGGGTGTAGAGCCCTGAACTTCGGTTATTGTGAAAGTTAGAGGCCTTTATCAAACCTGTTTGCCTCAAGTGAAGAGACCATGGCATATCCAGAAGAAAATTAAGAATTATAGTTATTGATATAATTGATCTTGCAGAAAGAAAGGATAGACAGAAATGATACTAAGTTTTAGAAGATCAGGGAAATTCAAGAACATCTTTTGGGAGCTCTTGAAATCCAGTGTGTTTTGAGGAGTACACAAATGTAGACAGGAATTGAAGCAGAATCACAAAGAAAGATGAAATGGCAACAGAGGAGGATAAACAGAATATCAACATGTACAGACAGAAAATGCTTTGTGGAAAGTTACCCACACTTACCATATTTTTGATAGCCAAAGCAGAATGCACAAGTTAACTATTTAATACAAAGAATGCTGAGTTTTTTAGTTCATACTGTTTGAAAGTCTTCTCTGAGTTTCCCTTCCCCTCTGCCCTGGTTTACTCAGAGGTGTTCCTCTTGTTGTCTGGTCTTAGACAAATGCATCCAGGAGTATATGGATATATTCCCCACTAGCTACAGGCAACACTGGTACTGGGAGTCTACATGGATAGAGAAAGAATATTCTGTTGTTTTGTTTAGTTTATTTCTGATTTGTGATAAAACTCAAAATATCCAAAATAATCTGTGAATATCCTTTTAGCCTCTAAGAGCTCTGGGTTTTCTCACTTTTCTCTTTGGTTTGAAGAGATTCAGCATCAAGTGCCTCTGTATTAGTCCAGTTTTGAGAAATCAGTATGCTTTAATGAAAAGGGATTTGTGAAAAAGTTTTACTGTGAAATCTAGGGTTTCAGTTATGTGCAAGAGGGTTTGTTTTCTTCTGTTAGTATTCCTATCTAAACTCTTATTATGAATAGCAAGGTTCTTGTACTGAAGCAGAAATTATTTTGTGCTGTGACTGATGATGGTAGAAACAACATTAAGGAGTAAGGAGATTGTTTTCTGCCTGTGCAGGTTAGTTTATTTCGCAAGATCATACTAACTGAGCATTATTATTCCTAATTAATTGGTTACTTGAGTTACTTACATTGGTTATTGCTTGGAGTATACAAAGGCTTTCATTTCACAGTGACAGTTGAAAGGCAATGGCTGAGGCATCTCATCTTCTTCCCATTTCCTCCCTTCTCAGTCCGAAAGCTGTCACAGATCATGAGAAGAGCATGTTTAGTGGAAGTGATGGATGTTTTTGCCTCATTTATGATTTAAGAGTGCTTTGTTGGTAGTTTGATGTGATTTGTGGTTATTATGCAATTCCTGCGTTAACATATCATACTCTTAACAACTCCATTGCAAGAGACAAGTATCTTCTTACTATTGTTTCTCTTCTTCTCTTTGCACTCTTTTCCTTTACTATTTTTCTCTTCATGCATTCTTTTTATCCAGCAGCCCGTTTCCCCATTCCTTTTGATTTCCCTTCTGTGTTTCTTGTCCCTAACACTTCTTTTCCCTGCATCATTTTCTATCCATTTAAGATCCTATCACTAAAACTCCCATATGCCTAAATCAGCCATTTGATCAGCTTTCTGATTCCTCTACCTGTAACAGGTTGGCAGAGCAGGGCCCAAAGGTAAGTGCTAAGTAAGAGTAAAACAGAGCAGCAGGAAACTTTGTGGACAGGTATCTCACCCAGACAATGAGCAAGTTAGTTTAAAGGTAAAAGCCAAATGCCTTATTTACAGATTCTGAATGCTTATGTAAAGATTGGAAGCTTTCAGTCATTTTTTTGAAAGGTTGCTTCAAAACAGCAAACTTCTTACATTTTTTTAGAACACTTGCAAGTTGCCAGCCTGTATGTTTTTTATTAAAATCTCAGAAATGGCCTCTTCTGATAGCAGAATTGCCTGTGCCCACTCATCAGTGAAATTACTTTTCATGTCTACCTTGTAAATCGTACCTTTGCTAGATATCTCAGACTAATTTTTATGCTAGTAATCTCCTAATAACCAGCTTTCTTGCTGACTAAAACTATTGCTTTACCTTTTCTTTCGGAAAGGATGTAGGAGTTATTTTCTTACTTTAGCCAACTAAATGAAGACTCACTGGCCATCAGTTAAGAAGGCCTAAAGGCAGCTTTTGAGCATCTGTGGGAAGCTTGTATCACAATTTATAATCTTCTGTTTTGTGTTTGCCTAGGTAGCTCTGTTACATTTTTGCATTGGCTCCAGCTGATTTCTGTTTGGTATTCCTCCATGCTCTTATTTTGGATGAGGAATAAAGCCTAGTTGTGTGGAATAGGGATTTTTGGAGGGAAGGACAAAGGGCAGCTGCAGAGCTCTGTTCTTCTAAGATAAATGTTATTTTAAAGAACAGCTGAATTATTTAGCACACAACTCTCCATACTGAATACTAATGCAAAGCTTAGCCTTTAGAATGAAAGAATAATGAACAGGTTTTTATAACTGAATAACATTGCATGAGTTATTACTATATCTTTCTTCCCTTCCCTTGGCAGACTTAGTGGTGATCTGAAATGCTTGGTTGCCTGTTAATTATTTGTGCTATTCCCATTGTATAATAGCTGTGTTATTTTCTGTCATTGTAAAAGTTCATCCAAAATCACTGAAGTTAAAACTGAACGAAATATCTCCAAAAGATACCACCAAATAAAATATCTCCATGATTTGTTTCATTAAGCAGTGCCAGTTTGTCCTAAATAATCCTATATAATTGGAAAGCCTTTTCTTCCACAGTATATATTTTATCAAATGATGTGGAAATTTTTAATCATAGGCCTAGTCACTTGCTGGCTTATTTCTGAAACTCAGACATCCTGTTTATCAGTGATGAGGCAACAATTACTGTTACGTATTCCTAGTGCAATAGCAAGTAATGGCTTCAGACAGACTCAGATATAGTCTCAATACCAAAGCTGATATATAAAGGTTTAGGAAGACTCATATAATAGCATAGATTTTTTGCTTCTAACAAAGCAAAATATGTTTCTTGATTTAGCTTTCTAATTTTGTAGTGATTCATGTAATATTTGTAGGCAATGGAATAGAACAGAATGGAATGGAATAGACTATTTCAGTTGGAAGGGAACTACAGTGATCATCTAGTCCAATTGCCTTACCACTTCAGGGCTGACCAAAAATTTAAGCATATTCTTAAGCACATTGACCAAATCCCTCTTAAACACTGAGAGCTTTGGGGCATTGACCACCTCTCTAGGAAGCCTGTTCCAGAGTTTTGCCATCCTCTCAAGTACAGAAATGCATCCTGATGTCCATTTTAAAACCCGCTGGCACAGCTTTGACCTGTTCCCACACATCCTATCACTGGGAGAAGACATCAGCACCTCAGTTTGTTAAAACAGATGCTAAGAGCACCTGTTTTTTCTTTCCTCTAGAGTTTGCAGTAGAAGGAAGGAGAATCTGGAGAGAATAATTTTCATCAGTCTTTGTGTTGATCCACATTACTAAAACCTTTCATGTATCTTTAGAGTATCTCTTTACTAAATGTGATTTCTTCTGTTAGAGGAATGTTCCTGACTGAATCTGCTAGGAGTCAGGGGATGCTCTTGTCATATCAGTGTGCACTTTTTGTGCAGTTGTAGATTTTCCTTTAACAGAGAACTTGGTGTCAGTCTCCTGAAATGCCACTGAGCTTTGCAGCTCTTTTCTGCCTGTGAATAGTTGTTATATTCAATTTCCATGGCAATGTTCCTTGCAATTCATCTCTTAAGGAGCTATTCCTATCTCAAATATACAATTTTTTCATATGCTTTACAAACATACCCAAATATATTAGCAATACACAGTATTCCTTTGAGGGGTTTTCTGTGACTATACAAGTAAAATTTTTATACCAATTCAAGTTTGTCTTTCCTTGCTTGGGGTGATTTGTTTTCTACTTTTTCTTTTGAAATCAGAAACTAGAAATTAAGAAATGCTAACATAAACAACAGTAAGTAAGGTATAATTAAATTAATTACAGCTCATTTAATTAAACTGTTAGACTCCTAGACACAAGTACCATAATTTTTAAACATAGCAGATTTTTATGATTTCGACTTACTTTCCAAGAATCTGAGGTAATTCACACCCCAGAAAATTTCTACATTTCTTACAGGTGCAAACTCCTGGCATCCAGAGTTGGAAAAAAAATGGCCACCCTCCCCCCAACTTGCCCTATGAGTAATTTTTAGCTCTAAATATGGTAAGGTTGGGGTGTAGCAAAAGTTTTTCTTGTTTAACTTTCTGCTGTTGCTCCTCTACTACATTCAGATTGAAATGCAAAGGTATTTGCTATCTGCCAGAATTGTTTAACCTGACTTCCTTACTATGTCAGCCTGAATAGATGTCAGTGCGTTGAGTCTGATTACCGAAGGAGAGTGTTGGTTCTAATTGGTATGTTGTCTCATTTGCTTGCTAATGACCTATACTGCCTGACATTCTCTGATTTCTCAGGCAGTGAACTGCATTTATGGTTGCTATCTAAATAGGTTCTTGAACTTCTGTTGTGCAGTTTAATCATTCAGCCTGCCAGTGGCAGTAGGAAAGATCTTTCCTACATTATGTGTACTGGTCATCCTTGGGATTGTCAGTTGACATTAGTATGGTGCTGTCTGTGCATGTGTTGTTTAGGAAAAGAAAAACTCACTTTTTCTGCCTGCTACTGTTTTAAATGTTGGGAAAATAAAGGTGTAGTATCATCATTCATAAAGGCTTTCAAAAATGATTTTTGCATTGTTTCTTTGTCTCAAAGCTGGATGTCAGGGAGCTTTTGGAGTGCACTTGCTGTCTTGCTTCTAACTATGTCAGGTTGCATGTACCTTCTAACTAAAATAAATAAGTAAGTATTAGGAAGATACACTGTAAATGGGATTTCAGGTGAGAATACCAACACAGTTGTTCAGCTTCTGCAAAGCATACTTGCTTTTAAAAGAGTAGGTCTGTATTCCAAAAATTACATTAATTTATGTGAGTTGTGGATCAGTTTTGAAAAAAATGTATCTCTTTTATTGCTGGATAAGGAAATCTAAGAGAGTTTTTGATTTGAATCAGTGAGAACTCTTTACTGAATCATCTGATTCAGCTCTTCAATAGGCTAATGAAGTGGTCACTTGTCTTCATGGCAGTGTTCTGACTCATCCTGAAATTTATAGCAATCTCTCCAGGACTGAGAAGAAGCTGGTGGATCAGGAATGATTTGGAAACTGGACAATATAGTAGGAAGTATTTTGTCAACACTCTCTTTTCTTCAGATCCCAGAATAGATATCCATAAACAGAGTGCATCATTTATTATCACTCTATACTCTATCAAACTGAAAAGATTTAGCAAAGTATCTGGAAGAACTAGGTTGTTTTGATTGTTTTCTCCCATTTATGTTTTCTGTACACGGCAGAACAAGACAGCCAGCAAACCTTTCAAGTTTTCTTGAAGATCCTTCATAAAATGTTCATATTCCTTATTAGTCAGGAGCACAGTACTAAAACAAAAACAGTGGTATCAGGATAAACAGAATATTTAGCTAGATCTCCATCCTGCTGTTTGGTGTAAGCAGTAGCCCAGCATTTCAGGAAAATTACGTATATACCTCAGATGTAAGAAAACAGGATGACTTTCAGAGGAGTATCAGCACTTGCATTGTGGTATCTGAATGGTCAAAACATTTGAAGACACTTTCTTCAAAAGCAGAGTGATTTATTCTACATTATCCTGTTATTCATAATTTGAAGTGTTTACTGGGTCACTGTTCTTCTAAACAGCAATTTTGAAAACGCATGATAAATATCACCAAAGGGTAACTGAATTTTTTAATTATAAAAATATTTTTCTTAGGTGCTAGCATGTATTATTAGATAAATCTTTGAAGGTAACTGTGTATATTGGTGACTGCACATTTAAAACAATCACGTTCATGGTACTGTACAGAACAGTACTCTGCAAGGCTCAGAGGTGCCTGTGGAATAGTATTCTGTACTGAAGAGGTGCAGTGGAACACTGTGTAATAATTCAATCTCCTTTTGACTGACAAACTTCAGTTTCAGTTGTAATTGTACTTTCTGTTCCTTTCATCAGCTCTCCTAGCCTTTGATATTACAAAAATAGTGAACCAAGTCCATTAACATGATTAAAAATGAAAGTCTTGAGCTTGATATGAAAGCTATAAATTGCTTCTAAGAAGGTTTCATTGTCTTCCACTGAGGTGCACGGTGAATAATTTAGGTGTGGTTGTATCATACAGGTCTACTAAGTACAGAGGTAGAAGGGCAGTGCTGGACTTCATGTCTTGATTATAGAAGTCAGAGGTCGGAAACCTGATGAAAGTTTCCTACGTGATTAGTGCAGATATTCCTAAAAAAAAAGCTTATTTTCTTTTAATGCTACTAGTTGTGTTTCTGAAATGAAATTAATGTTTTCTCCACATTACTCTAGAAGCTTTCCACTGACATAGAGGAATGTGCAACTGTGATATCTGCTGGTTTGTTCCAAAAGAGAAAAATGATTAGAAGTCTTAGCTGGAAATACCCCAGATTTCCAAAATGCAGATGTTCTGTATGCTTTGAATTGTTCTTTAAAAACAGTTAGTACACTTGTTGCATCCTATCCGAAAGTTTTGTCAAGTTTCAACTGACAAATAGTAGGTTGCTTGTTTCCAAACAGTGATCACTGGAAATCCCAGGAAGATCTTGCATCTGTGTATTCATCCAACCACTGAAACAAAACGTGTTTTAAGCAACATGAGATTCTCTAGAGAACTTAACTTTTAACTTATGAGAGCAATTGAAATAGGTGTCTTTGGGACTTGTCAGACAGTGAATTGATGTTGCCATTCTTAAGGGAAAATATGGCTAGTTCTGTTGCTGACAAGGAAAAGGAACCAGAAGAATAAAAGATAATTCTAAATAGTTTTAGAAACAACTGTTTAACAAATGTAAAACAGGATCCAGTGCTCATAGTGCTCAGAGCTCAAAACAGGTGAAAAAAGAAGTTTTTTCTTCTATGTGCTATGTGGTTAAAAGCTATGTGGTCTAAAAGCTATGTGGTTAACAAAATAAGAGTTTCAAGGTTGTTCCTCTTGTCTTCACATATAAAGTGTAAAACTCCAGTTTCCTACTTAAATCTGTTCTGATGTCTAATGCGTGTGATGGTGAAGAAAAATGTAAGTTTAGTTGGAGAAGACAATGGCAGAGGTCAGTATTTGCTAGTTTTTAGGCAGCATATTCCTTTGCAGCAGTCTTAGCATACACTAATGTCAAGCAAAGCAGATTCGTATTTGGCTTTTGGGGATCCTTACTGCTACTCCTCTTACAGAGCTGCCTCAAAGACCAGTAGACAAAAGCATTATTGTTTTGTTCGTTATATACAGAGTATTTTTAAAAGGTATCAGTTTTAAGTAATACAGATTTTTCTGTAAGGTAAACATGTATGTAGTGAACCGTATTGGTATTGTCTTTCTGAAACCTTCAAAGCTTTTTTTTTTTTGGAGCACTAACATGCTTTTGGAAGAATATGTTTGATTTTTTAATAGAATAAGCTCTACTCTCTCAAATATATATAGAGCATGGGACTACTTCCATGTACAAAGACTGGTAAAGTTTTTTTTAAATTTATTTTCAGACAGCTGAAGTATTACAGTAATACAGTCATGATGCTTTTTATTGTTACAGGATTTGGTTTAAACTTTATATTTCATTAAAATACTTCAACAAGTAAAGAACATGAGTGTAACTTTTCATAATTTGCATATGGACAAGAACAACAAGATAAATTATTTTTGTGATTATTTGTTGACATTTTAAAAGATTTCTGCAGGATAAGCTGTATTTTCTATGCTTGCAAGACCTGATATTTTACTTGAAAAAATGTTAGAGGTATGTCAGAGGTAATGTATTTTTGTACCCATTTGCACTACTGTCCCTTTTCGGTTTCTGGATGGAAGGGACACGTAGTACCATGTGCTTTGGATCTAGTAACAGTCAGGGAAGTGAAACTTTGCATTGGTCATCAGATCAGAAAATGGGCCAACAAGCATTGTCACAAAATGAATCAGGATTTTTTTTTTTTCTTTGGTCAGAGTCAAGAATTGCATACAGATAGTTCACAAACAGGACCTAATTTGTCAAATAAATTTTCATTGAAAATCATCCCCATGGCTCTGATTGCTATGCACTAAGCCAGTCCATCTCCATGGAGAGCAGCTACAATACTAGTAGGAGTCTTTGTTCAGCTAGTTCTGAGAGTTTTGGTTTCTGGGTGGGTTGATAAAAAATCTAAATTTTTGTATAACAGCAGGTAACGAGGGTTGCTTAGGTGTAATTATGTATTTTTATGAGTTTTAAAAAAATTATTGTAGTTTTATTTTTTATGTGTCTTATTCTGTAGCTCCTTTTATGTGTTTCATATCAGATGCTATTGCACATCTGACAATTGTTGCATGGAGTCAGAGAGTAGAGTAGAAACCAGCTGTAATATAATGATTCTTTATGGTGCCATCAGTCTCTTGGCTTTTTTCCCAAAAGACAGCATTACTCAGACTTGCTTTATCACAGTTAATTAGTTTGCCCTTATGTTTGACTTTGGCTTTGATACTGCATTCTTGTGAACTATTAGTGTTTTAAATAAATCTTTAGAGCTGCTATGTATATGGAATATTATGGAACAAATACTGAATGAAAACTGGGTTTAAGCTAATACCTTGTCTTGAAGCATGTTAGTGTGGTTGGCTACAGTGACACAAATGGTGTTACTATGGAGAGAACTTCTGTTTCCATGACATTTGCTTGCATATTTTGCTAGGCCTTCAAAAGAAGTAGGGTTCTGTCCTCTATCAAATTTGGTGGCTGTTATTCCATTACTTCTGAAACTCCACAGTGTCTCACTGCAAAGATACATGAATTAATTTGTTAGGAATATTAATGGTGACTGGCCAGGAAAAAAATTGAGGGGAAAAAAGTTATTAACATTTTGACCATGCAGAAAGCAAGGGTTTTTTTGGTAATATTTTTTTACTAGAATAGATATTCCAGCTTGATTTTAACAGGGTATACTGCTCTGCTTGTATACATTTTGGTTGCTTAAAAAAGCCTACAACTGTTAAAGAAGTAAAGTAGAGTTTTGCTGGTTTTAGAAAAAAAAATACGTTTAGCTGTATAGCTAATGGCTTTATACTGTGAGAACTACCTTGTATTGGAGGGGAATTTTGAATAACAGTAAATTTTTAGTTCAAGTCAGGATGTAGCTCACTGTGTAAGAATCAGTCATTTGGCTTAGGGGTAAATTACAAAAACTCTTTTTTTCTTAATTTGAAATAAGTGGTTTTGAGACATGAAAATCTTTGGCAGCTATTCATGAAAGGGAGTTTCTTTAGTAACTGTTAGGTCAATGTCATGGTCACCTGCAGGCAGCTTTTGACTGGTCTTGCATTTCCGACTGCATTCACATGTACTCACAGTTCTCTTCTGCAAGATTGCACTTACTTAAGTGCAGGTGTGTGTGATCCCCAGGTGCTGGAATAGAAGGAGTTAGGGAACAGTACTGGTTGTTGAACACCGCGGTGTGACCTATTCTCTCATGTAGAAAGGGTGCTGGGGAGGAAGGATGCAGGGAGTTAAACACCATTAAGTATTCTTATGACACCCGAAGACAAAATTGCTTTCCTTCTGTTCCTAATGAACAGCTGACTGTTGTTCCCTTTGTACACTACTCTTCTGCTCTAATTAGGTTCTAGTGTCATAGAGTGGTTTTGTTTTTTAATGGTCTTTCTGTTTTACCCCCAGTTGTGAGGGGGAGTCTAAAGCTTTTGATCCTTTGTAATACATTCTTGGAGCATATTATTCTGTAATACGTCTTTTTGCAACAGTTATAAACAGTTGTCAGGACCTGAGCTGCTACCCCTTTTGAAAACCATCTTTTTCAGAGCTTTTCCCAATTTTACACATTTTGAAAGCACAAATACACATGTGCAACTGAAGGAAAAATATGTTCAAAAGCCTAATATCCTAAGTGTTGTCTATGTAACGCAGCTAAAACTTTGGTCCACCTATTTTAGTATTTTGGTAAATGAGGAATGGTGCTTCACCTAATATTCTCCGTTAGCTTGTACTGTAATCATTGTCACACCTTTATTTTAGCCTAGATGTCTTTGGTTTCCACTTGAACTGAATTTCTAGATCTTTCTGCCAAAACCGGCACCACTGACTCCCCATCTGCTGATGCTAAGATGTTCATCCCAACTTTAGAATTTAATTTCAACAAATAGCTTATTGAATTATTTGGTTTATACAAGTCATGTTCTCTTTCTGTTGAGGATATACTATACAACAGAAAAGGTTTTTACAAGACAGCTCATAAAATGAGCACAGTACTTACTGTTCTTGGTGTCAAGAGAGATGTAGTTCCACATGGCTCTCGCGTTCTTTTTGGAGTACCTGCTGGATTGATGACTGGTGGCTTGTTTACTTTGCTGTCATCTCTGTACCTCTCTCTCTGCTTTAAGAAAGTTTTTGGAGGATTCTGTTGAAGTTGTTTCACAAGTAGGATTATCTTCACAGATATCTAATTTATTAGCTCAGAATTCATACTAGCTCATTATTATCTCTGCATTTTAGGAACATTACATTCAAATTATGAACTCGCTTTATGTTGCAGGTGTAAGAGATTTTTAAACTATCTCCTAAACATCATCACATATTCTTGCTTGAACCAGTGATGTTATTTTTTTCCCCTATGGCATTCTCAGTTGTGTTTTATGTTCTAGAGGTTACGGAAAGGCCTGTTGTCTCTTTATAACATTAGGAAAAAGGAAGAATGGGAGGGAAATCAGATTTGAAAGAAGCTTGTCCTGAACTGGCTCAGGTTTGTTGGCTTTCTTCTCCCAGAATTCCCAGTGACTGCACATCAAACATTTCAATTCGCTTGATGGATGCTGGTGAATTGGCACTATGAGTTGCAGTTCTTTTTCTTAAGAAATATAACTTGTTTTTTAAATACATTCTACATTTGTTTATGGAAAGGCTGTGCTAAACTACTCCTTCTATTCCTCCTTGTTAAAATGTTAAACTGTTAAATAGCAGCTAAACCTGATGACATTTGTTTTGGCAAATGGTAATTGTCACTTAACCCCTCCCCTAATTCTTTGGCCCTTCAGCTGCTTGCCTGCTCGAAGCATAGCTACATTAACATTTAAACGTTTGGTATAATTAAAGAAGAAACATTTGAGAAAAGGGAAAGGAGAAAAAAGTCTGACACTAACCCTTCTGCCAGTAACAGAATGAAAGCTCCCTGCCAGCACCAGAGAAGCTGGAACAAGTTGCTCAATCCCAGTATTCAAACCAGAGTTTTCGTGTTGTATGTCTGATGGTTGTTTGAGTGGTCATGCTCTGTAGAAGGGGTAAAAAAATCTGATGTGGCAGAAACTATTGTTTGGTTACAAGGCAATATTAACAACTTACATCAGAACCACTGCTTTTAACTGGGAGAATGCCCTTCCCCAGAAGGATAGCAACTAATTTCACAGTAACTGGGATTTTTTGAGTAATGTTTTTAAAATGCAACCTGTATTTCTTTTCTCTTTACTTACGGTGCTCAGCAAATAGCTACCCTATTCAACTTAACCTATTCTTACCCAGAGACACTGACTTGTTTGTTCCGAATTCAGAACTACAAGGGTTAATTTCACTCAAAGAGTGGGCAGGATCCTTTCATTTTCTTGTTTGGCATGGGATGTTATTTCTTCTTTTCTTCCTAGACTCTTCCCTGCTCATTATCCAAATTAGTCTCCTGGAAATGCAGTTTTAAGTTGTATTAGGCTTGTAGGAGACTTGAAAGAGAAAGTACATACTGGTTTTTTTTCAATATACATTTCTTCCCACTTTGCTTTTCATCTCTGAGCCCATCAGCTTGCTGCTTGCAAAGTAAAAGCACTGCGAAGCACATGCTGAGTTCTACTGGTTGGACTTAACTCCCATGCTGTATGAGTGTTTCCTTGTGAAATAAGTGGTTTGCTATTTTAATGTCAATGGCTAATGACAAATTTAATGTGATCAAACCTCATTATTTTATAATTTATATACTAGAATATGTAGTTTAAAAGGCTAGTTTCTATTGTTTCTTACAAAATACCACAGGATTCAGTATTCCAAGCAAGTCTCATGAATATTTAATTCAAGGAGATTCGTAGCCCTGTAAGATGTAATAAGCTAGCCCTTAATGACAATTTTGTGTAGCATACGTTTAGCAACATGTAGAAAAAAATCCTGCTGGCAATTCGGTGCATCATCTTTCAGGCATATCTGTTCAGCTCTAGGGGCTTTTTAGCTCTGGAATTATAAAGAGAAATTGGACTATGTTTGAGACCAACATGCTGCAATTTCTTAGTTAGTACTTGCACGTTCCTCCTTATGTTCAGATTAGCTAAAAGCTCCAGCCTACTGATTGCCTTTTAGTGTAAGGCTTCATTCTTTTTTTTAAGATTGGCATTCCTCAAAAAGTATTTTGAAATATATTTATGCATCTTTCTGTTTAGAATTGGTAGATTTCATCAATCTTCCTGGCCTCTGAGGGGATTTTCTGAAATGTTATTCCTGGTATACTGATTATCATCGTAGCTTACTAAAAATGTCAACAAAACCGATGCTGTGATGAAGCCTTAAATTTACAGGTTGGAGCTCCTGCAAATGTGGCCTCTAATACTGATAAATTACCCAGCTTCCAAATTGGGTTATTGTAGTGAGTCAGCCAAGAGCACTGCTGCTCAGTTCATGGGGATTCTTTTGTTATACCAGGGATGCTATGGCTGTCAGACTTGAAGCACTGAATACTTCCCGCTGATCCAACCCAATTTTTGTGGGACTTCTAGGAGCCTTTGATCACAAACTAACTACCCACAAAGAAATAAGTCCTCTGAGAGACTGACTTCCTTCTCTCTCTGGTGTAAATTTAAGTGATGACTACACTTGAGTTGGGACAGACATGGTAACAATGAAAGGACAGAAGGTGAAGAGAGATTGGTGCCATTGGATTTGAGAAATGAGAGAAGGTTTTGGCTGGTATGTACAACACTTCAAACTTGTAAAGAGGCTCATGAAACAAGTGGTGCAATGAAGCAACTACATTTATAACTTTATACAATGAAAATTAATGTGTTCTCCAGCATTACTGGTTTTATGTGACCAAGGCTTTTTTCACAGTAAAAGTGTGAAAGGAAGATGATCTCCCTAAGGGTCTTGCAAAGATTTGTTGTGCCGCTGGGGCAGAGAGAAGAATAATAAGCATGACTTTAAGAGAGAGAGAAAAAAGAAAAACCAGTAAAGGAGCTAGCCAGGAGTACTTCTTTATTATCTTGGTTCTCCCAACAGTTTACTTTGGAGTTATCCCATCATCCTTTGTCAGCAACTTCTGTTGCTGTGAATTAAGAACTGAAGTCTTGAACAGCTCCCTGGAGATGAATTTGGATAGAGTCATATTAAACATACAATGGAAAGAGAAAATTAACATTTAAAACTTGAAGTGCTATCAACTCTAGAATCGTTTTTCAAAGGTTATTGTTTGTACACTCAGAAAGCGTGAGTTGCACATTGTCATGGTATCTAGCAATACAGTTGTCCAAAGGTTTTGCCATTTGCTTTCTAAATTTCAGTTAGTGCTGACTGAAAACAATACAAATCATCTAATAAATAAAACAGAATTAAAGTTGCTCCTGCCTTTCATGGTCCACACCATGGCTTGTCATCCCAAACATTGCATTTCTGTTAGATATATTAATACCTATTTAGATCTGAAAGAATAGCAAAAGAAAAGCAGCATTAGTGATCTCAAAAGTTCTTATTTAAAGAATGTTTGAATCTTTCAGATATGTAGTAATGTAATGATTTTAGGAAGAGTGTCTGAATTTGAAAATACAGAAAGAAGTGTATAATCTTGTAAGGATTGTTGGAAGTACCCAAGCTCTACATGTATTCAGTGAGGTGGAGCAAGTCCTAGGGAGTCCTCTCCACCTAAATTAGGTATATAAACAGGTGCAGAGCTTCAGATCTGTCTCCATTCACCATGTGGGAAACAGGTGCTTATTCGAGAGATGTTTTACTTGGCACTTAGAGCACCAGTGTCACTGTTGTGCCTAAGTTAGACTGGATTTCACCACAGTCTGCAATGATTATGGCCTCCTTAAAAGAAATTAAAGGTAAACATAAGTTTTGGACTTAGTGCCAAGCTAATTCCTGTAGTTTTTAGCGAGGATTGTGTTGAAATATTCAAGAAGAGAAGGACTTCCTGATCATGTGAGAGGAAGTGACTGATTGTTTTGGGCAAAAAGGTGGATGGAAATAAAGGAAGATTGATTTCAGTCCATATATCATAGGGACTTCCGGAGATCAGTGTGAAACTCTAATTGAATCTAACTCTCATCTGTCTTTATGGACAGTTGTTTTATGCCACTTAGCTTCTTATCTCTGGATTTATCTGGGGTTCTAGACAGGTGGAAATTAACAATGTATGGCTGAGGAAAAGTTTTGTAGATCTGCGCTTTTCCATTATGTTAATTTCTGGTTAAGGCTGTTAATGAGTTGTGAAGCTGAATTTGAAAGAAAATTTCGTCTGGAGAAGTACATAGTTCCTGGTGGCAGTTTACACTGCTTCTACATGCTGAGGTGATCTCAGTTCAACTTAATGATACAAAGTGTAGAGTGAAATACAGCCATGGAAGACGAATTGAAGTATCTTGAGTGTTTCTACTATTGTGTTAATTGTTCAGAACATTTACATAGCACATATGTAATGGGGTTATAAATGAGGTTAGTGTTGGTTAAAAATAAGACAATTACAAAATAATCAATAGCAATATAAATATAATAACTTAAGTAGCAACCACAGACCATCATCAGTTCCTTTGACCATGGGCACTATAGTTCTGTTGTCAGGAGATTTATTTGTCACAAAGATAGAAGTATGTACCTCTCCAACAGTTACCTTAATTTGCCAAAAGTAGAGTTTATAATTGAAGGCAGACACCAGTTGGTCCATTTTGAGTCATATATACATTAGCCAATGATTTGAAGCCATTTCCTTTTCTGGTTTTGCTTCAAACCCAAGTATTGGAGTTTCTAGGTCCAGACCATTACATTCAGTAATTCAGTGAAAGGGCAGAAATGGCCAAAAATAGGTTTCTGCTGCTTATAGTAATGTGCTGAGGGGAGGAGGAAAAATAATTTTGTGGCTGCTGCATTCTGATTGCTATAAACATAGGGCTTTGGCTGTGATCTGACTTCATTTATCAAATATTAATAGGATTAATATGTAAATGATGTTAGTTATGAATAAAATGTCCTCATATTTTTCTCCTTGCTTAATGGAATATTGAGAAAAGCTATTAGTATAGCTGTGAAACAAGATGTTTAATGAAGCTGGAGGTATAAAGCTAAATTAAAGTGCAAGAGGAGAAAACGTTTAGCCCACTAATTACCAAAGAAGTCCAATATAAATATTGCATTAGCTTGAGGATCAGAGGCACTTTTGGAAAAAGCAGTTTTCTATTAACATATTAACAAAATAATTTCTGTATGCAGGTTAACCTTCTAAACCTGATTTGCATTCAAGTGTTAAAATCCTTGGCATAAAACACAGTCTAACAGTATTTAAATGGGTTCATGTTTTGCTTCTTGGTCTGGTATGACAGTTAAGCTTAATATTTCATATAATTTTGATTATAATTGTTTTCATTCTACTTCATACAGGTTCAAGTCACATTTTCATAAAAGGCAAATTGTGATACAATAACATCTTCTCAAACAGCTGTTCCAAAACAGCTATTGGTAGCTAGCTGGTCATAATGCATTAAAAAGTATCATTCCTACTTAGTTCTTTAACTCTCTAAAGGAAAAAATTCTGAAATACAGATATGGTTGTGTCTTAAAATATGTTAATTTTTCCTTATTTTGATTTTTAAAGTGGAGGAACGGAAGAATTAACACAAATTTATTTGACTACATGGAACTAAAGCATCATGGAGACTTCATTGTCAAGTAAAGAGTTATTTAAAACTGTTATCTGGAGTTGGCTCTATCATCCTTTTGGCTTAACCAAAGACTCTAAATTAGCTGACCTTAGCCAAGGAACTTGTCTTCTCCCCATCTTTTTGAGCCTCTACAGTTACTGTTCCAGATTTGCTTTCAATGATGTGACAGCATTACTTTGTATAATGTCTGGAATTCATTAACAACCTTATTTTCAAGCTGATGTTGAGCATCAGTGTGTTTATTCTGATCGTATCACTGAACCAGGCAAAAAGCTGGTGTTTAATGAGGACTGCAGCTCTTTGATTGTTCAGGTGGTTTGAATCAGTAATTTAGAACACTAAGCATTAAAAGCAGCATTCATTAATTTATTTTAGTTAGAAGAGGTTTTTTGAAGGGAAGGAATTAAGGTTTTTTTGGGGGGTTTTTTTGGTCATCTTTTAGTTAGGGCATCGTGGCCTTCTCTCCATGGTTAGACACAAACTGTGCTTGGTGGAGGGTTTGGTACAACACATGAGAACTGTTTTCATGTAGTTGGAAAGCATTTGAATTGTGTTTTGGAGCTGTACAAAGTTTGCAGCCATTTTGTGTTCTTACCTATTTTCTATTTAGTGTTTAGATTCTTGTGTTTCCTCTCAGCTATGAAAATAGCTTTCAGAACTGACAGGTGTTTGGAAAGTACCAGTTTTTATCCAGGAGTTTAGCTTAGCCTAATTACTCTTAGGAGTACTTACAAATCACATCTCCGTGTATTTCCTTTAAAAATATAGGAACAGCTGACTCACATTTATTAAAAGAAATGCCTGCTTTACTATTTCCAGACTTTATACAGAAATTATGTCAAATGTCTACAAGAAGGAATTCAGTATTTGGGTGGTTGTATTTGATTTGTTTTTATGAAGAACAAAGGAATCTTGATAATCTTTGAGACACTGAGTGCCATTGAAGAGATTTTTTTAAAGCACTTTTTTTCAGTGGAAGTTACACATCTTTCCCTTGCTGACCTGCATTTGTCAAAAGTTTCATCTATTGCATTCATTCATAGAAATTTCTTAGATGTCTCTGAATTCTTCAGACGTTCTAAGAGTTGTCTTTCTGCCTCTGTGGTATGTGGAATGTATTTGGCAAAGATAGATAGTCAGTTTGGCCAGCTCTGATGTATTTTAAATAAGGGAATATGATGGTTTAGTGCAAGAATGAACAATAATATTTTTCGCTTACTGTCTGATGTTTGGTCTAAGTAGATAGTGTTGTCCAGGTGTTTATTTCCAATGTCACACACCCTGTTGTTTGAATCTGGAGGCTTTTGCTCTTGGACATTGTTCTCATTTGTCTCCTAGACCACCAACATACAAAGTAGCTTTCTCTGTGGGTGTGATGGATAATCTCTGAAGCTGGTTTGCTGATGACCAGTAATCACCACCAAACACCATACATGCCATTGTGTACAACACTGTTCGCCTTGACCTCCGAGGATGTGAGTTAGGGGCGAGCCCACTGCTCTCAAAGCAGTTTTTTCAAATAACCTGTTTGCATCTGACTTCAGTAAGAAAAACTGGACTTTCCACTCCTCAGCCAGGGACTGTAATGAACCTATGATCAGACTAGTATTTCCCTTTCTTCCAATTCTCAATGTCCTGCTTAATACACAGCAAGAACAAGCATTAATCACATTTACTCATCAATGACCAAGAGACTTCTGGTGCCACATTCCCTTTTGCTTAGTTTTTTCCCAGGCAAAGAAAATAGAATACATGAGGAATTGCAGTAATGGTCTGTGGGAACCATGGGGAGGTTGTGGAAACTATGGGCACTTTGAGGAAGAGAAGGAGTTGGAACTGAGAATGGAAGCTGGAAGGGACAGAAGGCAGACTTTTGAACGAGCTAAGGGTGGCAGTTTAACTGCCAGTGAGATAACTTATTTCCTCAAGTAGAAATAATTTTAGCGTCTTGTGTTTGGTTGGGTTTGGGGTTTTTTATTTGTTTGTTTGCTTTTTTGGTTTGGTTTTTTTTTTGGTGACAGTTAAAGAAGTGCATTACCATGATGGGTTTAACGGTTTTAACGATAGCTTTGGGATTTTGCATATGTTTTTATGGTCATGTTGTTAATATTTTGAACTTTTTCAGCAAACTTACCTGTTTCCCTGAAAAATCAGTCATATAGGCTAAGTTGGATCATTTGATCTTATGATGGTGCTTGAGTACAGACAAATGTGGGTGTTTCCAGGAGTAAGAGTATTAAGTCCCAGCTAAAGGCATGAATCTGAAAAGAATTATTTCAGCTAGTTATCAACACCTCTCAGTGCGATGCAGAACACAAATACACTTTGTGTTCTGCTGTATATGTAAGCAATGAAAAGAATATTGGAATATTAGGTTCAGTTCTGTTGCCTACTCTTCTAAAGGCTTTTGTGAATTTACACTATGATGATGTGTACGTTAGCCAACTGGGAAATTACCCATGCAGTGAGACTCAGACATACTCATATTTTATCTTAAAAATGGAAGTGATTACGTGGAGAGCCAGGCTTCAGTCTAAAGTAAGGCATTAACAAGACTCAGTGTAGAAATAAGCATTTTTAAACACAAGTGTAATAAATGGCTGTGGTAACTTCCCTAAGATACATGTTGTGATCTCTTCATTATAGGGTGTCTTTCATAAAGATGTGTTGTATTTTGAATAGGGGTTATAAACTTGATATAAACATTACTGCTCAAGTTTCTCTGCAACAGACTTGACTCAATGAGCCCAGTCTTAAAAATCTATGAATATACAATTGAGTCAATGGTTGCCTTTGATCTTGTGGTCTCTTAATCCATTGTTGTGATTTATTCACATAATCTGTCAACAGTGTTAGCAACTTTGGTGTCTTCAGCTCATTTCTTTATAAAGTCTAGCCTGAAATGATTGATTATAATAAATCCTTTTGGTTCTTTAAAATGATCCAGAGTCTGTAATGCAAGAAAATAAAAACACATTTTGGGTAATCATTCTGTCTTTATGTTTACCCAGCTGAATGCAAACTATTAGATTGGACAGGCCAGCAGCTGCTCTATGGATTAAGGGGCCTCAGAATTAAGTAGAGCTCTTCAGATAAAACATTTAACACTGTTTTGTGTGGTAAGAGGAGCAGATTTGTTGTCATTATAGGTTTGTTGTAGTTAAGTTTTATATTTAGTAGTCAAGTTTTATATTTAATATTTACGTTTCATGTTCAAGGATACTTAATTACACTTTATTACATTTTCAGTGTGGTTAGATGCTAATATAATTTGCACTGTGGCAAACTACATTTAATGATTTAAAAGAACTCCAGTAGTTGTCCTGGTTAACCCTTTGCCCTCCCACCTGCTCTGCCCTCACTCTTCTAAGGTACTCAACCTTCCATACCTCTTGGGTAATCGTGGCAATGCAAACAAACCTTCCCTGAGCTTTCTGTGCCCTTTATTTAAGCTTTCTTTCTAATTTGGTGTGTGCCTGCAGCTGCCAGCTTTGCAGCCCTTTGGATACTTTGCAGGGCTACGTCTGACCAATTTACTGAGGAGAAATTAGAGCTGACAGGCACCAGCGCTGTGCCACTTAGGAGAAGAGAAAGAGCTGGGTTATTTGCTGGCTTCCTGTCATTTGGAAGGAGTGAGGGAAGATACGGAGGAAGGAGAATGTAAGATGGCCTGTGTTAGCTGCTGCTTGCACTTCAGGAGGATGGTATTTAATCAGGGTTATGGGAGGTAGAGCTGGCTGATTGGACTTTGTAGTGTAGTGAGACATCCACTCTTGTAAAGGAAACCTTCTTTTCCTCTTCTTGCTAAGGCACGAATTTCTCTCTTGATCATCCCACCACCTCTTCCTTTTCAGTCGCTAGGAGAAACTGTTTGTTTTGTCTAGACTTTAGGCTGAAGTCACTCAGTCTTCCAGGTGGGTGTCTTCATGGTGAGTCAACACCACCCCACAACCCAGACTGCCTGCCCAGAATGCAGTCGCAGAAACTAACCCCACTCTACCTCCTACAAAATACTAAGCAGAAACATCTCTGCCTTGTGGAAGCAGCTATTTGGAGTTCAGGTTTATCCGCATTATGGGCCTCTGATATCTCCACTGTCTAGGCTTTCAGCTTTCTGCTGTGCCATCCATTGAACACAAATGCTGACACATGGCTTTAGGCAAACCCCAAACCTGTGTGTGAGGCTATCTGCAGCTGACAAGAAATGTGTCAGCAAGAGTTAAGATAGCAGAACCTAAGGCTTGGAGGGCCAGCCTTTCTCTTGATCGGATGGGAGAGGAGAAAAGAGTGTCCCCCTCTTTGGGCAGCTGTGGAGGAAGGGGGGAACGAAACTTAGTACTCTGGGACAGGGCAAGGGATTGAGGTTCAGCATGGCCAGCAACTCATCCCTTTGCCCTACAGTGCTAAAACAGTTCTAACAAGGGTCTAATAAAACCCTCATAGTGGTTTGACTAGACCCACTTTTGCCCATGGAATTGAGTGTGAGGTGAGAAATCAATGGGTTTAACAGCCTAAGAGGGATGCCAGAGGATGTGCTTTCTGTTGAGCTGTCTTCAGTGATGATTCTTCATCCCAGGGTGTTGGATGTGCACCTGAGTTTTAGGGTCATTTTTCTGTTCTTGTCTGAAGTTGAAGATCTCCATAGTAGGGGCACATATGCAATGCTACTTCTGACACATCTGTTGTCCCTGATCTTCATCCTCTTCATGAAAGTAAGGGCCTGAGGTTTTGCCAAGAGAGAATGGTCACAGAAGATAGGGCATTTATACAACTACTACTACTGCTACTGAAAAGATAGAAGAAATGTTGGGTAGATGGTGAGTGGATGTAAAAAGACGTAAAAAAAATGTAAAAATTGGAGAACTTAGGGTTCGTAGCCAACTGAAGGCACTGTTATCCTTAATTCATTGAAGCAGCAGTTCAGGATGTTGCAGGATATCTTCACAGGTCAGGTTTGTTTGTGCTCCGTAGGTGCAAGGTAGCAATGTAATGGAACAGCCTTTGCCTTGGCCTCTGGTGTCTGTACTTTGGCGTGAAGGGCATCAGGTGTGTCTCTGAAGCGAAACTTCAAGGTTGATTTTACATTGATGGAATCCAGTTTGCATGTGCCAGAGCTGCCTAGCTATTGCAACTGAAGTAGAGGAAATAAGAACAACTGAGGGATTTGTTTTGAATGTTTGTTGTTTTTGCAAACTAAAATGCACCCAATATGGCTGCTAAAAGAACAAGCAAGCAAAGGGAGACACAGTTTTGTAGAATAATTTAGTTTGGAAGGGACTTCAAGAGGTCACCTAGTCCAATCCTTTAAAGCTATTTGAGAGAGTTTCTGATTTGTTGATGTACATTTTTGGTGTGGAGTTTTCATTTTTGTGCTTAGGCTAGGTTGACAGGTTTCAGATTGAAGCATGAACTTTGTATTTGAGATGATAGGGGATCTGATATGTTTTAGAAGTAGTCGTGTACATACATATTTGTTGGGGGGTGGTGGTGAGGATATCATTGCTATGAATGCTATATTTAAAATGCTAGGGTGTAGTTCGATCTCCAACAGATTGCTTCACATTTTGGTTTGGAATGAAAATAAAGAGTAACTTCACGCAGAACAGGTCTGCAGTATGCCGTGATTCATCTAAGGTGAAGTTTTCACATATTTAACAAGAAGAATTCTTGTTTGGCTTCAGCTCATGTTTAAAGAAATTGATTTAGCACTTAGCATTCAAACTCAATAACTCGCTAGTGCTGCCTTGTGTGTGTGGACTCACCTGTTACAAAATTAATCTCTTTCTTAGCAATTATTAATATGGCCTTTGAATGGATTCTTCTTTTGAGCTAGACTTCTGTGAATTTCTGTCTTTCATGGTAACAGGAGAAGTTGGAGGAGGCTAGGGAGGAGCTGTATAAATTGTTCCTAGTATGAGCTTTGAAATCTGATGGCTTATCTAAGCCTTTGTTACTGTTTCTGAAAGAAATCTGTAATTTTATCTATTACCTTTACCAGGTGTTTGTTACTAACAAATTGCTGCGAAGTGAGCAGGCTGTTATTTGACAATGGTCAAAACTAAATATAATAGTCAAAAGGGTATATTTATTGTTATTACTTTCTAAGTGAGATATCTTTGACTAACTTGAGGTGTGGTAGAGATTATTTTTTTATTGATAAAACAAAATGTTTATCTGAGGCTTGTCTCACACTATGTTGGTTCTAGAGGTAAAGAAAATAACTCCATCTTAATGAACAAATTCTCCCCCATTCCCTTCAAGCCAGCCAGCAAGTTAATTTTAAACTTGAGTCAGAATTGTGGATCCTGCAGTGTAATTACAGGTATGCAGATATATTCTGTCAAAACATTGCTTTTCACTACAGATCTTGGAATAGTTGTTCCTGTCTATTGAGAAGTTGGTTTCTTACTAACTTTTAGAAGAATGTAACTTGTCAGTCTAGGAAAAAGAGTTTGAAAAAATTGGATAGTAGGTCCTATGTGAAAAATATACCTTAGTACCTAAACATGTGAGGGTAGAAAATACAATACCAATTAAAAAAAAGAAAAACCCGAAGGTGGGGACAGGTATCATGGAAGATCAGGGAAGAAATAAGTCCTGTAAGCTTGGTATCTGGACTGGACAAAGGAGTAGATACAGTAACGAATACAGTAGTTGATATCTGGGTGAACATGATTGATATAGTTGGTGAAAATTGCATACCTTTTTGAAAGGAAGGTTATGCCTCTCCAACGAAAGGGTTCAAAACTCATTTGAATAAGGATCATATGGTCTTTCTTGCCAAGACTTCCAGAAAGCCTCTTGTCAAAATTTTCTTGAAGAAACTCAAGTAATGTGAGACTTAAAAGGCTCTTGCACAGATGTCTAATTGGTTAAAAAGTAGGAGTGAAGGGATGGGGTACTGTTCAGTCCTCAGCAAGCAAGGGAGTCAGCTGTACTGCACGTAAGCAAGTATGAAAATTGGATGAACCACTGAGTGATGTTTCTTGATGGATCAGCAAAGGCTGGTCCTAAATGTGGAGAATTATCGTAAGCTCTTACAAGACTGAGTGGCTGAGTGATAAAAGAGTGCATAAACTTTTATGTAGATAAATGTAGAGTAATATAAGAGGAGAAAAAAATTCTAGCAGCACATGTAAAATGATAGCCTCAAAGCTGAGTGCATTTCTGTGCTTACAGAGGCACATGAAATCATAAGTCACATGGAAACAATGGGGTTTGATTGTTAAGCATCTCTCTTAGTATGGTCCCTAGGAAGTGCAAGTCTTCAAAAACAACAAAAGCTTGTTCAAAATAAACAAAAGGTGGTGTTTTTATTCCTGCAAGGTAGTCAGGCTGTGCATGAAAGGTTGTGCCACGGGCTTTTACAGCTGGGGGAGGTTTACATCATGTTACTGGGGAGCTATACAAGCTCATGCAGAGAAACAAAAAATAACTAAATATATAGGAATCACATTTGAATCACATCCACATCAGGAAGTCCCTGAGCTTCAAAATGGATAGTTTCTCAAAGAGTAGTTGTAGAAAATATAATCTATAATTGCCTTGCTTTTCATCTTCTCTGAGCACATGCTGTTGGCTGTTGTCAGAGTCAGGATACAAGAGCTTTGGTAAGGAAGGTTTTTATATAGATGAGATGAAGCATTTTCTCAGAGTTTCAGTGCCGTGACTTAAAGAGGTTGGTCCATCCTTTTTGCATCATTAAGAATTAATGACCATCTTTTCATCAAGAAATGATAAGTAAGATATGGTGCATTTATTCTGGAAAGAGTAGCTTTACATTCTTCCATCAGAAAACAAAAAATTTATCTGCTTTTGTCATTTTAGATCTAGAACTGTTAGGTTTATCATCAGTAAAGTCTGTTTTTTGAAAATATTTAATACAGCATGAGTGAAGTGTGATGCTGATGACTGTTCTGTTACCAAAAGATGGTGGATATTCTTGGTTACTTTTATTTTTCATATAAAATTCCTTAAATTTTCTCACTGTATATAAATAAAGAAGTAAAATTTCTCATTCTGTGCATCTCCAAATTATTCTTTTACTTTTGCCCTATTCATGTTAATTCTGATTTTCTCCATTGCTATGGAAGATATTCTGGTAAGGAAAGGGTCAGCACGTTAATTCTCACTGGTACCTGAGGATGAACAAAATGGCAGCTTAGTAAATGAACGCAGATGATAGCAGAGACTGTGAGAAATTAAAGCTCTAATTTAAGAGAAAATTGTTCCTTTCAACTTGTGTTTCAAATGTGTGCCCTCTCTCTGTAGCAAGAGATGCTTCCTTATTTATGTTCCTTTATATCATGATGTTCTTTAATCTTTACATAACTTAAATTCCTTTGCTATGAAAGAACATGTTTTTCATGAGTCTTCCTGATAAGTGGTAGTATGGTTGCTTCTGGCTTTTTCATGTTGTGTCAGCCAACAGCAAGGGTAACAAAAATATTGTTCATAAAATTGTTCTAAAATGTTGAGATTATTTTAGATGTATATTTTCTGTATGTCCTAGCAGTATTGTCATTTCTTTTTCTGCTGTCTTATTTTCTTTCTTGAAATTTTCCATTAGCCAGAGAGAGATAATGAAGTATGCTAATTTTTATTTCCATTCTCAGCTTTTTATTATATGCAATGGCATAGCTACAGTGCTAACCAGTTTTAAAAGGGAGAAGCAAATAAAGTCGTGAAGCACAACTACCTCCATGGTAATGGTATTCATTGTTTCAGTCACTAAGTATTGTAATTCATTAGAGACAGCTAATAGAGTCTGAAAGGCTGAATTGTTACTTTTACAACCAGTGAAAACCAATAAGCATAATTAAACTGCATTTTAATTTACTTCAGAAATACAAGCCTGGTCGATGTGACGATATTTTGAAATGGAAGCCACCCAGCCTGAACTCTGTTGATTTTCGTCTAAAGATAACAAGAATTGGTGGAGAGGGGTATGTAATCTCTTCCCTTTTTAAATCTGTAATACTCATGTGAATGTCCCCTAGCAGTTAATCTCTCCTCTGACATTTCTTGACAATTCCTGGGGCTAAGCCTTTCTATATTCTCTAGAATTTGTTAATTCAAAATATAAGCAACTGTTGTAATTAGTGTTGTACTGAAAACAATGGCAGATGTTTATATTGTGAATTTACTCATTCTTCAAATTTCTGAAAAAAAGGTCCCATTTGGAATTGGCACTAGCCTGTATGTTTTTAAGAGTGGGCAGGCTGTATTAGCTTAAATTCCTGAAATTATTTTTCATTGACTTTAGACAAAATATTAACAACCTAAGCTTTCTTCTACTTTAGAATTGTGCACAATGACAAACAGCACTTGTTTTCTTAGAGAAAAACAAAGCCTGACATTTTTACTTGTTAGGCATTCTTTGGTATTGTCTTTAAAACTATTAAAATCATAATCAAACCCAGTGAGTTCTAATGGCAGAAGACATGAAAATCTTTACATTGGTCCTATGTACCGTTTGCCTAGTTCAGTCACTGCACATATTAAATAGGGGTTATTTCCATGTTAAGTTGTGCTAGGGAGAGGAAGGGAAAGATTGAATTACTAGAGTAAGCTTGCTTTGGAAAATATTTTGTTTAAAATCAAATTAATGATGTTTAGGTTGCTTAGTGTTTTAACATCTGGGACTCATTTCCATTGACAGTGTAAAATACTGACATTTAACTCTTCTTTTTCTTGGTGCCACAGGCAACTCAATATGATTAAACAATTAATTCATATACTGCTTGCATATTCCAGAGTGCTAATAATGGCCCATTTAACTTTTAGACATCTGCATGTCACATTAATGAAAACATTTGGTGAATGGAGAGAATCTTAAGGATATGGGTTTTTTTCTGCAAAATATACTCAACTCATAAGTTCTTAGTGTATCGTGAGGTCAGAGTTATCTGTTCAAATTTTTGTCTTTGAAAATGCAATATTAAATCCTCAGTAACAACATAACTATTTCAGAGAATAGACAGAAATACTTTGTGTAACTTCAGATAATCATCTTATTACAACATTTTATGTTTGGTTGCTATTTATTTAAGTCACAGGATAATGTAATATGAAAGATGTATGTAAAAAAATCTTTTAAAATTGCCCATTATTTGATAGGAATGTTATTTTCATTAAGAGTATTCTTATGACTTCTGCTGAAGTTAACAAATATACAGTACTAGCTTGTGATTCAGAAACAAAATGCAACACATTTTTCATTTCACATTAATAAAGGAGTATTAGTTGATCAGTTATCTCTGATTTCAAATACCAAACTGTCAGTGCTGTTGTGTTATGTTTAATATATTACATCATAGATTATTTGATTGGAACATGTGAAGGTTATAAAATATGAGCCAGCAAAAAGCTATTTCTAAAAAGTTAGTAGCAGTTAATAACAAGTTATTAAAGAATGGCTGATCCATTGTAGAATTGGAATCACTTTCTAACATTTAGAAAGGTTCTATCATATTTCAGCTATGCAAAAATGAGAGCAGTTCTTATATTATGGAAATAACTCCCTGAATTACTCTGTAAATAATGTAATATTTAAATAAGTCAGTGTTTATGCTGCTCTCAGTTGAATATAAAAAAATCCTATAAATCTGATATTTAATAAACAAAGTACAGTTCTTCCAGGTAAGTTTTACTCCATCATACATGACAATTGACTGCTAGTAGTAACATAAGTGTTTTCATTCAACAAAAATAAAATTTAATGAAGTATGGGGCAGAAAATAATAACTTAGCACTCTTGGGAGAGAGGTATTTATCTTAAATAATGTCCTATGAAACAATAGCTTCTGCCCAATAAAACACAAACTGTGAATTAAATACTCCAGGTTTGCCTGCTTCAGTTGTTACTTCGGGTAAAATCTAAACTCATTTGAAGAAACTTCAGAATAAAACAGATTTTAAAATTGTTGACTAGAGTTATAAAAGAAGCATCTTTAATTTTAGTCTGGATAAAGACAGTTCCTGAGTACTAACTAAAATTCTGTTTGATTTGATGAACTGTCTTGCTACTGCAGTTCTAATGTGACAACATTAGGCTTCCTGCCTCCTCCCACCACACTAAGATTAAAAGCAAGCATTGATACTGGTTTCAATTTTTAGGTAAAGAAAATTTTCTTCTTCAGTAATCCAAAAAGGAATTACAGCATTACAGAATGGGTAAGACTGGGAAGGGACCACAGTGGGTTGATCATCTGGTCCAACCTCCCTGCTCAAGCACTCATCCTAGAGCTCATGGCACAGGATTGCATCCAGGTGGTTCTTGAATATCTCCAGTGAAGGAGACTCCACACCCTCTCTGGGCAATCTGTTCCAGTGCTTGGTCACTCACACTGTGAAGAAGTTCTTCCTCTTGTTCAGATGGAACTTCCTGTGCATCAGTTTCTGCCCATTGTATCTTGTCCTGTTGCTTGGCAGCACCAGGAAAAGCCTGGCTCCATCCTCTGACACCCTCCCTTCAGATACTCACAGACATTGACGAGGTCCCCTCTCAGTCTTCTCTTCTTGAGGCTGAACAGGCCAAGCTCCCTCAGCCACTCCTTGTAAGAGAGATCCTCCAGTCTCTCAATCATGTTTGTTTCCCTCCACTGGACCTGCTCCAGGAGCTCCATGTCTCTGTTGTACTGAGGAGCCCAGAACTGGACACAGCACTCCAGATGGGGTCTTATAAGGGCAGAGTAGAGGAGCAGGATCACCTCCCCTGACCTGCTGGCAGTGTTCTTCCTAGTGCAGCCCAGGATACCATTGGCCTTCTTGGCCACAAGGACACACTGCTGGTTCATGGTCAGCTTGTGCTCCACCAGAACCCCCAGGTCCTTCTCTGCAGAGCTGCTTTCCAGCACATCCGCCCCCAGCCTGTAGTGGTGCATGGGGTTATTCCTCCCCACATGCAGGACCCTGCATTTGCCTTTGATGAATTTCAGATGGCTTCTCTCTCCACCCTGTTGAGGTCCTTCTGAAAGGCTGCAGAGCCCCCTGGGGTATCAGCCACTCCTCCAGCTTCGTGTCATCAGTGAACTTGCTGAGGAGGCCTCTGCCCTTTCATCCAAGTCATTGAGGAATAAGTTAACAAAACTGGGCTCACTACTGAACTTTGGGGAACACCACTAGTGACAGGCCTCCAACTAGACCCTGTGCCACTGATCGGGACTCTCTGGGATCTGCTATTCAGACAGTAAATCTGTCAGGCATTTGACAGCAAAATGCTACAGATGTGGTTGAAGTACTGGTGCAGAATTTACAGAAGTTGCATGTTGTTTTGGCACAGCTAGGCAAATAACATATTTACGGTCATAGAAGGTATGCCTTTTATTGATCTCTTACAGACAAATAGGGAACCCAAATTAAAGTATTGATCTCAAATACTTAACAGCTTGAAACAATGTGAAGAGGGATTGTCTGTAATTTCCAAGTCCTCTGTTCTGATTTACAGGCTCATCTTTAAACCTTGAAATGCAGACATAACTAAACCTGTGCTACAGTAGTGTGTGATCATATCACAGTTTACAGCCTGGGCAGTAGTGATACAAATGGAACCAACTTACAAAGCTGCAAACATGCAGCCCTTGCATTTATAGTTCCCTGCTCACTCAAATAGTGAAAAAAAGCATATAGGAGCATTATTTATTCAGTAGCATGAGATTAGAGTTCTGTCAGCTGTTGGACATGCCTTTTAGATAGCATATGTAATTGAGATCCTGAACAATTGTAAACAATCGTGTGCATTTTTCATCTGAATAAAGGAGTTACCTCTGGGGAGTTTGCCAGATTTTAGGCAGTGTGATTATTTTCCATCTATGTAAATTCCCCTGTGTTTTGAGTTGAGCATTTCCATCCATAGATCAGTCTGCAATAGAAATGTTAACTGCAAAATAGCTGCTGTTTCACCCCAGATGTAGTCTTGTTACGGATGAATGAACAATTGTTTTTATCTGGGCTTCAGTTATTTCATTCTTGTTATTGGAGAGAGTTTTGCCATTGAATTAAAAAGGATTGGTCTTACAATCTGTGAAGTACTTTCGGAATAAGCCTGATGAAGATGAAGACTGCATAAGAAAGAATAAACATGAAGAAAAAAGATACTATTGCATTCCAAAGAAATACAGGGTTTCTGTAACCTCAGTGACCTAATACTGACACTCCTGTTCAGTGCACATATTTGAAAGAAATTGCATTATTGCACCTTAGTGAGTTTCATCTTATCAGCTGAGCCTTGGTAATTGTCCCCTGTGTATTATCATAGTCCAGCCTTTCCAAGCATCAGTATGATGGTTAGATTAACTCTTTTTGTGTTGTGTTAGCAGGAATTTCAGCTTGTGCTCTCTCTCAGTCTCTTCTCATTACATCAATATAGTTAGTCTTAGTTAAAAAAAACCACCAAAATGCCCTAACATAAACCCCCTGCAATAACAACCAGCAACTCATTAAATCAGTTAACCAAGAGAGTACTTCGTTGTTTGTCTCTTGTGAAACACAGCAGTTGAACTGAAAAGCCCTGACATTACACGTGTTTTAAAAAGGTTGACCCACTTCCCAGCCCTTCTCTTTCCTTTCAGCTTTATTAGAACAATGGTCTCACATAGAACAGTAGTACCTGGTGTTTTCCTAAATTATGATGATGCTCACAAAAAAGTAAAGTAAGACGATCTTAGGCACATGAACTGCATTTCCCAATGACCTATGAGTTAAATAACCTTATCAGTAGAGAATATGAAGGATTATTTGCTGTGTGCAGTATCTCACTTATATTACAGGAAAGACTGCTTTTAAATAGTAGAGGTTCTTTTTCTCAAAATGTCTGACTGTATGAATATTTCCTAAAAAACCAAAAAACTGCAACTAACTCCGAGTCTTATTTAAATGTCACAAATATAATCTGAAAATGTCACATAGTACCATATTTCTGGTAGCTTCCATAACCAGAATTCCTTAAATGTCCATGCTTCCTTTTACAGATTTTTAATTAGCCCATGCAGGTCCCTTAATTTTATCTGAATCAGACTGCTAAAATCAAATTACAAGCAAAGTTTTGGTTTTATTTGCTTTGAATTAATATCTTACTGGGTCAATTTGATACCATTTCAAATCACAGGATAATATAAATTTTATGTAGTACCTTGAAATGCTGGAAAACACCAAGGATTTTACTCATCTTTGAAGATGTACTCCTCTAAAAAAAATTAGTAATCTAAAGTAGACATGAACTATTTATTAGTGTTAAGTTTGTATTTTTTTTATTGTATCCATGATTAACTAGACCATATGGGGAAAAACCCAAACAAACAGTGTTTAGGCGAAGTTCTGTTTAGCTTGGACATTGTCAAGTAGTAAAAAATGGGAGATAAAATACAATACATTCAAGGATAGTGGGGATATCCTTGGATACACTGGAAATTACGAATCAGACAACCAGATATAGATACCATGACTACAGGCAAGTGGATGTCTTCTTTTTTTTTTTTTATAAGTGTTGTTTTCCTTTTAATTTTATAAACTAAAAAAGATTGAGGGAGAAGAAAAGCTGCAAATAGTTCAAAATGGCTGTGATGTTCTTGATTTGCTCTCATATAGCTATGTTTCTGTCCTTTTTATAAGCTAGTCTTCCTCACGCTTCTGCTTTGGAAAAAAAATAATTAGTAACTGGCTGAAAAATTTTATGAGTTAATTGAATCAGCCAAGATAGCAGGACTGATGTGATAGTTTGTATGGCCTGGGTGTTGGCGCTCCTTCTCTTTCCATTCCCACTTTTATGTGATACTGAAGTTGTTCGTTTGGGCTGTGAACTCTGCCGTCTCACCTGTTTGCAGAATGTCCATTATCAAAGAGCACAGACCCATTCTAAGATGTGCCATCCATCACAGAAAGGGACTTTAACAAGTGATACCCTGGTGATAAAAATAATAATCCCATGTTCCCCTAGTCTCCAAAGATCACAGTCAGTGTTGGGGCTGCATTGCTGTTGAGTACAGTGGAGTTACGAGGCAGAATGCAGATGAAGTTGTACAGCAATAATGGAACAAATAAGGACAAGATGTTGCAAATAGAGGCAAAGATGTTCAGTGTGGGGATGACAGCAGGCAGAGTGCAGGTTTGAATGTGTTAAGTGCATTTATGGCTGCACTGTTGTTAACGAAGCACGTGTGCTTAGCAGTTGCTTACTTTTTGTGGAAATGTGAGAGTTGCAAGTGAAAGTAAAGGAGTAACTTGCTTAGCTATTACCTTCAGGCATTCAACTGATGCTAGAGTTGATCTTCTGAAGAGAAGATGTAGGGGCACGGTTGTGCAAACAGATTGAAGAGGGTGTTATGTGTAGAAAGAACAATGTGGTGGCATAGGAAGGGGAAGCCCAAATATCGCCATGGTAGAAATATGCATGTGCAGCTGCAACATTGGCATCACTAGGGAAAATGGTAGAGAGACATTTCAGCCAAGTGCTATGCTGTAAATATATATGCTATATTGCTTATATGAGGATACTTAAAATCTTTTTGTAAAGCTTCAGGCTTTAAAAACTATTTTCAAAGTAAAGCTTTGAATCTAACCTCTATTTATACTCTGGTACGCTGAACAAAATCTTGTACCTTCCACAACTAATACTTAGGATGCTCTTGGAATTTCTAATGTTGTATTTCACAAATGAGCTCAGCCTCATCTTTTTATATGTTCAAGTGGCAGCCTTGGGCAATCTCCATCTGTCAGATAATTATTCTACTTCAGCTACTCATTTCTCCAGATATTTAAAAGCTTTGCCTCATATTATCCTAAAATTATCTATATGCTTGCAAATTGGAATGTAAATGTAGCCCTGTATGTTTAATAGACCCTGTTCCTTTTTCTTGAACTAACTGTTGCCTAAAAGTAGTCTTTCCAGTTGCTTGTGTCAGTTATCATCATGATTATCCACTCTGTTAAGATCCATTTCTATCTCTTGAGTGAGATCAAGAAAAGCTCCCAAATAGCACGTCTTCAAAATTTTCTTATCTCCCATGTATTTCTCTCTTCTAATTTACATTTTGATGGATATTTTATTCCTCTTTGTCCATGTAGCTTAGATTTCTTGCTACTTGTGAATGTGGAAATGGAGGGCTGATGCCATCCCCAGCTAAACTACTGTAAGGTGGTAGAATCTAAAAGGAGTGAGAGAAGCAGGCAGTGAAGAAATTATATTGGACTTCAGAATGGTTGGCTTTGGCTTTTTCATGTAATAGATGTAGTATCCCACATCAGGTCCCTTTGAACTGCAGAGAGGCCCAGGACAGATGGCTGATCTTCAAGAACAGCTTCCTCAAATGCACAAGGACATACTCTTCCCTGTGCAAGAAGACAAGCAGGTGTGGCAAACAGGTACAGCTTGCTTGAATGGGGAATTCCTAAGTCAACTCACCCAAACAATGAAATGTATGGAATCTGTAAACAGTGACAGACCTCCATGGAGAATGCGAAAACAGTGTTTGGGTGTAGAGGGAAGGAAGCAGGAAAACCAAAACTCAGCTGGAGTTGAAGGTAAGTCACTGATGTCTGTAGGTAGCTTGTTAATAGAAGGAAGACTTAAGGAAATGGTGTGATGCTGATGCAGCACTGGACAGTGAAAAAGATACAAAAAAGCTGAGAGTACATACACACTGCAGCCTTTGCTTTGGCAAGGTCTGTTCTCAGGCTTTTGAGGTCCCTGAACCTCATGGCAGTGTGCAGTGAAGTTGAAGTTAGGGACTGCTAAGGCAAACTGGATCTCAGGATACTGGAAGGCAAAACTTTGGAACTGGGGCAAGAGCTAGCCCTTGGAGCAAAGGTGGCAAACTAATGTGATAGCTGGGCTGCAGTGGAGTAGATGATTCTTCACCTCTGTTCAGCATTTGTGAGACTGCATCTGAAGTACTGGGTCTTTTTTGAGAAAGACAGTTATGCTCTGGAGCAAGTCCAGAGGAGTGCCTCCAAGACTGTCGGAGACTGGGGAACATGACATACAGAGAAAGGCTGAGAGAACTAGGTTTCCTCTGTCCAAATAAGAGAAGGCTGTGTAATACTTTACTGCTGTGTACTACTCCCTAATGGCAGTCGATAGAGAAGATGAACCCACATTGCTCAGAGATTCATGTTGAAAGAATGACAAGCAAAGGACACAAATTGTAGAAGGTCAAGAGGAGGAACAGTGTTATGAAAGTCAAACACTGTAATAGGCAGGCAAGTTGTGGAGTCTCCATCTTTGGAAGCATTCAGACGTTAATTCGACGAGCCTGTGAGCAACCTGATATAACTTGGAAGCTGACCCAGTCCTGAGCATGAGGCAGATGACATGCAATGGTCCTTGCCAATCAGACTTATTCTAGGATAATTTGCAGATCAGATGTTAAATATTTTCCAAATAACATGGAACTGTTAGACACTTAAACTAATATGTATTTTAAAACATTTTTGATTTTCTTTCTTCATTCTTTCTTTACTGTAAATTCAGATTTTTCAGTACAGTACTTACAGTAAGAATACTTACTGTACATATTTACGAATTTACAATTTACGAATTGTGGGATTGTCCTTTCTGAGGAGATTTGTGAGTTGCAAAGTAAAATAACATGCAGTTTTTATAAACAGGTATTTGATATTGTTCTGTGTTATACACTGTAAAAGTTTGGCAGATGCCTAATTTAAAAGCCATCTAATTTACATAGAAAAAAATGTTCATCTTCCTTTTGCTATAGTTTGAAATAGATATGCTGCTCTCAGACTTAACTGGAACTCAGTTGTGAACATTTTTTTCCCCACCAGTACACATAAACTTTTTAAATTATGGGACTTACTGGAGAGTATTTGTGAACATCTTGTTCAAAGTGCTTTAAATGGATTTTAGAAGTTGGTGTGAGCTTCTTTGAAATGCATTTTTTCCATTTTTGCACGTAGTGACTATTTAATCTTTTTCAGACAAGGGGTATTTTTTAGATTTTTTAAAGTATGTCATGAATGGTACTCAGAATATTTTTCCTCCAATAATTGTTTACAGTACGAATTATTATTCAGTTGTTTGGAGGTTTTTTTTGTGGTATATGTTTGTGGTTTTAGTTTGTTACTTAATGAGATTTTATCGTCTGTTTTCTTGAGTTTACAGATCTGTACATTTTAAACCCTATTCAAAAAGGAGCATTAGTATAGGATTATTACAGATCTGAAAAAGAAGTATTTTTCCATGGTGATTGAAATTAATGAAGTAATTGTGGGAATGAGTCCAAAGGAGGCCCAAAGATGATCAGAGGGCTGGAGTACTTCTCCTACAAAGACAGGGTGAGAGTTTGGCATGTTCAGCCTGGAGACAAGAAACTTCCTATACCTGAAGAGGAGGCAATGGAGAGCTGGAGAAGGGACTATTTACAAGGACCTGTAGTGATAGGACAGGGGGGAATGGCTTTAAACTGAAAAAGGGCAGATTTAGATGAAGTTTTGGGAAGAAATTCTTAACTGTGGGGGTGGTGAGGCACTGGAACAAGTTGCCCAGAGAAGCTGTGGATGCCTCATCTCTGAAGGTGTTCAAGACCAGGTTGGGATGGGGCGTTGAGCCACCTGGTCTAGTGGAAGGTGTCCCTGCCTGTGGCAGGGGATGAAACTGGATGATCTTGAAGGTCCCTTCCAACCCAAACCATTCTGTGACTCTATGAAACATGCATTTAAAGGGAAAAAAAGCTCGGCTCAGATGACTTCCTTGCCTTCTGTGGTGTATTTCAAAGAAGAATAAAATAAACTAAAAGGGAAAAGAAATTATCACCGTGGTAGAGTACAGCAAACAGTCTGGACAGACAAAGATATTGTACATGTTTGTACTTCTCATTGGTCTTACTCTGAGCATTTTATTACTTAATTTTCTGACAACACCAAACTCACAAATCACGAAAGAACAGATATTAGTACTAAATAATGAATACATTGAAGATAAAAATAATTCATGACAGTCATAGCTCCAAGACTACTGTTCAGTTTGCTTTGATACCATCAGAATGTTTTGAAATTGGTTTAGGAATTGAAGCCCGGCTTTTTATGTCTTACTGAATTCACAAATACTTTGGAATCAGCAAAATGTGTCAACAAAATAAATGACCCTGATGCAGTTTGTTTGCATTTCTGCCATAACAGTGTTATCAATGTGGTATGCATGCAACCGGGGGCTTCTGAAATAGAGGGAGATTATCAGCAGTTTCACCTTCCCTCGTTGATAGCAAAGAGAAACTCTTGGTACATGCGCTTATCTTACAACTTCAGAGACATTAGAAAAGAAACCTACTTAATCCTTTCTCAGGATAATTATCTAGTATCTCTGGTTTTGTAGGGATTCATGTTGTGATGATTGATTAAAAAAAAAAGATATACGTATAGGATGAGTTTTTAAAAATTAGCATTTTAAGGGACATTTTCATTTTGAGGAAATAAATGGGATTTTTGATATATATGTAATGACTTAGGATGTGCCAATAGGTTTCATCATTCACACTTGCTTTCTATTTAACTAACACCCAGCTTGTAGCTTTTTTTCTGGGAAAAGATGCTTATCCTGTCATAGAAGCACATTAAAATCGGTGAGGCTATGGGTGCGTGTATCTGTCAGTGGGAGATCACTTTGCATAATCAAGGCCTGATGAGTCAGTGGTAGTGGAGAATCCGTGTTGTTGCTTACCTGAGTGATAGGGAAGAGAGCAGTAGCTGCGGCGTATGGAGCATGTGCACATATTGCACTTGGAGTGGCCCATTGTAAAAAGCATTAATAGTTTTTGGAAGAGTTTTGGTTCCACTGGACAACAGATGTAAGCATGTCATCCTGCTAGAGGATCTTAAAAAGGCCAAAACTCCTTACTTTCATGGTTTTTATACTTGTTTGCTTTTTACAAAGCAGTCGTGACAGTGAGTGCGAAGTACAAACATGGGTTTGTACTGAATTCTATTCTGAAATCAACTTCAAGGCTTTTATCTTAAATGCAAGGAAGATATATACATTCACAAGAGCTACTTGATTTTTAGCATTATTGTATATATGAGAAATAAGCTTTTATTTTATCTTTGAAACCCAGATTTCCAAAACTGTAAGCTGGTTCAGCTTCATATGAAATTATTCAGAATTTTTAATTTATAAATATACAGACCTATATCCATACATATATGTATCTATATACACACACAGGTGACAGCTTTACAGTTACTTTACATTGTAAAATTAACAACAAACAAAAATGTAAAGGAATTTCATTGTCTGTTATGAATTAAAACAACTCTTCTCTTTTCATCTTCATGTTTATATATGTAAACCCTATCTACCTTTTAGCACACTTCCTAATTTTAAAGTTTATCCATTTTATTAAATCAGACTTTGCTCTTTCTAATTTTTCACTTTCTTCATACAAATATATTTCTTAACTGGACATTCTCTACTTCTTTTTCAAATTTTATTGCTTTATTGATGAGGTTTTTCAGTGCCTTGATTTAGTGCTTTTAAGCTAGGTAACTAAGTGGTTCTTCACCTGTACTCCGCCAACCAGTGTTCTGGTGGCTTATAAAGGGCAGAAAAGTTGTATATGATTAATAGAGAAGTGAACACCAGTGTGTTGCTCAGCTTGGTATGTATAAGCTGAGTAACTTTTAAATCACCTGATAGTGAAGTTACATAAGTGAAGGTACAAAAGTATGTGAAGTATTTGGGGGTGGGGGAAGGGGCGTTAGAGACAGTTCTAATGTTCTTGAAAGATTAAAAGCATTATTATTCCTTTTCTAGTCACCCAATCTATTGTCAGACCTCCAGCCTCTGAGAGGTATATGGTAAGAAGTTTTTGTCACAGAGTTTTGATGAGGTTACTATTACATCTCCTCAGCAACAATGCACGTATCTGTATCAGTTGTCAAGATGGGAAAAATGAACTATGAACTGGAGAGAAAACTCTCTCAGGACAGCATGGTGTGTTGGTAAGAAAAGGACAGTCCTCAGCTGTACCCAGCAGATGGCATTTTTCCCCCTTATAACAACTAAATATTTTCAAAGCTATGATCTTTGGCTATTTTCGTTCTTAAAGCCTTTTCTTCACAAAGTATTAAAAGATTGCAACTGTGAGCAAATATTTATCAGTGGATTATAAATGAAATATAATGTGTATATCTCTAATTATAGGCTAGAAAAGACTGGAATGAGAAGAGTGAAACAGGATAGTGAATTTGATGATTTTATTTTTTTCCCCTCTCAATTCTGCATGTCAAAACCATCATTTCACACAGATGTTTAAAAAAGCACTTCACTCTTTTGGTGAATGTTAAAGCATCAAATATCACATTCTCGGGATTTTAGTCTTTTTTTCTCAGGAATACAGAATTCTACTTGAAAGTGGGTATTCAGTTGTAGGAGATCTCTGGATTTGTGGAACAGATTAAGACAGATAGTTTCACAAGTGAATTGGATATCTCCTAATGCAGGCTCTGAACTATTATCTCCCATCCAGAAGGGGAAATTTGCTATGAACATGGTTAACTCTTCTCAACTAATACATCAATAACTTTCTGACTGCTTAATTTGTAATTAAAATGATCTGTACACAGTTCTGACTCAGGGCTTACTGTTGATCATTCTGGTGTCATTCAAGAAGAGAAGGAGAAATTACTCAAGTCTCACTGAGCAGGATGTTTGCACTTGGTTTCTGCACAATGCTCACTTTTATAAAAATCTTCACACATTGCTTGTGTGTTAAGAAAACTGTGTTTCAAAAGGTGAATTCTGTATCATGATAACTAGAATAATGTTTTGGTTTTACAAGGGGCAATGGTATGGCATGCAAATGCTTTCTTCCAGCTAAAACAGGCTGTAAACACAGTGTGTTTTAACAGCAGAAGGATTAAATTCGGTGACTTGAATTATGTGTCACCAAAACAAAATGTTCAAAACTGGTAATTTTTCTCTTTTGCTTGGCCGTTTAATAAAATATGATTAATGGTTTCTGCATGGTGATAATTTCTCTGTTGTTTACTTTAGTATTGCTCTCATATTAAAAATAAGGAGAAGTTATTATACAACTTAGGTTTTTTTCATGTATCATATGCCAGTTGTTTCTTTGTAATATTCAGATACATGCAGTATGGAGGAATTTTCCATGTGTCTTCTGAAGATGATGTCCTGCCTTATTCAGAGATTAAGTTAAGATCCTTTGATGTTATTTGGCTGGCAAATTTCGTGGTTTGATAGAACCTCAATGGACAAAAGGCAATGTCCAGACTGTGGCAAGAGGATGGGCCATTGTTTTACCCTTGTAAAACACTTTCATTTGAATGAAAGTAAATTGGTCCCACATTTAAAGCATGGTATAAGCTGTACCAATTACTTAGAAACTTAATAGTGTTGATGAGTTTACTGGACAAGCCTGAGGACAAGCTATGAACCCTATTGACTGCAGAAAAGAACTAATATTGAACTTATACGGCACTGTTTGTTCTGCTGCTTTCGCCTCTATAGACTGAGGGTCATTCATTTCCCAAAGGATTTTATACAGCATTTGGTCCAAATGTGTTTGTTGCTGAAAGCTGAGTTATGAAACTGATGACTCCTCTAAAATACAGTTTCATGCAGAAAACCCTTCTTGCATTCTGATCCTAAGGAAAAGAATAAACTTTTCCTTTCTCGTAGTTTGCAAATGTCAAATACAATAATTATGTTCTGTTTTAGCTTTGAGTGATTTATATCTGAATGAAATGCCTTTTTGCTCTCTGATAATATATTTTCTCTGTCATAATAACAAGGTGGTGTTGAAAGTAACTTCAGAAAAGGAATGTTAAAGATTCCTCTGAAGGAACAACTGAAGCTTGATTTTGCAGTATTTGTATTAATTGTTGTCTGATAGATATTCTTCTAGTGCTTCAGAAATGTGTTTGCATATAAAATTAACTTAGAGTTAATACTTTTTCAGTGCATTTTAAATCAATCGTAGATAAGACTTCTTCCAGTGTAAATGTCCGGTGTGAAAAATTAAAGCAAAAGTCTGAATTTGAAATTAAATATTTAGACCAAAAAAAGTAGAATTGCAGGAACTGTCAGTGTAATCCCATTGTCACTAATCTGTGCATGTAAAATGTAGCAGAGGATTGTCCAAAATAAATTGAATTCTTTCAAGAAGAGTTGACCTCAGGGGCTGTGCTGGGCCAGATCTGTAGTAGCTGAGTAAACAGAATAACCTGACCACTCCTAAATTGCACATTTTTTAAGAAACAAGGTTGTAAAAGAAGATGTGAGACAGTCGGCCCTTGGGTTTCCTAGGAAGTATAAAACTTGACAGCAGGGGTGTTTTAGGTGTTTTAAAATGTAGGTTTCCCATCATCTGTTACAGTAATATGTGCTCTACCAGTCTGCCCTTTTCTCTCTTCTGTGTCTTCTCATTTCTGTGTTACTATTCCCAGGTAGATATAATTTTGTGTTTCTGTTGAAGTTTTGTTCATTCTCCTTTACTTCTCTCATCCATATTTGCATGTGAGTCTTCAGGGTTGGTTTCCCAGAACAAGTGATTATTTTTTATTTGCTATCACTACTCCGAAGTGATTAAAGTCCTGGTAAAAATGCATAGAATATCCATGAAATAGCTGAAATTGCATTCCTGTATGCCAATTGATAAGTTTTTCTCTTTGATGGTCTGAACATGTAGCTGGTATATAGGAAAAGGCAATTGCTTATGTTATTTTGGTATACTTATCATAGATATATTAAAAAACAGCCAAATTTCTAGACATCAAAGTCTTTCTTCATACTTGAGATTAACTTGCATGCTCCATCCTTGTTTTTCCTGGCTGTATTGTATCGAAGAAAAACCCTACTTTTTCTTAGAGACTTCATCCTATCTTAAATCAGACCTGAATTAAGTTTGCAATTTTTTTTCTGTAATACCAGTAGTTAATTGCAGTTAGCTGTATTACTTTAAAAGGCTTATTATCCATGCAGGTACCTTATAAAACCACCATGAGGATTTTCTGCTTGGAAAACCAAAATATATGGAACCACATTGCACTAATTTCTTTTAGCAAGCTTTTTTTAGCAAGGGTACATTATAGTCCAAGGAGACATGCAAAATTGCTTGGAGTAAAAAATTATGTCTTGGAGGCATACTGCAAAATGGAAATACACCCCTGCTTTACTGTACATTTGTTAATTATAACTTAATAATTTACATTACATTAATCTTCTCAGAAAGAGGTGAAAGAAGAGACAAAGCAGGTCATCGTGATACCAGTTAAATCCGTGGTTATCAGCCTGGGTCTGGAAGTAACCAATTTTTTGTCCTGTGCAGTTTGCATTTAATCATAATTGCTCTTTCACTTGTGCCCTACATAATAAAAAATAATCATTCAGTACAGTAAATGAAAAGATGCTCTCTTTCTGTAATAATACAGAAATTTTAATTAAGAATTCAATTTCTTTTCCCCACAGTTTACAGAGAAGATACATTTCTGCAAGTTGCTTATCACACAGACTTCAGCTTATTTGACTTTTTTAGAGAGTGTGTCACAAAATGGATTAATAATTTTAAATAAAGTCTAAAAAGCTGGCATTGGAAAAGAAGAATAGTAATAGCATATGAAGAGCTTGCAAAATGGTTGTATTGGACAAAAAATTTTCTAGAAGCAGCTCTATAAGATGGTGATGCTTCCTGGTCCTCTTCCTCACACAGGGAAGTGGGTCTGGCTGTGTGGGACGTGTTGGGGTGTGGGCTCAGATGTGCCCGTGTGCCACGTGCCTGGGTGGGAGGGAGCCTGGCTAGTGCCCTGTGTGGTTTTAGTAGCTGCCTCCGGTTTAAACTGGAGTGGAGATCATGGCTGCTCAGGAGAAACTGTGAACCTTGGAGATGTTGATGTGAACCAAATGCTGTGTGTGGGGCAGAGGCATCTCAGAAGGTTTTGTTTGTTCCTAATCCTGTCTGCCTTCCATTTCTTACCATGGTCCAAGCTGCTATCATCCCAGTGCATTCCTACTCCCCTCCTGGTGGCTCTGATAAAAGTATGTTTCCCCTCTAAATTTGGGAGTTGGGATAAAAGGTCCGAGAAAGGAGAAGGGAGAGGGGTGGAATGTATTGAAGGGACACAGACATCCTAAAGTCTGTAGAAAACAAAACCGAGGGGCAGCTGAACATTAAAATGAGAGATAAAGGAAAGACAGAGAAATGGATAAAGGAGTTACTGGAGGAGATGTGTCACTTCTGAAGTGAAGCAGAGCACCCTGATACAGAGCAGTGATTTCCCTTACAGAGAAAGGAACCTTATGGGTCAGGATACAGATTTTATTTGTTTTTTTTTCTTTTTAAATAGCAGAGTAACACACCAGAAACACAGGGCAGCTTTCCTGCAAATGCATTCTAGATTACACATGCAATAATGAGTATTACAGTGTTGTTAGTTGATATTACAAAATAATGTCCTTTATTTTGTCACACCCAGGAAAGCTGCATTTCTTAATACTTCAGAATGTGGAATACTACATTTATGTCTATTACTACCTGAAGAATTTCTGTAAAAGAAATTTCATTTACAAGTTTGTGTGTGATTATGCTGAGGAATTTAATTGTATAATTGACAGAGGAGCTAAATCTTGCACCATCCGTAAAGGTTTCAGTAATGAGAGTGGAGCATTCCATAGAGCTCATGAAGTCTCTGACAGCCTTCCTACCTTATTTTGGGTGGTAGGTTTGTTTGCAGCAGATGGCTGTTCAAGCATTCTGCTGGTGGCACTTGGGTCTGGATAGAGTGGCAGCTGGGTGCATATCCTATATTCCAAACAAACAATTCGTTGTTCATTACAGGCTTCACCTTGGGATTGCCATCTGCATAGTCCCCCATGAACCCATACCTAAATGGTTTGTAGACTGTAATTCAATCATTTTTCTGGTTGTGCATGATTAATTAATAAAGTGTTTATTTTGAATAAATGATTAAAGTGGTGTGGAGAAACAGGAGGAAAAAGAAATCAGTTGGAGTGGTCTGGCTGTGTGCATGCATATGGCTAAGGGTGCTCTTTCATGATGCCTTCCCATGGAGGGTCTTTAATAAGAAGGTGGGAATTTTCATACTGATTATATCTCTGGTCATTTTAGACAGGTGAATTTTATATTCTCTGTTTTATTTAAGGGGAAAGTTTTAGTCTTCTAGATATTTTTATTATGCGCATGCGTGTGCAAACCCTGTTTCTCTCTACACCAGAGCAGTGTCTATGAGCTCCAGTTTAATTGTGTGTTTTGTGATTAAATATTTATCATATTTGAATTCTCACTCAGTTGGCATAATTCAATGACTCCTTATTCTTTTGTTACAAGAAATTAAATACAGATTACCTGATCAGTCTTTAGTTTGCCCTGCTTTGTGAAAAGGATACTATTACCAACTGCTTTACTCAGGGTACCAGTGAAGTCTTGCCACCACTGGTGTGGCATGCAGGGCGCTGGGAAAACCAGAAAACTGTTGGAACATCTGTGCTGTCAAATGAAGGGCAGAATGGGGGAAATTATAGCCAGATGACATCACCCCATCATAACTTCCCTGCCAGTTCTTTGTCATGGTTTTTCAGTAGTAACAACCTGTTAAAATTTGCAGCTCTTCTCCTATGATTTAGAATAATTGTACAGGACAAAAGTCTGGGGGTTGGGGTTTTTTTGTGGGTTGGTTTTCTGGGGTTTTTTTTTGTTTTCTTTTTTGATTGGTTGGATTTTTGTGGGGTTTTTTTGGTTGTTGTTTTGTATTTTTTTTTTTGTTTTAATAATTAGAAAGACCAAGAACAAAGAAATGACAAAACTTCATGTGGAAAGAAGATTCAGTGAGCTTTGAAGTCAACCCTTTAAATGTTAGGAAATAACAGTTCTAGTTGACAGGCTCATTCACATTATGATACATTCCTTAATTAAATGGTGTAAGTACCTTTCCTTCATTCATACACAAAAGAGCATGTATCTTTCACTTCAGAGGAGAGTAATGCTGGGGTGGTATGAGTGATTGTAAACACAACATCAGCTTCCTTTCAAAGTGATGAACTTTGTAATCTAGCTAAAGTTGCCAGCCATTGCTTCATAACTTGCAGCATCAGCAAACTTTCTCTGTTCATTACTTTTTCTGATTACTAATAAATATATTAAACAGTCTGTTACATAAATTGAGTAGTCACTTGGCCTTTGCCAAGATGGAAACTGACCATTTATTCTATCTGTCCAATCTCTTAAGCAGGATTTTGTCCATAACAGTAAGAAGTGTCTTCCATATAAAAGTAGTTACTGCCTAGTTTTATGGGATTTTTAAAATAAATTACTGTAGAAGATGACTGTAACAGATGCCTTTTGGCAGTCTGAATCGATTATGTCAGTGTGCTGCCTCTCCTGTCCCCCACTACTTTTCAAGCACTCTTTCATTAAAATGATCAAAAGAGAGGCAGATGCAGCCACAGTGTGAGTGCAGAGGATGTGCAACCTCCTAAGTAGCACTGCCATGCGTGGCCAAGGTAGGCGTGCTGAACAATGCTGTGCCAAAGGGTAGGGCTCTGGGAAGTTTGCAGAAATTACCCTATTTCTGTGTGTAAGATTGACTTGGATTTTTAAAAATAGCAATTCAGACCTTCCATATTAAGAAATATGAGAAATCTTTGGTATGTTGCATCAGGATTTGGTGATTTATTTAATCTTAATTATCAATATAACCCCAGAGCTTTTCTTCTAGTACCTCTGTTTCTGCAGGGATTTCATTTTGGTAACTAAAAAAACCAGACGTTTCTGACTAGATGCCTTTATCTTTTCAGTGGGTACAAACAAATCCACTACCTTTTCAAGTCTCCCTATCTTTCTTGGTTGTTTCCTGTATTTCCACATGATCAAGTGAAACTACTTAACCATTTTTTTACCAGTTTTCTACTTGGATATGCTTGAGATTTTTTTTTTCATTATCTCATTTATTTCTTCTATATCTTAGCTGTTGTTAGAAATCTGTTTTTCTTAAGTAACTCTTGGAACACTGAAAATGTCTTTGTTTTGACTTAAAAATATCTGTAATGAGACTTCCTATTTTGAAGGAAATTTTTCCTATTTTGTATCACGAGACTTTGAAGTCTCGTGATACAAAGCTTCGCGTTGTGGTATCAATTCTTCACTTACTCTGTTAGTTGAATTTGCTGTATTGTGGTGTCTGTTGCATTTTAAAAGATGGCCAAGGTGAAAGGACCCTATGGGGTCATAGACTAGAATGTGAATTTATGGTGTTCCAGTGAGGCCACTGCAGAGCTGTGTGATTGCTCTTGCTTTGTGATACATGGATAAATCTGGGCAGAATTGCATCACAGCCAACGTCAGGCAGATTTTTTAGCAAATTGGGAATAGTTCCTAACTCCTGTCCTATATTTCAGTGGGATGAAAGGGATGATATTCAGAAAGCAAAATTGATGTTTACTATCAGAAATAGATTCTAATAGTGAAATCTCTTGAACTACGTAATAACCTCCCAAAGGAATAGGCAAGCAGCCTCATTTTCCAGATAATTTATGGCCAGCCTGGCCAAATTGCTCATTATACTACAGGGAGTAATATTCCATTGGTGGAGGAATAGGCATGATTATTTAATAGGTACTTTTTGTTTCTACTTAGTTTTCCTTTCTATTTTTTATGGATAGGTTATATGGAAATGTAGTCGAAATGCTTCTTTATGTTATTTGCCTGTAAAACAAAGCCAAACAGGCTTTGGACAAACATTAAAATATTATCAGCGCTAGACATAAATGCAGCAAACAAAAGAAGTGCTGTTTGGAAACATCTGATATTGTGGTTTTATTTATCATGTGCGCAAACATGCCTTGAAAAAAATCTCCCTGTCTCTAGGAAAGTGTTTGTGTACAAACTCCTCCGCCCCGAAACACCCCACTACAGCCACTTTTTCAGAAACTGATGCAAATTAAATCCTACTAATGCAAAGTAAACCTTCATATTGGTCAGTTTGTTATATTTTTTGATGGTCTAGATCACTTGCAGACCATTACCTCAGATATGAGGTCACTTCAGTTTGCAGTTTCAAGCCCTCTAAATGTAATTTTTATTTCATTTGGTATGTAACAGTGGTGACATTGTTCAGTGGAAGTGTGTCTTTCAGGGATCAGTTACTGCCAGGATTCCCATTATCAATAGTCAGTGACAGATAGTGATTTACAGTAGGGAGTGAGATAGTTCAGTGAAGCCTTTCAAGTACCACACGTAAGAGCTCGAAGGGCAATTAGCATGTAACATTGATATTGTTTGCCTGAGTTGCGTGTGCTTGAAAGCACCATGCTTATTAATACGACACATGGCGTACGCTATTGTAGTACTGTTGTGGGAGGGCTGAGGGTGTTAAATTCAAGTCTGTAGTTTGTGCTACCCACTGCTTTTTCCCTGGGAATATTGTTTACAATATACTTTTATGTTAATTGCAGTCACCATTAACTTGGCTTGGACTGTTCTGCAAATTCAGAATTCATGGACTGAAAGAGGTTTACTTACGTTTCTGGGGGATTGTTTATTGTTGAGATGAATTTAGCATTATAAAACTCTTTACAGTCTCTTTTTTTTGCACTTTAATGTATTCCTTCCCAACCTTTTTCCCTTCGTGTTCTAACCCAGGACTTTTTGCATTTTTACTATGTAACCAGCAGTGCATAATATCTCTTTCAGTTCCCTCATAAACTTTTTTCAGTTCGTGCTCTAATTTGAGGAATAATGTCCTAAATCAGATATACAGTCTCTTTGCCTACTCCTTACCATGATGATTGTACTAGAATAGCTTATATTTGTCCACAAAAAATGTTTTCTTGCTTGACTGATGAGTAACAATTTCTGTTAGAATATTTTCATAGCCCAAACAGGTGGTTTGATAAATGCACTGTGAAAAGCAGGAGATGGCTCTTCTGTCTTGCCTGTGGAACCTCTGTGTTGCCATTGTCCTTGTTCTTCATGCACCGCTTTTGGGAACTGTCAGGTTCTTGACTCTCTATGCTTCTGGAACAAGATGAAATGCATGTTGTTTGCAGACCATATATGCATGCCAAGTTTAAATTTACAAGCACTGTTATTAGCCTTTTCCAGAACTTGTATTGGATCCTTTTATATATTTTAAAATATTTCATAATACCTAGTGTAGTATTTTCACTATGTTACTCTTACAATAGTCAGTGAATTAAATTAATGAAATTATTAATGATTTTGAAAAAAATTAAATATAGGAAGTTAATTCTTTTGACACTAACATAATCAATGTTACTGTTTATGTCTTTCTTAGTTTCTTCTTATTTATATTATATATATTTATATTATATATATTCTTATACATAAATAGAATTTTATAATACATAATTAGAGTTTTAAAGCAATAGGAAATGATTATCGTAAGCAAGAAGCAAAATATAATTGGAATGTCACTGTAGTAGAATTCAAGTGATTCTTCAAGAAACTACTTAGGAAGCTGCATCTCTTTCTATGGTTATGATATTGAAGCACAGTGCAGTTTTCCCTCTCAGTTTAAGTGAACACAGGATAAAGGCAGAATATTTATTATGTTCGTAAAAGGACATCAGCTTCATCACATGAATATGGTGTCCTTTCTCCTGTGTCATAGGGCTTTATTTGTGCTCTGGTCATCAAGTGCAATAATGACATAGTGGAATAATTTCTTTGCATAATTGAATACAAAATTTATAACATTATGTATGAAAGTTATCTTTATCCTCAAAGCTACTATCTATGAAGAACATTTAAGCAGTGTTTGAAAATACAGTTATTTAACTTACAAAGGTGTTACTTCTGTTGTCAGGGCTGATGTTCATCTGTCTTTGTGACTTCTAACAGTGATTTCTGCCTGAAATGTGTAAATGCATCCAGAGTGATTTTCAGAGACTGTTAAATGCACATGCAGAGGATATCAGTAGTAGTCTTTGTCTGTGCTCATCACACAAAAGATACGTTTTAAAGTTAAACATAAAAGCATTCATAACCAGTATTGATCCCCATTATATAGCTATTTTAAATATGGGAGTTTAGACTGTGAGTGTGGTCACAGAGATTTTCCTAAAATTTTGTTCTGACTCCCCAAATTATATTCAAAACAGGATGTGTTGCATTTTTGGCCTTAATCAACCACTGATGTGTGCACTGAGGTGTTCTTAGCAATAAAGATGCAGAAAGGTCAGTAGCGCCACTGAGTGTCAGGATATTTTTGTTCTTTTAATTTTGCTTCACAATTATTCCAGTGTTGGGACACATCTTCTCAGGATTGAAATCTTTTCACTACCAACCTCTGTGAAGAGTTCAAATCTGTCCACAGCATACGAAGTTGTTACATCAGTTCCCAGCGTCAGTGTAGCTGTTTTGTGCTGCTTCTGACTGTAAAGTGGAAGTAATCCATGTACCTTAATCCCTTTATCTCATCATCTCATCAGGGGAATTCCTCTTTAATCGTTTCTGATAGGGCAAGATCCCTCCAGGCAGACACCAAGGATGTTTCAGGTATCAATCTACTGTTCATATAAACCAGAGGAAAACCTGTCTGATCTGGAGAGAGTTCTTTCGGGTAAGAGAACAGACCACAGCAGAAGCTTCCCCTTGTCCTTTGCAGAAAGCAGTAAATGCCATCCATGTTGTCATTAAAAGTAGAGACAGACACGCACAGCATCAAGATGAGTTTTGGAAGTTTCTGCAGCTCTGCACACCCTCAAATACCTTTGTGATTATAAAATACAACAGTGAAGTTTTATTACATCCAGCAAAGCTTTGGTGGCAGGCTATAGCACTTACTAAGGTCCTAAAAACAAGCACAAGCTTAACTAGAATCAACTCATCTAGAGTCAGATGCTCTGATGCAGGAGCAGGTGAAACAGGCAACCATCAAAAATAAAACCAGAAATAAAGTATCAAACTACTTGACTTATGTGGAGCAATTAACTACTCTTCAAACATAATGTATGTCGAGTTAAATTTTAGGATTGCCTAATAAAATACTGCAAGACATTATTTGATAAATTTTCATCAGTTCTGGAATTTTGTGAGTGCTTTTGTTGAAATGTAAGAAAGAAGTTGCATGTTCTGTTTCCTAAGGGTAGTGAGTAACTGAAGCATTGCTGTAGGCAGCTCTGTGCCCACCATTGCCTGTTGCAGGGCGGCTTTCTTCCTGAGAAACCAGACACCTCAAGCCTGTTCACTGGTCATCATTCTCCTTCTACACATTCCGCCTTTCCAGTGCCAATTACCTCTTTTCAGCCCTCCCACTGCACACACTGCATTTGTCACATCATACTCCCCGCTTTCCAAGTCTGTCTGACCTCTGTGCTGTTGGCTAGAGCTGCAAGTATTTCTGTGTCCCTGCACAATACGTCACCAGTCTTGCACCCAGCAGAGCAAGCGCAGGAGCTGCTGCCTCGCACAGGAGCAAATTACCGCGTTCAGCTAATCTGCAGTAACTTGCTCCTGTGAGAGGCAGCGGCTCCTGGCTCCTCCCTGCACCTTTATTTCTCTGCGTGCTCCTTTCTGGAAACCTCCTTACATAATCTGCACAGCAGCACTAGGATCCAGGTAGCCTAGAGGGAAACTCTCAACTGATTTGTGTACAAACCACTCAGAAGTTAATGTGTTCATCTCTAGTTTGGGTGGCCCTGTTTGATAACCTGAGTGGATTTTCAAGGCAGCTTTTGAGTCTAAAGGGGTGGGCATTTGGCATACAGATCAAGCTGTAGTGGTGTCCTCAGGGTACACCTCTCAACAAGATATAGAGGAACTATTTGACACCTGCTTTTCTGCCTTCACGAAATACTACCTGATGGCTGGAGCATTGGTGGGTTGGTGAGCAGTGCCTGAATTTTTGTCTGTGTTACCTCAAAATCACGGAGTGGTTTGAGTTGGAAGGGACCTTAAAGATCATCAAGTTCCAAACCCCCTGCCATGGGCAGGGACACCGTCCACTAGACCAGGTGGCTCAAAACCCTATCCAGCCTAGTCTTGGACACTTCCAGGGGCGGGGCATCCACAGCTTCTCTGAGCAGCCTGTTCCGGTGTCTCACCACCCTCACAGGAAAGAATTTTTTCCTAGTACCTAATCTAAGCCTGCCTTGTTTCAGTTTAAAGCCATTCTCCCATGTCCTATCACTACAGACCCTTATAAAAAGTTCCTCTACAGCTCTGTCATAGCCCCCTCCTTTAGTTACTGAAAGGGTAATTCACCTTCATCTTAACATGTATTAGTAAGTTAGCAGGAACAGACTGTGTGTGGAGAAGAGGAAATGATCAGGCTCCTTCCAAATGTGCTGCCCTCATAAAATCCATAGCCAAGGGTCACTCTGCTTCCCATGGCCAAAGGCGATAGGAAGGAGGCAATGGTACTGGAATGTCCCAGCCCCTAGCCTAGGTCAGCTGTGCTCGGGGAGCATGAAGTCCGTGGTAAGTCAGTTTCTTCTGTTCCCATTCTCTAATCCTTTTGTCTTCTCCAGCCCAGAGCTCTACCACAGTGCTTTCCAGCCCAGAGGCCTGCTTTTTCACTCCTTTATACCTTTCTCATCCCTTGTCTTCTACATCCCTTGCCATCCCACAGTGCCTTATTCCAAGTTTCCTTTTACTCAAGTTCTTAGTCTTGTCCTGTGTTTATTTGTATTAACCATCGTCACGTCACTGTTGCCACCACACTTTTTGGATCACCTGGTCTGACCATGCCTACTCCTATGGTCAACTTCCCCCACAAACAGCAGTGCCTGGCTCTTGCAGCTTGGATTTTGAAAACATTGTGTACGTTTATATCCCGGAAAAGATGAAATCTAGGGAAATTTAGTGGTAACTATCAATCTATAACTATCTAGTCAGCATTTTCTTGGTACTGGAAGGGCTTTTAAGACCTTGGTATTATATTATCAAAAGTCTGAAATGGTTTGTACTGACACTTTTTGGGTTTGTATGTAGTTTGCATTGAAATATAACTGTGCAGCCCTAACATGCACATGGGGCTAGAGGTCTGCTCACTTGGGTGTGTAGGAGAGGAGAGCATGAAGTCGTGTTACATATGGACAGCGTGTCTTGTCTACTGTTTCTTGGAGTCATGTTTCTTTCCTTCGATGTACAGAAAAAAATGGGAATTATATTAATAATATATTGAATGGAGGAGACTACAAATAAAATGCATGACAGTCTGTAAGCTAGGCAACTTTATATATTGCTTCATATTCTTAAATAAAAATGAATATGTGTCTAAGTGCCATTAAGCATTTGTATTTTTGATTATTGTTTCTCATAATTTTAAGGTAATTATTTGAAGAGAAATTCAAAGGTGATAATTGTGCTGTGAAACTGTCATCACTGTTTCATAGCCTGGTATTGATTTTGACCAATTACAAGTGATGTCCAGCTTTTATCAGGGTTTGGTGTTGAAATAGAAGACTGACATTTAAAAGAAACCATTGGCATGTCGATGCTTATAACCAAACCTGCTTACCATTGGCAAGTCTTTAAAGGCAAAGGGTAATTAGTTGAGAGTATTAGGAGAGAATATCTGTATCAATTTAGACACATTGAAGTTTATGGTATAAAGTTAATTTTAGGTGCTTAAAAGTACACCCTGGTATTGTGGTACAGAGCTCCAAAACCAGTTATGTATAGTTTGAACTTTCTGACTAGAGAGAGGTACATCTAAGTGGTCATTTAGAGGTCAGTTGTGCTGAGTTTCTGTGGGTGAGACAGAATTTGGCACATACTCCTCTGTCTTGCCCCTCTCTTCAATGGCATATGGCTTTTTGGTACTGCCACTGGTGGCTGCTGAGGAGATGGTAACAGTATTGCAGTAGCTTGGCTTATTCAGAGCCTCAGTTGTGTCAGAGGCTGCTTACCTCTCCAGGCTCTTCTGTGTGAGCTCAGTCTTTGAAATACAGAGATTACGTTCATAAGAAAGACCCGGAGTAAAAGAGTTTAGACTAGTGATGAGATTGGATATTTTTTAATTGCTCAGACCATTTAGGGACATAAACCCCGTGTATTTCAGAACATTAAATTATGATCATACTAGGATACTCATTTTAACCTGCTTAAGTTCTTAAATGGAAGCTGACTGTGTGTTGGTGATACAATTTTGAACTACAGAACTCAAGAGGAATGTGTAAACTAGAGAAACATAAAATGCAACCTCTTATTTAAGGAAGGGAGAGCTACAAATAACTCTGTTCCCTAAACATTTTCCTAACATTGCATTGACATTGCTTTTGGAAGTGCCATGTGAATACAAATAAAAAGGTGTAAGTAAAATACTTTTTGGCAGAGGCAGTGAAAGATGAATAAATAGTAATTAGCTTGTACTGTGTCAATATCAATCTTAGTAAGGAAGCCAAGTCTTGCAGTTCGTTTGGAGTGTACATCAGTGATAGCAACTTAAGCAGTGTAGACAACTGGCAGTCTTCTGGAAAGACCAGTCTTAAGGTTCCCTGGGTGTTTGTTACTTCTAACTGAAACAATCCTAAAGACTTAGATTTTTAATGGTCCTATATTTTTATTTGTGTTAAAGAAAATGTAAAGAATAACAACATGGGAATAACCACACTGAATGTCTTCCCTTTTTTAAGGTTTCTTACTAGAAATACAGCTAGTGGATTACTTTGTTTTTCTTTTCTGTCTTATAGTAATTATGTGCAGTTCTTTCAAAAATACTTGTTGCTTTAAGGTGCCTCTCTGAAATATGATGGCCTACCTTGAATCCTTTTTTCAGTCTCTTTAAACCTTCTTTGATAATTACTTTCCATATATTTCTTTCCATTTAGAAAACCATTAAATATTTTCTGATTTTGCTTTATAGCTCTAGGAGAAAGTTTGATCAATATGCTGGATTTTCCAGTTCCAGGCACCTGAGTTCTGAATAAATTTGACTTATTGTGACTGAAAATGAGCTCAATATGCTTATCCTGACTAACCTATACTGCTGAACCATTGCAAAACAGTACAAGTCTTCCCAATGGAGTCTGGCACACTGATAGTAAAAGAAAGGGATCCATTTTCCTGTCTGTACGGTGGCTGATGTGGTTTGATCCTTATTATTCTTTCCTTCCTTTGGGTGTTTCTGTCAGTGCACTGGAAAATTTTATATACCATATAATTACAGAAGGATTTTTGAAGAGTGATAGTTCAACACCTCTTCTTACTTATCTGTTTTATATGTGTGAATGTTTTGACTTTGTAATTTTGCTGAGTTCCACCAATTCCCACTGTTCGTGAACCAGTTTAAACTCATATATCAAATTGTTGTCAGAACTGGGAATAATCAAGATCATACTAAGATGTGTATGTTCTGTGGGGTCAAAATGATTTACTGACATCTGAGTTTCTGGTTTTTTTTGTTTATGAAAACAGGCCTGGTAATGGTGAGAAATGAGTTGAAAATGACAGGTGGCTTAGTTATAAAAAAAATATTTAACTCAGTATGAATTATAAGTGTGTATATATATATATATTTATATATGCTTAATAATGTAAGAAAGAGACACCTCAGTGTCATTGCTTAAGCTGAATGATGCCTACATTTGTACTTATTTCTGGCTATTTAATTTAATTCATATGTGAGGTCTTATTGCTAAAGGGAATGAGATTGAAAGAACATTGGAGGAAAATATAAAACAGGAAACATTTAATGAAAACTTGGAGCTACTGAAGAGTGGGATGGGTTTTCAATGTCCTTTTTAATCAAAACAGAAAATCTTTCCTGGGTTTGTCATCAAAAAAGTTCTCATTATTAAAAGAACCTGTATTTCAGTGCAGTGCGTATGAGGCTCTAAACTGAAGGGAATGATTGCTGGGCCTTTGCTTAGCAATAGGAACATCGTAATTATCCAGTCAGAACAGCACAGTGCTCTCCTGCCCTTTTTGCTGGCCAGTGGTGTTTGTCAGCCTGTTGGTAACAGCAGTGCCCTAATGTTCCTCTGGAATTTGGAGTTTGTGTACTGATAGCATTGACTTGCACAATATCTGCAGAAATCAAACTCTTTTCCAGAAGGATGAACAGTCATTTGAGACAACTTACCTGCTGTCCCTCTGGATCTCAGTGGTGTACGTGACAACTTTATTAAGACTTGAAGAGAACAGCACGCACAAGCTGTATCTGGGGCTCTTTTTATTTACCAAACCATTAGACAATATTACAGAGATTCTCTGTTACTTTTCTGCTTGTAGTGATGTCATTTTTGTATTACTGTGCATACTTTTATGTGCCCCAATCTGTTTTAACTCCTGGGCTTGCTGCTCTGAATGTGTGTGTTTGCTATTCTTTTCTCTTGCTGTCTCTTTGTCTCTATCGGTCTCTAATAAATAGAAAAGGCACATAACCTGCCATTCTTCCACGTTACTGAGTGACATCCCTCACAATGAAGCCTGTGAAATGATTTTGTTGAAGACCTGCTTGCAACATAAACACGAATTACTGGTGTGCATCCATCTTTAATGCACATGTTTCCTTTTTTACAGTAGTTCAAACAGAATTGTGTAATAAGATTTGCAAGGGTAGCTCTTGCTGTCATGGTGAAGATTATTACCCTGCTGGGGTTTGGTAACAATTACTGCAGATGCAGAAAAAACTTATGGATGTAAAGTGATATCTTAAAAGATTTTTTTCATTTTTTAGGCTACTCACCCAGAATGTTGGTCTTCTTTATGTTGGAAACTTTGACAGACCTTTTGCACAAATTAAGGTACGATTAATAAACTGTGGGACGGGGGGGGCTATTTAAATTATTTCACTTCTGTATGATTTAGAGAACTTCAAGACTTCAAGTTATCAATATGGCTGCAGGAAAAATAGCAGGAAATAGTGCTGCTTTGGTTATGTTTACCCATGATCTGGGTTTGCTTTTGGTTTGATCTGTGCACTTAACTTGTTGAAGAAGTCTAGTTTTTTCCAACCGTCTTTTGATTAATTTTGACTCTGGTTTAGTTACCAGAAGGTCTTCTTGTCAGAGACATTTCAAAGTAAAGCCATTTTGAAGCCCTGTAGTTCTTTAAGTGATCCTTGACAGGGAAGACACTGCAGTAAAAAGCACAGATTGTTTTCCCAGTATTGTTAGATTTATTATGAAAGACTCATACAATTGCTGGAAAATAACTTGTGTTTTATAACTTACTGTTTCTTTTTCTTCAGTGGAACTATAATAGTTTCATGTTTCTAATTGCCAGTTGCTAATTAATTATTATCTTGTCGCTTGCAAACAAAAATGTTTTACAAGAATATATGGACTGATTCTGATGAGTGTCATTGGTATTTTCATTAGAATAAAGAGAGGGAGGCATTAGCATGTCATGTGATGTGGAAATGTATCTGTTTCAGAATGCTGAAGTGTTCTCATGTTGTAGATGATACCTGTAATTTTTACATATTCTGCACTCTTGGCTTCATTGTTCCCTCCATTGTGTGTATATGCTTGTGCTTCAGAATTTTAAAAGGCTTGTTTTTGTTTTACATCAAAATGAAACTTAATTTCTAGAACTCAGATGTGTTCCTTTGCCATCCCTAATTATGTTACTAAACAGTATTCCCAACTGTATCTTGCAAATATTTTTTAAAACTTAAACCTTGGTACTGTATTAAAATTACTTTAAAATAAGAAATGCATGCTTTTCATCTTCCTATTTCCCTTTCTCACATCTCCCCAGTTCCTACCTGTGTATTATTCAGTTTCTCTAATAACCAAACAATTAAAATGTTACTTGCATGAAACATCTTGCCAGAAGTTTCTTCAAAAATAACCTTGTATACTTTTGTTGATAACTCTTCAGACTAGTTCTTCTTTAAACACATTATAAAAGTTCTTTAACTGTTCTCCTGTTCTAAATGAGGCTCTGTTTCTACCTGCCCCATCCACATGTAAGAATAGTAAATAGCAAAATGGGAGGTTTTCTCCATGGCTGGGAAGAGCTTAAGTCCACTGGGTGGAAGTGAGAGAGAAGAGGTGAATGCCCACTCGTTTTCAGCTGCTTGCAGTCAGCAGTGGTACCCCTCTTAATACCTGGGGCCGGGAAGAGGCCCTTCTGCTCACAGGCCAGCTGCACAGAGATGCTGCACAGGATCCAACTGCAGGACTGAGTGGCAGATCACTAGCAAATGCTTAGGAAAAGAGGGCACTAACAGGATAAATACAAAGCATGCAGACAGCGTCCTGCAATTTGCATGCAGGGTCTTCTCTGCTGGAAGTGGTATCTGCATCCTGTTGCTTAATAGACTCGGCTGGACTTCCCTCCCTTGCACTAAATTTGTCACTAAATTTTCAACGTACAAAGCCATACTATCATTGTGAGTTAAGGTATTGTTTTATTTCTTTTACATCTATTGCCAAATTATTCTTTTTGGTTCAGCCTGGGCCTTATGTCAAAAGAAATGGTGAGCAGTCATTCTCTATTCCTGATTTTTATCTTCCCCTCCATATTACCCCACCTTGCATCCTCCAAACCAGAGAAACTTAATCTATTTAATTGCTCCCGGAATCCAACCTGTATCTCCAATCAATACCCTTTTTTTTTGTTCTACATACCCTTACGTATTTCTGTTGTTGCCTTTTTTGGGGTAGGGGATGGCATATTATAAATGATATGGGCACAATAGTGTTTTCTGTTGTGTCTGCAGTTCTTTATATATGGTACAATGCTTGGTAAATACCTGACACACAGTTAATTTGAGTAAGTTAATACTAGACCTTCTGGTAATATATCACTGGTGTAGTCTAATCCTAAATGTGTTGTTTGCCACAAAAGAGATAAAGTGGATAATCAAACTAAATTTCAGTTGCTGCTTTTGAAAAACAAAGTCTATTTTCCACTCAATTACTGTAAATTACGTTGATATGTTTGAATAAGCTAATTCCACAATCTGTATTCTATGAAATACAACTTATTTTTGAAGCTATAGGAATATATATGGGTGTGTATTTGCACACTGTTGCTTTGCTTTGCTTTGCTTCTCCTGTTTAAAGGCAGTGCTGAAGTGGTGAGCTGATTGGTGTGGCTTGTTATTACCTTCAACTGGGAAACGGCAAGTAGTTAACACAGAGTAAAAGCTTTTGAAATTGAGGCTCCTCTCTGATTGCTTGAGGTTCTAGAGGGATGTTTGCTGCATGGCAGCAGGGGGAACTGGTCTATAGAGTGATGTGGTCACTCATAGCGAGTCATATGATATGCGGTCATCACAGAGATCTTCAGCACCAAAAAAAGGAAAAGGGAGTAATAATTCACATTGAGTTAGTGCTGCAAAAAGAAGTTTATGTACTCTGGAGATATACAATGGTCTTTCATAACTGTTGACACAGGTTTCTTTCATTCTTCCCCCAGCACTTCTTCCAGTGTTTAATATGCTTTTGCTAATGATCCCATCAGTTAAAAGACCAGTGAGCTACATATGGTCTTGGAATATATATAAGGCAGAGTCTTTATAACCTTCTAGTTCAAATATGCTCTTACACACTGTGTGATAGATTGGTCTCTCTTGTTATATAAATTACCCACTCATGTTCATTTGCACACATCCCAGGTATTACGTATTCTATTAAGATACAGCATTTTTGCCAAATGTGTGCATTAAGGAATGCCCCAAACCACTACAGTCCTCTGCCAGTCTAGATTTATTACTCAAAGTGGACCATTATTAGACAGCACTACTTCCAGTGCATTTTAGTGCACTTTCAGTTGGACAAGTAGGAATGTTATCAGGTCTTTGAAATATTCATAGTAAACATATAAAATACCATGCTATTACTCATAATTTCATGTTTCAATATATGTGCATTTACAAAACTGCAGAAAGAAAAACTCCTTATCAAAGTATCCCTTCCCAAAAGCAAACAAGTTTGATTTTCCAAAACCCTGCAGGAAGTAATTGCACCAATGTCTTTGATGATGAAAAACTGTAGATGGCAATTGTGGGAAAAGAGTTTGAAATACGAATGTCTCTTCTAGGATGATTTTTCTATGTCTTTCTTTCTTATATCAATAATTCATCAATATATATTAATATTTATAATGTTTCTGAGACATAGCTGAACTGATAAGATTAACTGAAATTACCTGATCTTCCTCCTTAACTTGCTTTCAGTGGTTGTGCTTGATAGGTATTTTATATCTGTACTTCATTATGCAAGAGAAATGTGAATCATTCACTCCTGAAACTTTTGAATCCTGCATCTGGTAGGAGATGGATTGAAGAAATGTTAAAAAAGAGTTTTCCTGGCTAGTGGGATCTGCCTGGAAATTAACTTTTCTAATAATGTGCTAGTTCGTAGGTATTGCATGGTTTTGTATGTTGCTACTTTGAACAGAGTTTATGACAGAACTTTTAAGTTTTTGCACACAGTATTTGTGATTGCTCTTGTTCTAGGGTAATATTTAGTGAGTTTCTGTAAGTTCAGTGACTAATATAAATGATGGATGTTTCAGTTAGCTTCTGAGATTCTTAATTAATTATTTGAAAATTCTGCTGTGGTAATGGTTTCTCATTTTTTTCCAGAGGATTGTTCTTATATGTTATACTGAAGGAATCAAGAGGGTAGTTACTTTTAATAATTTAATTTTGTTTCTAAATAAAATTATTCTAAATTATTGTTTAACTCTAATGTCTATTCAAAGGTATTGTAGAACAGTTTCACCATAAATGTTTGTTTTCAGGATCTTTTCCCATTTAAGCTATGTTAGAAGTAGCAATAGTAGTAGTTACTGCCATACACCGCTGCTTTCTTTCAAAGAACTCTGGAGCAATGCAATGATTTGCAGCTTTCTTTGGATCTTAAGTGTCTGTATTTATTAAATATCTCTTGGAAATTTGATGAAATTAAAAAGGTTTCTGTAAGTGATTATCTTGATCAAGAAGATAAAGTATTGTCATCAGCTGGAATTAACTGGCAAGCTTTCTTTTATCTTTTTTCCCTAAATATTGTTAGTATTTTTTTGGTAACAATGAACCTATTAAAGCAAAAACTTAATCATAGAAATTTTGTGTTTATTGGAAGTAAAACCCATTGTCCCAGCATACATAATAATTGCCCAGCGGAAGGGTATGTTACTGGGGTTTTATGACACATTGTTTTTAAACTGGAGATTTGATCAATGTAGATTACAATGAAAACTTGGCTACACTATATCCAGTAATTATATCTATAAAGAAAATCATTTTGCTTAATCAATTTATTAGAATTGTCAGTTTTTGCAGTTCAGTTCCTGGTAGCTTCTGGGGTTAGGGGAAGCGGTTCAGTACACTATGTTCTCCATTATTAATAAGTAATGAAGCTCCTGGCAGTCTTTACTATGAGCTAATGACTAGTTCCATTTTTTGGCCTTCTTAGCACATTAAATTACCATTTAAATAAAGATTAATTACTACTGTTTTATTTTTAGTATTTTAAAAGTAGTTATTAGAAGTTTCATAGTAAGTACTACTTTGTTCAAAATAGAATTGTGCAATTTAATAGAATATGAGGACAGTTAGGTTGAAAAGAATATGTTGAAAATAATAATGTGTTGTTAGTATTTTGCTTTTATGATAGGATCCCAGTGGAAAGATTCTGAGTTTTAAGTTTGCTTCTGGGGAATTTGCTGCTGTAGTTACAGCAGCCTTGCTGTCAAGGATTAGCAAGGAATCAAGATCTCTGCTCTAACCTGCACCTCAATAGCCCTAATCTGTGACTTTATTAGACTTGAGAACAGTGTTGCTGATTGCTGAGGCAGCTAAGCTGACCACCTACACTCTCGGAATGTTGTTTGGTTCTAAGCTATTATTTGTCCAACTGCCTCATTTTCTCTCGGCAAATACACTTTTAACTTAAAACACCGTAAAGCATAGTAAAGTTCTGCCGGAGAGAGGCCTTGCAGCAGGTAATCACCCCAAAATAATTTCTTTGATCATATCACATCACATCAAAACCTGTAGGCTCTGCAGATACAAATCCATCCATCTTTACTTTTAGATCTGCAGGCAACTTCTCAGCACCCCAGAGAATTTACTGTAACATCCCCAAGAGCTGAAACCTCTTGAACATAGCTGCCTTACCTTTGTCCAAACACAGGCTGAGAACCTGAGAACCAGGTCAGACATCATTCATGACTCCTTCAGCAATGTCAAACATCTGTAGCTGATTATTGAAATTATTTGCCACAATTTACCAAACAATCCTTCCTGAAAGAAGAGGGAAAAGGAATGAATTTATGATCTTGCTGGTCTTAAGAGAGCTTATTTTTTAAGGTAGGATAAGCTGCTGGTTTCTCAGCTCAAGCAGGCATGTTTTTCTTCCTTGAGTGATAATGACTTCTGCTACAATTAGTGATCCCAGAGCTTGGGATACCCTTGTTTAGGGTACAGCTCTTCAGACCACTCCAAATTTAGGGGGAGAATTAGTCCAACTTTTGCCACACAATCAGTTGCTGTCCAGACGCAGCTCCACGGTAGCAGTATGGTCTGTACAGTCTTTTAGCAAAAAATGCTTAAAAGTTTCCCTTTGTGCCTGTTGACAGCTACCAAGGGTATGTTAGTATCTTAATTATTTGATGCTTTGCTTACTGGAGTTTCATACGTAATCACAGAGGTTTTTGTGTTCACTATCAGAGCAAATAGTAGAGCAAAAGAATTTATCATGGTCAAATATATCAGCTCAATAACCTGAATTTTGTTTTTGTTGCCTATCTCCCCTTCTTACTGTTTTGTGCTGTTACTGTGTTTTATGTGATGTGAAATGCCATAGAATATGACATAGGGAAATCATGTATTCAGGTTGAAGGTGGTACAGCCCTAGAATCTCTGAAGTGAGATGTTCCTGAGAAAACAGAAATACAGATTTATCTCTAAGTGTTTGGTTCTCGTTGCTCACATTGAAGACAAGTAATTTCAAACTGAAAGAGACATTACTGGGTTGAACAGGGGCCTGTCAAATTAAAGACAAATAGTTGTAACCTTCTTGGTTACCATAGCAAGATAGTGTCAGAGAAGGATTGTTTCATCTTCTTATTAGCAGAGTTAACATGAACAGTGAGAGGAAGAAAAACGGGAGATGATTTTTAGCTAGGAAGGTAATGATAGGCTAGAAAATGGGTTATGATGGACCAAAATAATTTTATTCTGAAAGCTGAAGAATGCTTTGAAAGCTACAACTGGATCCAACTTCTACTAGGAACAAATACCTTGACGGTGTTGAGAAGGAATGTGATAATTATATGATTTGATGATTGTGAAAGAAGAAGATAAATCCAGGTAAACGGAGTCCCTACATTTCATTAAACATAGTCACTCTGATTTAAAACACACAGAATGAGGATAAAGCTGTATAATCTACCTCTTCTGAAGTTCAAACCGCATCTTTAGGGTAAAGTAATCAACAGTAATTATATATACTTATTATTGTTAACAGTCTTCCAAGAGAACTGGTGGGCGGCTCTTATGTTTTATAGAGTTTTGTGGGATGTTACAGCAGGGTTTTCATATCCTCTTGGTACTTGTGGAAGCTGTACTGGGCATCATTGGAATTGCTAGTATTGGGCTGTTGAAACTGCATAAGGAAATCCTTCTCTTCGTTTTTATTATTCTGTCTTTTGTGGTAACCACCTATACATGTCTGTCATTTAGAAGTCAACACATGGAAATAGTTTTAGCACCAAAACTCAGAAAAATAGGGCTGATTGAGAGATAATATTTTAAAATAGATTTCTCAGTGTAGTGGGAATTCAGGCTTTTTTCCTAATATTTGTTGGTACAGGATGACAATGTACAGTCTTCTCATGGGAGGTCATACAATGCTGAGATAATGCCTTCTGGAGCCTGAACCTATCCTTTTCCACTCATTGCTTGCTTCTGCACTGATACCAAGTCATTCCACAGTATTGAGTCAAATTCAGCATCTTTTTTTTTATCTTCAGGGTTCTCTGAGATACATTAAAAGTTACCTGGCATAGGAGTACAGACTGTGTTTGCCTTTGGCAGAAATGCTGAAAAGTTTTACGTTAAAGATAAAGTTAGTAATTCTCAGCAGTGAGAGGGTTTTCAGGAGGACACCCTAGGACCTGAAGTGAACCTGATGGAACCTAGAGTGCGTAGCCACCCTGAAATCTTCTGTCCCAAGCTCAAGGTGCCTTTGTCTCCTGAACAATAATCTGAACATACTCAATAACTAAATTCTGAATTCATGAGAGCAATAACAGAATCTCTGAGAGGTTCTGCCCTGCCCACACAGTTGGTACCTTGTAAAGAAGGTGGCGGAGGTGCTAGGGAGAATTTACTGCACAAACTGCAAGTTAGAAAATGTAAGGTGATAGCAAAAAATCACCAACTGCTCATTCCTAAATTATATGTTTGTTAAAGGTAGCAGATTTAGCTCATTTTGAAAAAAAGGCACTTTTGAACCATTACTTGGAGAATTAAATAGGAAAGAAAAAAGTGTATGGCTTAATTCTTTATCCTTTAACTTCTTCCTTACCTTTCTCTACATCTTGACATTGTTTGTTACAGCTTTTCTCCATCATAGTTGCTACTCTTAAGGCCAAGGGATCCTGACTGCCTCTGTGTTTCTATAGACCCTGGAATATTAGAGCTCTCATTCCTGCCTGGGAATGTTAGACACCAATAATAGAAATAAATAGTAATATATTACATATGTGCATTTATATTACAGTAAAAGCCAGCACACAGTGAACATATTTATTCTCTGTAGACATATTAAGGGGCAAAAATAAAATACTTTTAAAACAGTCTAGCCTTAGAACTAGTGATCTAAACAGAAAGAGAATAACTACAAAATCTGCATTAGCACTGCAAAAACTGAAGCAGTGATTTTGTATGCTGTCACAATTGCTGCCCCTAAGAACAAAATGTTAATGAGCTATAATTTATAAATTCACTCTCTTCTGATGGAGCAGGCCCCATTTTGCTTGCAATCATGATTATAGCTATGAATTCAGTTTTAAAAATGGTTTTCAATGGTTCTTTGTAAAGAATGCAGTGTTCCCTAGAAGTCCACAGAATTATGAATATTACCTCTGCAGTTTTCTCATGTTGCTGCCAAAAAGACAGAATAATTGGTCCTTGGTTTTGGACTATGATTTTTGTTGGGTTTTTTGGTTTTTTTGGGTGTAGGGGGAACAGGTTTTGTTATTTCAACTCCTAGGAGGTTTTTTATGAAAATCAATCCAAGTTTGTTTTTGGCAAGAATAGGGTAAACTAAGCCTTCTGGAAAGGTTAAAATAATAGCTCAATGATTGTAGATCTTAAATTGTTTTTGGGTTTTTTGTTTTTTTTTTGTTTTTTTTTGTTTTTTTTTTGTTTTCTGATTACCTCTATATTAACTGTGTAGAGAAAAAAAGTCTTCATGCTTTTCATGAGTATTGTCAAAACGAACAGATTGCAGTTTTTTCAAGCCTTTCATTTCCTGGGCTTACAAATGCTTCTTAGCAATACAAAATCGGTATGATCATACCTCATTTCTCAAAAAGCTTAGAAAAACAGGTGCTGACAAAGGAACCGTGGCAAGTTCAGGAGGAGCAAGTTCAGGGTTGTGCATCAAGGGCAGAGCGAGCTGGAGCCTTGAGTGGCTGCACAGCAGCTCAGCAGAGCAGCACCTGAAGGTCCCAGTGGCCACAAGGGGAGCTGAGCCAGCCATGTGCCCTGCCACTGGGAAAGGCCAACCACGCCTTGGGTTGTCTTAGCCAGGGCGTTGCCAGCAGGTCGGGGAACGTCCCTGTTCTCTGCTCAAGTGTTTCTGAGAGACATCTGGGGTAACTGTGCAGTTCTGGGCTCCCTGGGGCATGAGAAGCCACCCCACTGGAGTGACCCCTATGAGGGTCATGGCGAGGGAAGGAGCAGGTGGCCTGTGTGGAGAGGTTAAAGAAATTGGGTTTGTTTAGAAGAGAAGGGTAGAGGGGGCACTAATTGCAATCCTCCATCATCTAAAGTGAGGTTGCAGAAAAAAAGAGAGCCAGACACTTCTCAGAGATGCCAAGGGAAGGACAAGAAGGAAAATTCCAGTTGAATTCCAGAAGAATTTTGCATGGAGATTGGTTGGGCACAGCAGCAGGTTTCCTGAGGACACTGTAAAAACTCTGTCTGTGGAGGTTTTCAAAGTTTAACTGGAAGAGACCCTGAGCAACCTGACTCATCTTTGAAGTTAAACAGCCTAGAGCAGGAGGCTGGATTGGGTGTTGGCTGGGTGCCCCTTCAGACCTGAATTTTTCAGGTCCTGTGACATTTTGGAGTATAAGCAGTCACTGCTGCGAAATTTAACTAGTTCATAAGGATATTAAAAACTGCATAATTTATTGTGTTTACTGGGAAATTTTACATTTGGATGTTTCTGAACCTCTGCTGTTACTGATGGAATAAAGCTTAATTTCAATCTGTAATGTGAACATACAGTATTCCTGTCAGTTCTTCCTTCTTATCTTTTCCAATGGCTGTGACCACAACTTGCATTATACAAGGCTTTCAGTACTTCCATTCTTAGGAACTTGGGATTTTTCTTGTTAAATGTTTACCTTGAAAGTGTCTGTTTTTCTCATAATACAAAAAATATGAAAAGATGCACCTTTTTTCCTTTAAGAGGTAGAACTGCATTATGTTCCAGAGGTCCTATGGTCCTCTTTCAAAGAACATGCTGTGTTTTCTTCACTAAAATGTTTATTTAGAAGAAAGGTGGGTGTTTTACTTTGAAGTCATTCTGCAGCTGTTTTCCCGTAATGACACAGTATGGATTTTTTAATGGAGTATGCGGTATATGTTGAAAATAAAGCATCTCTGGCTTAATCTAAAAATTTGTGAGTCTAACTGGAGCTGAGAGAAGCTGGTGTTCTCAGGAATGTCTCTAAAACTCAAGAGGTTTATAGATTGATCAGAGCCATATAACTGATCTTAAAAGAAATATAGCAAAGAAGCAAAGAAATTAAAAGTGGCAGCAGTGGCTAGATTAGTAGCAAAGCTCAGGAGTAACAGGCCAAAAGAAGCACAGCCCATGAGTAGCTGTTGGATATAAACAAGCCAAGAGACTTTGTAAATGTGTGAAATGGGGTGTAACTGTCGTGCATTAATAAGGGAAGAGGGTGTGTAAGAGCATACAACACAGGACAGCTGAGAAAACAACACTTGCATATATACTGGGAAGTCACAGTTGTGCTTATCTACCATTCATACCTTCCCTTCCCCTACAGTCTTGTCTGCGGCTCCTGATCCAGCACCAACACTGACTCTCAGTAAAAGCCTCCAAAATTAATCCCTGAGACCATTAGTATTTTCTTCTTCAGTTCTTTTGGTTGGCATACTTTTGTCATCCTACACACAAGATTAAGCCAAAAAGCAGTTTTTTATCACATTAGAGATGTTTGATTTGGAGTTTCCCATTTCCTTTTGTTTGATAAATAATGAGATTTGAAAACAGTAGTAGCTAATGTGTACGCCATGAGACTTTAGTTTTCATTATTTTCTTTTTATTTTTTTCTCATCATTCCTTCTTCTTGAATTCATTTGCTTTCTTACCTTACTGGTAATTTTCCAAGTATTTACCATTGACCCCCTGCAGATACCATTCTGAGAGGTACAGTCATACAGAAAACTGGATTTTCAAAGCGATAAGCAAATTGTGCTTATGGTAGCTTTCCTATGCCCAGTGGTATGGAAACATACTGTGATAAATGTGAGCATTAGGACATGCAGATTATGTCTCGTTATAATAACGCATTAGTAGACAGTTTATTTTCCATTTTGAAAAGATGGCAAAACAAAAGGCTTAAGCTCTGTTTCTGAACCATAAAGTTATTGCTCACTACCAATTCAAAATTGCTGAGAAAGATCCTGGAAATGAAAGGTTTGTTGTAGCAATAGATATTGCAGATATTTCTCATCTGCTTTGCATAGAGCCTTCGTACTTGTCACAGTGGAATAGCTGATCAGGTCCTTGTAAAACTGCCAGATTTCTCGTGCTGTAGTGCAAGTTGTGCTTTGCTATTGTCCTTGTCCTCTTTGTCACATTGTTCTTCCTCAAGCTTCAGTGTTTGAGGTCAGTGTTCTGGCTCCCATACGTGGGTGATTTGGGGCTGGCACCATCTTTTGTTTTGCTTTCTTATGTTTTACAAAAGTCATCTGGCAGAGAGAATGATTTGTCCATGTTGATTTTAAGCTCTCGAACATGGTAATTTGTTGCTGCAGCTGTTCTTCTGTTACAACTGCATTGTCAAACCTGGATTGGGTGTGCCTCTGCACATAGAGAGTGTAATTTGTTCTGAATAATTGAGGATACCTTGATGACAACAGCTGCTTATGGGGCCAGCTCCTATGCTTGACTGAGTGGCAGTAGGGACTGTTTTTTTTCTTTGATGTAGACATCCCCATGTTTAAGTTTCCATAAATGTGATTGCATTTGCATTTTCTTTTGACTAGAATATAATACTTAGTGCGCAGTGTGCTCAGGTTTCTTGGAGTTTTAGGCAATTTAGGAAACTTGTTGTAGATAATAGTTTTCTCAGAGAAAGTAGTGTACTAAATTTGTTTATCTTCATTGTTTCCTTCAGAAAATACTCATTTTGTGTCATGTTTGTGATCATTATTGTTCTTTATTAATCTGTTCTGATTTTTGAAGTAAGTTCTTCATCTTTTCTTTCTCTTTTAGAGGCTTTTGGTGGTAGTGGAGGCAAGTGAAATAAAGGCAGTGGGATAACAGTAAAGAGAAAGAATAAATAAAAAAGATTCTAAGTAAGATAAAAATCAGGCTCTATGAGAAATTAATTCTAATTGAAAGGGACAACAAAAGATAAATTAGGCATTTTTTTTTTTACTATTTCTTAGTTGTCTATTGTTTTAAAGAATGAGAACATCAGCCACGATCAGGCTTGAGGGGGGAAAAGAAAGCAAATGGTTATTGTACACAGTTTTTAGGCAGAGAGTATCTAAATTTATTAAGCTTTTTAGAGGTGAATTATTTTGAATCTGAACTGAACAAATGAGGTTGAACTTGATAAATGAGCTTGAACTTGTAGTACCTTTGTGAAATGCAGATGATAATGTCTTTAAAATAAATTACTCATGAATAAATCAAAGTGTTCAAGTTGCAAAGGGTGAGAGATGGTATAATAGGGAAATTCTTTGACTAGGAAATTGTTTCTGAGACCTTTCTTTATAGTATATATAAAATGAATACTGAATATCATAAATGAGAAATATTTTAAATGTCAGATACTGATAAGATTGGAGAAAAAACAGTTGATAGCAAAAATTATCGTATTGAGAGGTACTATGCTGGTTTAGGGCTAATAAAAGGCAAATGCAGATTAAATTTAGATAAATGAAATAGAATAGGATTGCAACAATAGCACAGAAGCATAGAAGGTAGAAGAAATATCAAATGAGATAATTATGCAGGATATCAGCTTTGAAAAAAAAAAGGGGTTGTAGATAATATCCTGTCTAATTAGAATACCTATAAAGAAAGTCACATGGTCCAATTTCAGCCACCACAGACCTCACGGGCTCCTTGTATTGGTGGTGTAAAACAGTTGAATCCAAGGGTGACTCAGGGATCCTCTAGGAAAAGTGGCTGATGGTTGCCTCACTGAATCTTTCAAATTGCTTTCTAGAGGTGCCAATCTCTCTCTGTGGATTACATACAGAAACTAGCTCCTAAATTTTAATTAACTAATATAATGGTGCAAATACTCATCTTGCCTTTCTCTCTGAACTATTCTAAGTATGAGGTTAAAGGCTGGAGTAAAACCACATTCTTATTGTACAGCTGTTTTAACTGCAAGTGAGCACTTCCAGTATAGTATTCCCCACAGACAAGTCTTGTAGCTTAATTGTCACTTCAGCTACTGGTAATTGATTTTCAGATATCCATTTTTTCGCCATTTCTATCCTAAAATAAAAGTCTTCAAAACCAGATAAGGTTAGGGTCTGTTAGAGCTCGTATGAGAAAGTTGGTGGCTCTTAGAGGAGGTTAGCAAATAAGGAGGAAGATGTAACTTAACTAGATTATGCCCATGAAAGGCTGGCCTGTAGGCAAAAAGATGAGATTTCATACTAGTAAAACTAGAAGGATGCTGATCTCCTACCCAAGGAGGTGATAAATAGCACCTGTACAATTCAAAAAATGTCCTTGCTATCTACAAAGCAGTAATCCTAGGGGGAATTGAAGCTGTACAGAGACAGTAAATCAGGTAAGATTATTTCTTTTTGAATTCTTAATTTGTTTAAGAATTTATTTGTATAATTTACAGTAAAATATTTAAAGTATTTCTTCATCAAATTTGGTTTCACAATGCTCATTGCAAGGGTCACATGTACCTTTCTTTGGCATTTTGCAGAATGATTATAGTACTTACCAGTAAAGTTTCACATTTGAGAGAGAAATATATATTAAAGTTCGATTGACTAATAGTGAAGCAGTATCTTGGTATGTAATAGTCAACAAAACCATTATTTATTTACTTTTTGTTTGACAGTAGTAAAACCACTGTGGTTTTATCTTTCTAGTATAAAGTGAGAATAAAAGTGAAGAATAACAGAATTCAGTGGTGCTATTCTATTTCAGCAGATTGAAGTTTTCAAAATGCCACTTCTGCTTTTCTCCAAATGAAAAAACGTTGATTGTGGAGACAATAGCATGTTATATCTTTGGGGAAAATAGTTTAGAAGTATTTGAAAAGATCAGAGATGTGGCAGCATTGTTAGAACCATTGTGCAGAGACTTTATTTGTATTGCTGAGAACCGTAGATGTTTTCATTTACTGGGAAGGGAACTGTAAATATGCAATATTGCTTTTTATGTTAGTGACTTCAGTGAGTTACTGTTTAATTGGTATACAGAAAAATTTTTGCCAGTGAGTTTACAACTGAATGCTTTAATGAAATGTCACTTCTTTTTAAAAAGCATTACTTTCCCTTGGTTAGCTGAAGTACTAAATCCATTTCAGTAAATGAATATATTGATTTTAGCTTCATGTTGTAATAAAAAATATTTGAGCATGTTCTCAGTGGTAGATTCATGAGATGCTGTGCTGGATTCTGTACCGACAATGATGTGAGATTTTTGTCTGTTCTTCATGCATGAAGTAGTGAAGTCAGCATTGTTTCAGAACAGAATTAATGACCTGAGGTCTGCTGGAAGTCAGTTGTCTCACTTAACTGTGCAGAACTCATCCATGGACTCTCACTGGGTCAGGCAAGACCCTGACAGTGCTTTAAGTGGGAGGGAGTGAGGCTCTAGCCAAACAGAGCTCTTGAACCTCTCGACCCAGCCCAGGGTTCAGGCAGTCTTGCAGAGGTGGTTAATTCTGACCCTGGTCCTCACTGCCTTGAGGAGCTGCCCATTGCCTGTCTGTTACTGCTGCAGCACACAAGAAATAAAATACCCCATTAGTGTTGTACATTACCCTACCCAGGTGTAATTTAATAGTAATACACACAAGTACAACTCAGCTTCTGCTTCATTTCATTAGTGGGTCATGGTTAATCATGCTTGATTGGTGATCATTGCAGGAGCAGATGAACTACGTGTTGTAGCATTCCTTTTAAACCTTTGTGGGGTGTAGGGAAGAGGTTGGTCTATGGTAGAAGCAATGTCAAGGAATATGCAAAAGCAGGATTATAGATGAGAATGTTTTTGTTCTTTTAGAAAATAATGTGAGGTACAATTACTGCCTTTTACTACATCATTACATAGTCTTTCCACCTACTACACCTTGGATTAATGCATAGAAAGGGGTTTCAGAATAATTTAACTTCAATAGAAGGAAAGCAAAGGATGTGTCTGATTAATTTAGAAGGACGTTTATAGATCAGTGAGTCAGGTTTTGGATTTACAATACTAAATTAATGCTAATGCAAACACTAAAGCAAACAGACCCTGAATTACTTAATTACTAGCTTGTTAATATTTCACTCAGAACTTTCAGGAAAAATCTGTACTAGCTAATTACTAATTAGTAATTAGTGCTAGTAGTTATAGCAGGAAAGTACAAAGCAAGGCTTTCTGTTTCAGTTCATGAATTTCCCCACTGTGTGCACTCTTGCCTGACAAATCAACTCCCTTTTACCTTGAATTTCTCAACTGCAGAATTAGGTACATACAACGGTTTTATCTAAAGCGTGCTAATGAAATGAGTTAAACATTACAAGTTACTTATACACATTACAAATGTATAAGAATACACTTTGAGATTATTGGACAACATGTTTACAGAGTTGCCATTGCCGTTACCTCATTGTTCTTTCCCTTTTCTTATCTATGTTCTTCTAGGGAAGAGCCTTTAAGGATTTATTTTTTCCTGGATGGAATTGTTAGTGTCACTGGCTGTCTCTAGAATGGGGTTATGATGTTACTTGAAATGCTATTACATCACGTGAAAAGCGAAACAAATGTTTTTAGCTGTATTTGTTAGGGAGCTAAAGCTGGTTTGGTCCTGGGCCTTAGGTAGGGGAGGACAACAGCTCAAACACAAGTGTAGCACTTGAGGAGAGCATTCAAATTAGGCTCAGAATTCTGGGGAATTTAAGAATTGGCCCATGCAGAGGTCTTTGCAGGACACAGCTTTATGAAAAGGGTTTCCTTGGAGACGTCACATGGTTAGAAAACTCAAGAGACTTTTCTTGGCTTTGCTTAGCTTGCCTTAGCTTTTGCTGACTAAGTGGGTGACGTAATTTTGTGAAATAAGAATGAAGACTAAATGTTGTTGCTCTCTTACTTTGTTATTAATCCCACATATAATAACAAAGTGTGTGGACAAAGCCATGAAAAGTGTGCTCATGTACAGTGGGCTTTCCCAGATTTCCCATCTTTCAGGGCTTTGGCAAGACCAGCTATTAAACCATTATTTCCTGTTATCAGCACTCACCATTCAAAGTTGCAATCCCTTTTAGCTGATAGTAAAACAAAAACTCAGGTACAGTCCTTGTTCATTTGTCTGGAAACACTGCTGCCTAAACAGACCAAGAAGTTTATAGCTTTCTCAGACCACACCTTGCAAAATCCATTATATCTTCTGAAGCCTGTTGGGACTCTTGCAAGTCCATGAATATTGTCCATTCCTCTGCCTCGTGATTACTACAGTCTGTGTTGCCCCACCCCATATCCATTACTGTGGTGTCCTGGGAAGTCTGGCTTCCTAACTCTGCAGACTCATTAATAACAAGGCATGGAAAGGAAGGAGGAGCTTGCAATGAAAGGTAAAGCAGTAAGAACCCTTCTATAGCCTCATTTATTGACAAATCTGTGCCACTGATAGATTGGCCCTTGCTTACCTTTCCTTCAGTAGACTGACCTCATCATCTGGCAGGCACCGTAAAGCCATTTGCAGTTACTGAGCCACGATTAACTTCTCTGTCGAGCCCCTTACATTCTGTAGCCCCACAATGATCAAGAAGACCTGTGTGCTTGGATTTTAGATTGTAGGTCAGATTATACTTCACGTCTTAATTGCTTTTGAAGAAGAAGGAAAAAGCTTTCTGTGTCTTAAGCCTCAAAGCCAGTTAGGCTTTGAAGTTTAAAGGAAACCATTCAAGAAAGGGGAGGGAGTTCATGCCAGCTCAATGCTATAAAGGCAGCTGAGAAGTGGGTTAGGGCAGTTGCCTTTCAGTACAGCACTTCCTTTGATCAAAGCTAATTTTTGAAAGTCTGCGTAAAGTCAGCAGCTATTAATCTTTTTGTTGTGGTGTATTATCAGTAATGGGGAAAAAAGATTATTTTCCTTCTAATTGAAATCTTAGAAGGATGAATAATCCCTAACGTGACTTTTGCAGCTTTTTTCCCAACACATCTTTGCTTTATTATTTTGATGTCATAGTGCTGCTGAGATGATTTTTGTTGTTTTTATTATTGTTGTTTGGCTCCTCTTTGGCTTTGTATTTTATATTATTGCAGTGTTTCATCCAGGTATTTATCAGCTTCCTCATTCAAGTGGTTCTAACAGTCACCTAAAACTCATCATATTAAAACTCATTATCTACAAAAATGAAGGCTGCATCAGCAGGGTTGGGAAGTCCAACCTCAACAATCAGGTGTAAGAATGCCCCCTCAAAATGGCAGGGTTTTAAAAATAATTGTAGTTTGACTTTTTTTTGCCATGTATTACAAAAATAAAAGTTTATGCTTTTTTATTATCATGGTTTAAGTCCATCCAGCAGCCAAGCCCCATTCAGCCACTCACTCACTCCCCCAGCAGCAGAACCTGAGAGAGAATCAGACGGGTAAAGGTAGAAGACTCATGAGTTGAGATAGAGACAGTTCCATAGGGAAAGCCAAAGCCATGCACACAAGCAACATAAAACTAGGAATGAATTCATTGCTTCCCATGGACAGGTGAGTGTTCAGCCATCTCCAGGAGAGCAGGGTCCTGTCACACCTCACGGTGATTTGGGAAGACAAACGCCATCACTGGAAACGTTCCATCCCTTCCTCCTTCTTCCCCCACTTTATATGCTGAGCATGATGTTCTGTGGTCTGGAATGTCCCTTTGGTCAGTTTGGGTCACCTGTTCCAGCTGTGTCTCCTCCCAACCTCCCAGGCACCCCCAGCCCCTCCCCAGCGTGGCAGCACGAAAATCAGAAAAGGCCTTGGCTCTGTGTAAGCCCTGCTCAGCAATAACAAAAACATCTCTATATTATCAACCCAGCGTTCAGCACAAATCCAAAACATAGACCCACACCAGCCACTGTGAAGAAAATTATTTCTACTCTAGGCAAAATCAGTACAAATATATAATACAAATACAAAACCTGAAAATTTCATTTAAAAATAAGATGTTATTCTGCTGTAAGAGACTTCTGTGATTTCAAGATGTGACATTCTTCTGGAAAAACTATTACACATACCGTGCAAAAGCTACTATGAGCAAGACTGAGCTCTCCTCTCTGGCTCTACCCTTTGGTTCTTGGGAGACTTGGCTGATGACAAACCATTCAATCTAGTGGAGTAGATGGGGATCAAAAGAATTTGTATTTCGTACAAGTCCTGTAAACCTCTCTATGTTCTAGTGTCAGATTTATGAATAACTACGAATTGCCTCTGAAATTTATGAAGATAAAAAAAGTTACTATTTTTTGTAAATATGTTCTAGGCAAAAACCGAAACACATATTAAATATAGGAGATTAAAAGCAAGTTTGCTTGTTTCTGGTTTTAGTTTATCTGCACATTCTCTCTGTACAATCTCAACGTTTTCAAGAATTAATAGGATTTATAGATGTTGAAAACATTTATAAATTTATAATCTTGCTCCCTACCCCCATTTTTCTAATAATGCTTGCATAGCATGTTTAATAATTTACATATCACTTAGATACCAGTATTTGATAAAGTCAGTATGCCAAATTCAGCCTCCAATGATATATTCCTTTGTTTGCCTACTATAGTGCAAAATACAAAGTAAAATTTTGATTATATCTTTCTTAATGTTGTTTTTCAGTAATGTTCTGAGGCAAAGAAATTTGAGCCATGGGGGGAGCAGATCTGCTAAGAAACCAGTTTCATCTTTGTTAGGCAGTGAAGTAGACATATGAATATATTACATATGATTATCATAAAATTATGGCCTGGAAATGGAACAGTCATGCTGCTGCATTTTAGACAGTACATTTATAATAAGCTGTAATAAGGTAAACACTTTGAATGGATATAAGAAGAGGCACTATTTGTGATCACAAATGTATGTTCAGTTCATGCTTTTGAAGCTCAATTTAACACAGCAAACAAATTTCCTTATAGTGATGACACAGTTGTTCTTGGTCATGAATTTTGATTTATGGGGAAAAAACTTTAAGCATATCAAAGTGGTTGTTTGGGATCTGAATGAAAGAAAAGAATATGATTCTTAATGGCTGTAATTTGAAAGCTGTGTGTTATTATGAGTAAAAGTAGGTTTAAAAGACTCACTTGCAATTACTTGATACTTTGGATTCTAGTTTAAGTTTCTTTTGGTGTATTCTGATATGATTTGGCATCTTTCTGAAAGAGTATAAACCCACCGTTTCTAAGAACATTTCAGAAGCCAGATAAGCAATAACTAGAATTATATTGAGGGCCCAATCCTGATAACACTAGTATGGGCTAATTGATCTTCTGAAGCTGCTCAAAGGCATTTAACTTAGAAGGATAAGAGCTTGTAGAGCTGGATCCCACATAAATGGCCATCAGATAGTGTCTGAACTTGTAGAAGTAGTTTTTCCTTCCATAGAAAGGCTGCTGGGAAGCTCCTGATAGCCCAGCCCTGTGGAGTCTCCCTCTAACCCGTCCCCAGTGGTGTGACAGCAAGTGACAGAATCCCTTGTATGGTGTAAAAAATACAGGTAAAACAAGATTAACTTCGACTCCTACAGTAGCAAAGCTTGGGTACAGAGAACAGATGAAAAACAGTCATATGAGAAAGTAAACTGTAAAATCTATATGTGAGAAGCACAGACATTTGTCAGGAAATCCATCCGATTCGAGGTGAATTCCAGCATGTGAAAGGCAGCAAATGTCAGAAAAACTCCTCATCCTATTATGACACAATCATCTAAGTTCTCTTTCATTTATTTTGAGGTGTAGGCATAGTGTTGCCAAAGTGATTATAAAATAGTGATATCACTGCTTTGTCTCTGGAAGACTTGTTTGGGTTTCTATTGATAAATTATTAATGAGATCTCAGCTGCCCTGTGTCACAAGATTTCTTGGTAGCATGAGTGTAAGTACCTGAGGGATAATTAAGATCGGGTTTAGAGAACCTAATGGGGGGTAAATGCTTTCCCTGTGGTGTGACCACAAACTATCTTTTTCTTCCCCATTTGCAAACTGAGAACAATAAGCCTTAAGAAATTAATAATTTATGATTGAGCTAAGTGGTGTTTTCAAGCTATATTCTTTACTAGTAATGTATAACTCCTGTCTCCCAGATCTTTGTGTCTCATGCAGTGCTCCCTGTTTGGGGCAGGCTCCCTTTTGCAAAAGCAGTCTGAGTGAACAAAGCACAAATGAGGGTTCAGACTGGCTTTCACAAGTTAGCTCATGGCAAGTAGAGGTACAGTCCTTGAACTGTATCAGGCTGTGAGTGAAATATTTTCTCACAGAATCATTTCTATATTATTATTTCAGGTTTTTTTGCCAGATTGCACTGTATATCCTTATTCTCTTCCCCTCCCCATACAGTTGCTTACCTTTCTGATGGAGCGGCTTTTTCTTCAGAAACCTCCTGTGAATTCCTTGTCCTTCACTGAAAGGATTTATTTTTGTTTATTAGTTTTTTGCATAACCTGCTGAACAGTTCTGCTGTTTACTGTGGCATTTTACTACTATGCTTGCATCTGCCTGTTTTTCATTGGAACTTAGACACTCTCAAGTTTCAGTACAAACTCCAAGGATGATTATTATTATTATTAGCACAATTATTTATGACGTGCCAAATCCAAGGTGGCTGCCTTTGGCCTCTGCAGAGTTACCCCAGGTGCTTGCAGACAAGCATTGTTTTTACCTCTTCCCACAGTTTCATGAGCTGTAGAGCAGGTGAAGGAAGCTCTGTGTACACCAAACACACATCCTCTCTGCAGTAAGGTCACATTGACAACTTGCTTTGAGAGCTCTGTTGCTGCTCTTACTGCCTGGGTGTTTCTGCAGTTCCCCCGAGAGTTTCTTGCTCCTTCATGAGCATGCTGAGGGTCAGAATTATATGAGCTGCTTTTTCAACAAGACTATTTAAGAGCTCATCACAGCAGAGCTGTGCCAAGTTCACAAATCCTCAGCAGAGAATTCTTCTGTTTCTCAGTTTTTACAGGAGATGTACAGATTTTTTTTCTTTAATCCAGAGACTTGTGATGATTAGAGTGCCCAGGCAAGGGATATTGATCTAGGAGGACAATCATTTATTACTTTGTTTCATTTAACTGTTCAATACATGTATAGACACCCAAATCTCTGCTTCCCATTCTTGATGATGACTAAAAGAAAGTAGGATTTTTTTAAAGCTTTAGAGTTTCCTCAGAAGTTAGGTGGAGGTGGCAGTGTCTAGCAGGAAGGTCAGCTGCTCTTTGGGTAATGTAGATGCCCAACTATATATGTAGATGCCCAAATTATAATGCCCGAAAGTGTTCAAAGAGTTTATTGGTTTGCCATGGCAAATGGCTTTACCATTGAGTAAAATGAGATGTATAAAAGTATTTTAAAAATCTAGAAGATTGGTCATTGAGCAAAACGTTTGTGGAAACATATGTATATTTCCACATCTTGGGCTAAGAAGTTGCCAGTTACCTGCTTTGCCATAGGTACCAGTGTGTTCCTCTGAGAGTCAGAAACGAAGCTCAGGAGAACACTGGTTTCTGACAGATAGTTCAAATGGTGTGGCAAAGTCAGGTGTACAGGCAACCTTCCAGGATACATTAAGAAACGTATTTCCAGCTGGCACTCAAAGTCATTAAACTTGTAATATCACTGATAAGAGGAAGACTTTTTATTTCTGGTGTTTCCATGTGTCAGTTGTCAGGAAAACCCCAGGACTCCAACCCATTATATGTATCAGAAAACAGTATCCATATTTTAAATTACTACATGTAAGAATGAGAGATTCTTTGAGAAAATACTATACGTTAAAAAGAAAGACTAAATAATGAACTAAGAGTGCTAGACACTGGAAGTCAAAAACAAACAAAAAAATTGCACAATTTAAAAAAGCCTCATTCTTGTAATTTGGAAACATGATTTTTCTTTTTTGCTCTTCTTGTGATTGTACAGTGCTTGGTGTTAACATTGTGGTTTAATTAGGCATGAACAAAACTGCTAAATTTTTTTATTTCTTAATATTCCTTTTCAGGAATGACATCTCAAAATTGGAGCATTTCCATTTCTTTTGTACATAAGAGGCAGCACAGTTGCACTTAGAAGGCTTTATTAATGTTAAATAACCATTGGAACTGCATTGTGTTTACCCAAGCTGATAACCATTTGTTGGGTAATACATTCCTTAAAAAGGAAACACAGTCAGTATGTTTAGTTTAGCAAGAAATCTATGGTTTGATAAAATAATCTCTTGACTCATATAAAGAAACAGATATTAAGCTGCATTACAAAATCTGTTTGGGCTTGAGCAAAAATGCAAAGCAGATTAACAGATTAACTTTTTCCAGCAGACGGTATTCACGTGGTTCAGTGTACTCGATTTATGTGAACAGACATTTAATAACCGTCTCTTAAATTTTTTGTCCTTTGATAAGTTTGACTGTGAAAATCATGAGATACTTTATGTGAATGGGAAAAAAAGTTCTTTAAAAGCATCTGAACAAATGGTCCTAGAATTAGGAAGAAGCTCTGAATGAACAGCTTGGGATCTGTGTTAGGTGCTGGACTGTGCTCTAAGTGCTGGGGGCTCTAATAACTGCACGGCTATTGACTGTCTCAGATGTTCTTACGCAAATCATTGGAATTTCTTACATTCATGACCTCACTAGCAATCACATGTAAGAGTTCTTTCCCTGGATCCTTGTTTCTCACACCTTGTTTCCTCTCACTTGCCTTGGTTTGACATGAACATCCTTGGAATTTGTCACCTTTAAGTATTTGGTCTTCAAAAAGATCTTGCTTTGAGTTTGGCTTATATCTTCAGAAGCTGTTTTATATTGTTACTGCTGCTTCTTTATTTTTTCTGTCTCCATCCTATTCCTTCAGGAAGTCTTGATTCCTTTGTTTCCTCAAATTCCCATGTAATTCTTTTTGTTCCCTGACTGTTGTCATTGCATCTCCCTGATCTTCAGATGTTGCCCTAATGCTGTGGAGCCATAGTACAAGTGGGCAGCTTAATTCTCCCTGTTGTTTTGGACATGCCACACCACTGGAGAAGTTTGGAAATAAAGTCTATAGTACTTTGCAGTTGTGGGCAGTCACAGCATTGGACACTAATGTAGAAATCGGAATCTGAGATGTGGTGCTTTGCTATAGAGGTTTTATTTCCTAGACTGTCATTTGTAGCTGAATATATCCCAATACCCTCAGGACAAGGAGCTTGCAAATGCCATGGTTTTGGACAGTTCTTAAAAATATGTGGTTTATTTTTGCAGGGTGACCTCCTAAGGGAGGTGTGGGACTCCAGTTCTCCTGCAGTAGGAGACTGGGAAGGAACCAAAAGGTTTCTCATTCATGACCACACAGCTGATCATTTATTTTGTGACTCTTTCACTTGTTTATTTGCTTTGGCTGTGAGAATGTATCCTAATGGAGAAAATGTAGTTATGATATCAGTAAGAGGAAGAATCACTTTCTGGGCCTTAGCAGCTCTAAACTTTTCTCCCCTCCAGGCATTGGAACTTACGCTTAAAAAAAGAAAACAAACAGTTTGCGTACTTGAGCATATCAAAAAGAAATGCCTTCATTGCACATGCTAGCTATGAAAAGAAAAAGCAAATTCTTCGTAGAAAATAGAAACCCATTGCATTTAGAATCCATCTTGCCTCTATGTTATGGTTCCTTTTATTCTTTAAATTCTGTATTTGGAGATAAAGATGTTTTTAATTTTGTTAAGATTTCAACTGCTGCTTTTGCTCATTTTTTCTTTCACAGAAGTTAGTATTTTCTGTGTCTACTATTACGATCTTTTCTTCTGGGACCTTAAAAATTGGATAATGACTAGGGATGTGGCATAATAGAAATAGGTGGATTGAAGAATATTTTTCTCTTTATAAATGTTTGGTACTAGGAGTGAAAGTGCAGCAAGAAGGCATTTAAAGAGAGAAAGGATTTGAAATTGAATGTTGTAAGAGTTTGCTTACAAACATGACTTTCTTTAAAGGGGGTTATTTACTAAACTGAAATAATTTCAATTGCTTTGAAAAAAACATGCATATGGAAACATAAGGCTTCTGTCAGCTGAGTCTTCATTTATCTAAAAGCTTATCTCCTTTTTTCTTTCTAAAGAACTTGAAAATGGGGAAAGTAGATGCATTTGTAAAGTTTAAGCTTGGCCATTGTAGACATGCTTTCTGAAATACTAACTTAATTACCTTAAAATCTTAATTTGCATTGTTAGTGCCTCTTATGTAGAGTAGGAGCTGCCCAGGAATTTCATTCTCCCTCAGGGTTAAGGGTGATGAGACTGATGTTTGAGTGGGATGATGGACCTGTGTGATGGTCAGGTGCGCTGTGGAGAGACATGGAAAAGCATTGGCTGCTGGTAGAGATAGTGAAGGCATCTTCATGGGACTAGAGTTAACTACATTCAATTTAAGTGACTTCTTCTCTTTTTCAGATGGATATATTCGGGTTTATTTTCACATTTTGCTCTAAATTAACATAAACTCTAGCTGCATGTTACTCATCTCAAAATGACTCCATTTTTCAGCCAGGCAAGAAAATTTGAAATGGGTTAGATATTTTACCTTTTTTTAAAATACATTTTTAATTTGTTTCAGAACACAGGGGATAGAAGGAGCCTGGAAAATGAGACATTTACTAAACTTTAACTATCTTCATTCCTAAAAAAACAAATAAGCTTACCCCCCTGAAGTTCTTCCCAGTGAATGGCTGAGATGATGATAGCAGGGGGAAGTCTTTCTCAGCAGGGAGGGGAAGATATAATCATGAAATCTGACATTCTTAGGCAATGGTCTTGTATTACATCAGTCTGATTTGATAATGAGCTACTGCTGAAATGGGGATGCAGCTCAAGCCCAATTTTTTTCAATCACACCTTGCAGATTGGCAGTAATGTAGTGAATCATCTTCCAAAAGGATGTTCCTCTGTGTTTTTGGAAATTATTTTGGTTGGGCAAAGAGGGTGGTTCCTGGTAATTAGATCAAGTACTGGCAGGAACACTGAACATTGCTGCTGGTGGACAATTTCCTTCCTCTTGAAAAGAAAGAGGTGTACAGGTTGGTGTTTGTCCTTGCCCAGGACACAGTTGTTGCCCAGACCAGTGCTACTGTTCTGATGCACACCACCTCTGACAGCCCCGTGTCCAAGACTTGATCCTTTGGGATTCTAATTCTGACTGGCTGTCCGAAAATAGGCTAAGGAATAAATGTTTAATTAAGGCAGGCTCCATGGAGTCCTTAGTGTGGTGGGAGTTTCCGTCTTGAAATTGCTGAATGCTGGCTCAAGGCGCTTTATCAACAGTATGGCAGAAGCACTGGCACTGTACCAGCACTGAGGATAAGCATTCTGGCTGAGAACTGCCATCATTCCTAATTCCTCTTCTGTGAAGCACTAGAAGCTAGCAGAAGTACCTCTCAGGAAGAGAAGTGATGGTGCATTATTCAAATACTGCTATGCACTGTGATATTTAAAGGGGAGAAGGAGGTATGAACTCCACACTGCAAAGGGAGAATCGAGAAGGCACTGTGCTTAGGAGCTCAGAATTAATTCCCAAAGGGAAGGAATTTCTATACAGTTACATTTGATGGTTTCCCTGTCCCACTTTCAATCTGAAATACCAGAAAGTAGCATGTGTATTATAGGTAGATGTAAGGTGTGAATTACGGATACAAGAATCACTGTGGCCTTGTTCAGTCCTTTGTATAAACAATACCCATTTAGAAGTCTACTAAGATGCAATAGTGGAAGAGTGTTTTTAATACTGTAAGTGTGTTTTGCTCAGAGTACTTGTAGTTTTCATCAAATGCCCAGCAGTTCCTAAAAGGTTCTTTTATATTAGAGTAAGTACTTTTGTAAGACTAAGGTCACTTAACAAAGTACAGGGAAGAGTAGGTGCTGCATTTCTTCCGTTGTAAAATAATTACTACAACTTGCAATTGTTAAAGGCTGTGATCACCAGTTTTCTAATGGGAAAATTCATTTAAGTCAATGCTTTGGCAGGTGTTCATATTTTGTGGAAAGATCCATCTTCCAGATTGCTAATGAATGGCCAAGCAAGTCTCTCGATAGTTAATAATATTGCTTAATTGCCACAGTCAGATAAAGCTGCCATCCCATTTATTGCTATTCTGAGCATCTGACTACTAGAAGAATGATAAGGCATGAGAAAGCCTTATGAGGTGGGTGGTTAGTTGAAGTCATTGCCTGCAATTTTGTACATTTCTTTCTCTATCAGGTGATCTTTCTAACATTTCCCTGCTTTGGCGTAAAATCAGACATGTGGCCATACTGCCTGCTGCCCCCACTTCCACTCGGCAGCTGTTTTCAAAATAATATACTTTCCCAAGGCATTGCACAGCCAGGAGTTTCTTCCTGGGTTTATGTATTCACAGTAGGCTGGAAAAGGATGTGTTTTCCTGCACACATGACTTACGAAACGTAATGCATCTGTAAACATGTGTCAGCCAAACCTCTGGACTGTATGTAGCTTTTCAGTGTGGATGGAAGAAGTGCACTGCTGTGCAGAGCATTTTGCAAAGGAAAAAATTGTTGATCTGAGCAATCTGGTGATCAACAGAAGACACAAACTTCACTTAAGGAGTAAATGGTTGGAGGAAAAAAACTCTTTGCAGGTGCTGGAAGGGATAAAGAATAGTGTGTGACATGAAAACCCAACTCAAACTCTTTCAGTCCTGCAGCAGGACAGGACGCAATTGTAAGCAAGTTTAATAAAATTTTCTTATAGTTCCATGTTCACTTGACAAGTAAAATCCCAGGGCTCCCTATCCAGGAGTGAACTCAAGTATTCAGGGCAAATACCAAGAATATTAGGATTCTGCTTATCAAATCCTGTATTATGCAGTATAGGAAGACTTAACCCATGCTCAGGACCACTTCCTTAATTTATTGTCTTTACCTGGGAATCAATGGAAAAGGGGTTCATGGGTTTTTCCACTGTATGTGCTATTAAGCTGTCTGAAGACAGCTATGGCCTTTTACAAATCCGCATCTCTCTGACAGTAGTAAATTCCCGTGTCACTGCTCAAGAGCAAGTAGACAACAGAGGTGAGAAATTATGCTAATGAATTGCAATAACCACCTCCTTTTTATGAGAGTGCTTATGCATAAGATCCTGAATCCGAAGTGTTACATTACCTTGTGCAGCTTTTTATTGGTAAACTATAGCAACTAAATGCAGCTAGCAGTTAAATACAGCTTTATACAGCTGAAGAGGCCCTCTGGAACAAAGTGAAGTATATGGGTAAAATTGTTAAAGTGTTAGATAACGTTCTCAGGTTACCATGGTTACTTGAAAATTTTGCATTGTATCATTGATTAGGATGCATAGGATGAAGTAGCCAAAACAACTACAAAGTCCAATGCATATAAACTACATTTCCAAACCACATAGCATTGCCAAATAGAAAGACAAATAGCTCAGGATATTGGCTGCCGACAAATCTATGAATCAATAAAGGGAGGCCTGAAGGAGAGTTAGAATAGATGTCATTTGAAAGCCCACATTATTTTGAAGTTACAATCTTAATTTTTAAAGACAAGTGAAGGGAAAAAAAAAGAAGAAAATAAAAAACCTTGGTCATGTAAAGAGTGGAATGATTTTTTGTAAGCTTCTTCCAGTATTGAAATCTGACATTTTGCTGTGAGACCTTCAACAAAGAAGGTTGATGAAACATGGATAATACATTTCGTGCACTTAGGCTGGCAAGAGCACTTAAACTGGAAGCAGTTTATTCCCATGGAAACCTATTTGCATTTGGGCCTGAAGTGACTTTTTCCCCCCCCTCTGTTCGCACTGCTGATGTTTTAGCATAATATAATTGCTGAATATTGGCAGCAAATTTGAAAAGTATTTAAAAAATGCTGAGTAGCTGACCGTATGTAAAATAGAGATGTATTATGTGCAATTTTTCTGTGTAGGATGGAGGCATGTTGCTGAAAAATGCAGGGCAGCTTTTGATTTTCTATTATTTATGCCTAAAAGAAAGAAAAAATTGTGAATTAAAATCTGTTTATCCTAAACAATTTATTTTTTTTATACAGGTAACAAAAGAACTCAAACAGTATGACAACAAAATTATAGAGTGCAAGTTTGAGAACAACAGCTGGGTCTTCATGAGACAGAGGGTAGACAAAAGCTTTCCAAATGCCTACAGCACTGCCATGGGTGAGTAGAACAATTTGTTTTAAAAGTTTCTCAGGCTAAAATTTTAATGTTTTACCTCTGTTCTGTTTTAATGAGGAAAGGCACTCTGTGTTCTCATTTCTAGTCTGAGTCCTGACTTCCCTAACTTATTATAGTGATGCCTCATCTTGCAAATGCTTATGTCATCACTAGTTTTTAGACAGCACAAATCCTCTGGGTGCAGGGTTAGTTGGTGAAGTCAGTCAAACCAATACTCTGATGCAGAATTTAACAGGTAACGCAGAAGCAAGTGCCTAAGTCTTTGTAGAACTGCAAACACTTGTGCAAAAATGACTTTAAATGGCAGGGCATGCCTTTCAAGTCCGAACCAAGAAAGTTTTTATTTACAATAGCATCACTTCAGCTGACGTCAGTGCCTAGCATTGTGTTGGCTTGATGGGATGTAATGCAGACTGGCACATTATGAGTGGAATTAGTTGAACAAAAAATGCATTAAAAATGCCAAAACCATTATTTGGCAGATGGGCTAGAAAATTAATAGGAGAAAAATGTCATCTTAGGTTTCAACAATAGTTACACAAACAATGAAGCAGGAAAACAAATGAAAGGTGGGGGTATATCCGTGCAGAGTTGGGAGATTTTCACGTTCCTCTACCAAAAGTATTTTGCCAAATATTGTAAATTAAATGATGATATTTACTTTCAAATGTAGTGTAAGAGTTTATGTAGAAGTGTGTGCAAGGCTGAACAGCAGTAAACGTAGTGATACTGACTTTCCTTAAGTGCCAAAATTAAGTTTAATCATATTTTAAGACCATGCTAATTACTGGGCATGTATAGCTGATGTAGGATTTTCTCTAAACCCTTCTACTTGTATTTCTGCTTGAGCAGTGAGTAGATTTTCTTGAATAAACACAATGTGGTCATTTTGCCAGGAGATTATAAATCTGTTGGCACCTTAGGGAACCAGCACAGAATGTAGCTGAAATACTTGCTGAGCAGTCCTGTCAGGAAAGAGGAATGGACCACAAAGGTCATACAAGTGCGACGACATCTTTGTGACCATGACCTAAATTTCTCTTCTCTGGTTCACCGTAGTGTTTCAATTGTTAGTTTTCCTTGGAGTTTTCTCCTTTTTTGGATAAGTAGCATATTCTTTTTTCCTTCATTCTTAAGAGCATATGTATTTGTCCTTTTCCTTGTCTCATTTTCTCCATCTATAGAGCAGTTTTGTTATTCTTGACCTTTTTTCTCCCAAACCATAGTGAACTTCCTAAAACCTAAAATTAAAAGAAAATTAAATGCTACAGGAAGAATTTTTAAGATATATTTCAAATTTTCTATAGGAATTTTCAGAAGAGAAAGTTTTCTTTTGGCTTTGAGTTTTCACTTTTGACCATTTCTCAAAATCTCTAAAAGGTATACTTTATCATTTGAGACTTCTTTCTGTAGATCCTCTCTCCTCTATTATCTTTCTCTTGATGAAAAATGCTATTTATTTTTCCCCGTGGTTGAAATAGTAACAAAGTAACCACCTGTCTGCATCTTGCTTTTGGACTTTGTTACCTTTCGAATTGAAAGCAGAAGGTCTTTTTGAGTGATTAAGCTAAGGCAGCCCTAAAAAATTGATACTGAATTGAACCAGTTGCCTTGTGACTGAAATTCTGTTCCTAAATTACTGGTAATCATAATGCTTCCCAACTGCAAAAGTCAAATAGTGTGCAATTCTTAAAGCACCTTTTCAACAAAAAGAGTGAGATAATTAAAAATAATGCTAGAAAGGTGCTTTATTAATTGTAAAGTAATCATTTGATTGGTTCTGGAATTCTGCAGGAAAGAAAGGAATGCTTTTGAGAATCATTGTTATTCGTAACAATGCTACATTGCAAGTACGTTTTAGGGAGTCCTAACATTGTTTAGTACTCTAGGGTGTCAGTAGATTGTTTTGCATGGAAATTGCATCCTGACTGTGGCCAGCCCTTACATGCTATCAATTACCCTCTAATCATTTTGTGCTTTCTTCCGAGATAGTTGTAGGATTCCCATTTAATTTCATGCCCCTTTCCCCCCCTTTTTTTTTCCTCTTCTTCTTGAAGTCTCTCAGGAGGATTAATTAGGGGTATACAAAGTTACATAGGAAAGTATTAAAAAATATTTCGGTTTTTTTAAGTGAAGTAAGCCTGTTTATTTGTTCCATAAAATCCCATGGGCCCTGACTAACAAATTGTGGTCTGGGGAGTCGTTTGAAGTACCCCAAGGCTGCCCATATATGTGTTCCTTGGCCACCACACAGCACCATGGCTGCTCCCTCCATCATATGGTCTGGTGTTCCAGACATGCCATTTACTTGGCATCAGGTCTTTTTGCCCCATGAAGGTATATGGGTTAAAAAAGAAGGACTCTGCATTGCAGGTTTAGGGTACTTATAGTACTTACTGGGGAAAAAAACAAAGTTACCATAATTCAGAGGTTTTCAATATTAGAAGCCAGTCTTGCTTCCAGCTCCTTGGATTTGATGTGTGTTTCAAAGCCGCGTCTCACAAGGCCTTTTGTTGCTGTTTCTTGCCTCAATAGGATGTCAGTTCTTGGTGGTTTTGTAGTTGCCCCAGGAAGCCTTACACACACACATGCCTTTTGTTTGTTTAGAAAGAGACTCCCATGAGAGTAGAGGCCCAAGGCATTGCTTTGCTCTCTGGGGGGCAGAGCAGAGATTCGTGGCTCCAGACACAACCACCTTGTCAAAGTGGGTGTTTAAGGCTGAATACTTGAGCCAGAATATGTTGTTATTTTGCCAGGAGGCGGTGAAGTTATTGAAGTGCCGACTACAACAAATCAGTTAAGTTACATGAGAATGTATTCTTTGTTCCCAGCTGTCTGCAACAGCATCCAGAATCCAGTGACGAAGGAGATGCTGTTTGAGTTCATTGACAGATGTGCAGCAGCTTCCCAAGGACAGACGCGGAAGCACCACCTCGATCCTGACACTGAACTCATGCCACCCCCCCCGCCCAAAAGGCCCCGTACCATAACATAGGGCCTTGGTCTCAGTGGATCCTGTGTGTACAGTTCTGCAGAAGGTGACACGCAAGTGTGAAGGCTGGGAAAACAGAGATCTGACTTGCTGTAAATACTTGTGTTTTTTGAGTTTGGTTTTCGTTCTGTTTTGTTTTTCCGAATTGCACATAAAAATGGACATTATTTTGTAACTGATAAATTCAACCGTACCTTACGGTCTTTGAAGATTAAATTTCCAAAGGTTTAGACAAGAACCAAGTACAGTGAAGTCAGTGGAAAGCTGCCTTGTTTATATACAGATCTCTTTTCACCTTTAATTTATAATGTCAGCAATCTGGAACTGAGGAAATATTGGGATGCCGTACTTTGTAGAAGCTGTGTTTTAAAAAGAGCAGAAATGTTTTTTTTTACTGTTGTTATTAAACTGGCTGTGATTTGTCACTCATAGTATAACTGATCATAGTTTCCTTGCATTTTTGAGACTTGTGTTTAACAGCAGAGAGCAATGTTGTTTGTGTTTTCTGTTGATTAAAAACTAAGCCACCTTAGATTACTTTAATTTTGAAATTAGCTGGGTTTTTGTTGTTGAAATATTAAAAAAGCAAATTCTTCTTTGTAAATAGCATCCCTTTGGAATAAGGGAATGTGCTGGGTGTTTGCTTTTTCCCCATGTTTGAACCTAATGCCAAATGTATAGTGGGCTGACTTTTGCTTTGCCTTTTTATCTGTAGATCAGAAATATACCAAATCCTTAGAATTAAGGTCTCTGTTAAAGAGACTGTTTCTAGTGCAGGGCTTAGTTCTCCACAGTGATACCATTGTAAATACTACTAAAAAGTACACATCACTGTGATATGTGAGAGTAATAAACAGTGCTAATAATGAAGTCTTGCATCCAGGCACAAAATGGCAAAACAAATGCCAGGCAACTCCTGTGTAAAGAAGAAGGTAGTTTCAGTGGAAGAGAGCCACATCAGACAGAAAGTGTAATGATTTACATAATTGCAGGGCAAAAATAAGTCATTTTGGGGCAGTGAATCAGTGTCCCAGGGAACAGGACACTCATTTTCAAAGGTGGGGTTGGCTGTCCTGTGGTACTGTGTTCATCCTCTGGCTGACTTTCTTTCTTACCAAATGAAGGAGCACATGAATGCCCTAATGGCTTTTGTTGCACGGACTGGCAGATGTTCATAATATTAGTTTTGAGAAGCTGCCGTCTGGCTGTCTAAGGGAGGAGTTGTTCTGAGCTGGGATTAATTGGAAACCAAATGCAGATTTTAAAGTTTACTGTCCATTTATCAAGCAGGGATTGAATTGGCTCTTTCTATCATTTACTTAGTGTGTGAGTCATCCATCCATTCAGCAGTCTGATTAGTGAAGGTCATTATTTTGTTATAACTCAAATGCTTTTCTGTTTAAATGAGTTTTCATGTTTGTAAGCAAAATTTACTCCTGCATTTTTTTCTCTATCTGAAAACTTTGTGACTTCACTTTGTGGTGGCTTCTCTAGTTGTTTCAACCTGTTGTATAAATGCACACGGCATCATTTAGATGGCGTTCCTGGTTTCTCTTTCTGGGATATTTCCTATGTGTTTTAGAGAACTGAAGGAGTTATATAAGTTACTTTTTATACTTGAGGGGAAAAAATGCTTTCATCAAAGTTTTTTTTTTTCAACTGTACATAGTTTCTGCACATTATCTATTGAAAAGATATATACCACCTATGCAAGGTTGCAAAATGATGTCTTAAAAAGAGCCTTATTAATTTGATGTGAAAACCTATGCATCCTCTGTGCATCTTGCATTGAAACGCAGTTAATTATTTCTTTGCTCAGTATGAATAATTTCCCCCAGATTATACTTGTCAGTGAGATTGTCATAACATACACTTTGTCACTGATCTCCAGGTTCATGGCAATTGCAATGTGTATGATGATTACAGCCTTCTCCGTGAAGTTAGGACATTTCATTTTCATGGGAATGTGTCCAGGTTATTTCTGTCTTTCTCCTTCCCAGCTCTTGCATTTTGTATTTCAACAAGACCTGGCTTCTGATTTACCTTTTACTTCAGAGCTGCAGCACTGCAAGCTGTCTTCCATGTGCATTCCACTAAGTCCATCAATGTGTTTTGGCCCTTGTATTTGACAGTGGGTTTTTTTCCACTCTCAGTTTGAAATGGGTATTTTGAAAGAGTAATGATTCTGAGAAGTTACAGAGCTCCATGTTCACATTTGACTGTCGAACTCGTCGTGCACTGTGACCTCTAGCCTTCCAGAGAGGTCAATCACCTTTGCTTTTTGGGAAGAGGAGGCTCCTGGGGAAGGTGTGAATGATGGTGGTGGAAACAAATGGACTTCCACCTGGACCAGATGGGTTTAATGCCATGAGAAATGCAAACCTCCTTTCTCTGCTTCTAGATATTCAAGAGATGGAAGCTAAAAAGCAAAGAAGAGTCTGTGCCAGGAAAATAATGATGGTGATGATGAAAAACAATACCCTAAGTTGTCTGTTCTGTGGTGTACAGCATGAATTCATCCACTGTTTTGTCATTTGTTAAATATATAATTAAAATTTGGGTTCAGTGGAGTTTCCAGAAAATGTAAGTACATTCCTCTAAAAACCATGTATTAAGTATTTTAATAAAGTCAATGGTTTAAAATACTTCCCCTAAAGATGTGTTTATTTTTGATGCCTATGCTTTCCAGTGGTACTGTGGTACCAGTGCAAAGTACAAGGATACCTCCGTGTTATTGTTGTTCAGACCTCCAAGAAAATGATACACATTTTTCAGAGGTCAGTGGCTTTCTCTGAGGTAGGAGTCCCCCAGCCCAATGGTGGCCATGATCCATTGGGCCCTTTTTAAGTGCAATTTGATTTCGCTGCAAATAGAACCAGAAGGAAAACAATTGGTGCCTGAAGTATGTATTTTATGACAGGCTAATGTTATGTAGCTTATCCATTCAGTGTTAAGTGCAGCCTCATGAAAAGCTGTGCAAGAGGTCTGCAGGAGTTTTCCCTGATGATTTATCATTCAGCATGACCCGACAGCTGGTAGCCCACCTACTTGGATGAGCTCCTGGACTTGTATTGTAATAAGGCAGTTTCCTTTTTCAAGTTGCTGCTGTCTAGGTGGCATTTTTCAGCAGCTAAAAAGCCTATCTTGATTTTTATAATCTCCTTCTAACTAGGATCCTGCCTCCACTGCTCTCATGTTCTTGTTACATGTGCAATTCTTGTGGTGCTTCTCTCAACCATTTCTGACCTTGCAGTGTTTCAGTGTGAATGCCAAACCAGATCTGGCATTTGAGCACTCCAGGAGAGGTTTGGTAACTTCTCTATCCCCTGCTCAGTCCTCTGCTCTGTATGCATTAAGGAAGGGGATTGATGTGCCTGGGCCAGCATGTCACACTGTGTAGTTTGTGTTGGCTTGGTTATTCACTGGAGCAGTCCTTCAGGAGCAGTCCTTCAGGATCTCTGCTCCTCTGCATGGCAGCTCCTCACTTCTGTGCCTAAGAGATGTGACTTTATATTTGCATAATGTGTGGGGCATAATTGTCTCTTACGACCTCAGAGTATTCTCAAAGGCAATGGCACAGCAAGTTAATTTTGTAGGATTCATCTATACTCAGCAGAGAGAGAAAAGGAACTGAAGTCAGGTTTGCTCCTCTTGCATCTCTCCTGCAGATTCTTGTCTCTTCGATGCTTCCTCTCAATTCTTTCTTAATCAGTATGATGTATCACATTTTATGTTACTCCCCTGTGTTATTAGGATTTTGTGAGCAAAGTGTGAAGTATTTTTATTTGATAGCATTGAAACTCTTGCAGTGTCAGTTAAATTTATAAGGTCATTAAAAATATCGAATTAGTTGTTCAAGAGGTATTTATTTTCGATAGATTATATTGCTTTCCTTTAGTTCTCTGTCATGGTTTAACCCCAGCCAGCAGCCAAACCCCACACAGCTGCTGCTAAATCTGAGTAGTCCTTCTAATTTGAATGGGAGTAATGTTTGGCTGAAATGCCTTAAATAGCCAGATCACTTCTGTCTTCCTCTGCTACAGCACGAGGTTTGCTCTTACTTTGCCTGGGGGCTGCTGCAGCTACCAAGGCTCACAAACCCTGCAGGGGTTAGATTTCACCTGTACCCCTTTGTTTTCAGTGTCAAGTTTCTACAGTCTCTGCTTTTGGCATAGTTCCCCAAGCTTGTGTTCCTCTGTTACACCTACCTGCCTGCTTTTCCAGTTGTCCCACCATCAGGTGTGAGACTGAGAGAAACCTGTGCCCTGTGACTGACCTCCCAGTCATGTTCTTCGAGGGCAGTGCTCCACTCCAAGCATATATGCTCATCCCTGTATTATCCCAGCCTTGAGGATCGATGGGTAGGGCAGGACTGTCCCTGTCAATCACGATTGCACAGGGAAATCAAAGCAGCATCTACCAGCTGTGACAGTATTCATTGTATGAGCAAGGAGCCCTTTTCCCCTTCCCTCCCTCATGACCCCATCTCCCTATTTCATGTACAAACAAAGGTAAGACATACTCTTTGCACTGACGTCTGGATAAATTAGTTAATGTTTGCAGTGGGAGTGTAGGTTAGTGCTCTTTCTGCTTCCCTGGTGAGAGTCTGCTGAGCTTCTGCAGAGATCTGTAGAGCTGAGGTTGGAGGTTGATTGAGACATTTACAAAACAGTCTTCCCTCAGTCGGGGCTCATTTTAATCTGGTTTATTTCAATCCATAGTCAGCAATGGGGGGGGAGCACATGAGCATGAACCTTTCAGTGATGTTCGTGCATCAAGAAGTGTCAAAGTACAGAAGACAGTGAACTTGATGAAGGAACAGTAATAATGCTTTCTTTCGGTGTTACAAAGAAACCTGAAGTAAAATTTAAGCGCAAACCATTTCCACTTCTCTTAGCACTGGATTTAAAAACAATAGACATTTTAAAATCAAATTATAGTCAAATTGATTCCCATTATAGGAATTTATTTCATCAGAAGTACTGTTCACCTCTCCTTTCTCCTTCCTCCACCCTTGGTATCTTTGTGTCTGTTTGACTAGCAGAAAGTATACAAATTGGGTTCAGGAGCAGTCATCTATGATACTTTGAGAAAATTAAGTTTTTGTTAACTCTTCTGCTCTGAACTTCCTCTAATGTGGGGAGACGAAAATATTATCGTATTAAATAGGTCTATATAAATGCCAAGTAGATAACACTGGAGGAACAGTATTTTGTTATTAAAACATATTCCAAAGAGTTTCTGAACTAATTTTATTATCAATGGATGGGAAACTTAAATCCAAATGGTAAAAAGGTAAGATGATCCTTACCATTCAAAAAGGTAAGATGATTCAACAGAAAAAGCTTGGAAGAAGAGTACAGATTTCCACAGACTGTGCTGTGGGTGCAGGAGGGAGTGCTGAGGGTTTCTGTGGCCAGAAAATCGGTGCATTAGAGTGGGAGCAACTAGAGTCCAGGCAACAGTACAGAGGACACCACAGAGATTCTGCAAATTTGGTCTTGTGGAAGAAAGGGTGTGAAAGACAGCCAGGACTGGTGGTATCTCGTGTACCAAAGAGGAAGGGAAGAGGTAGAGTAATGGTGAGATGGCACTGGGAACAGGGAACTCTGGTGAAAGATAAGAGCAGAGCAGACATCAGTGACATTGAGAAAAGAGGCTTTTTACACAGGACAAGAAGTTGGTGATGGGGGAAAGCAGAACAAGAGAAGGCAGCAAGGGCTGGCGTGAGGGTGAGGACCTGCCCTGGAGCCAGGAGACTCCCTGGCACTGCCTGGAGAGAGGGCTGGCAGCAGTGAGGGAGGACTGAGAGCCAGCGTGTGTGTGATGAGGTCCTTAAAGAGCAGAGTGACAGGTAAGACATTTTTCTTCTCCAAACAGCGATGCTATTCCTGAGCTCCAAAAGCTTGGGGGTAGAATTATGTCCTTGGGCATGTGCATGCTCCCAGATCACTGGGAGAAGTGTAAATGTGAGACACATCTCTGCATCACAGCACAGGGGCATGGGGACACTTTTGAGTCCTTTTTAGGGAAATCAGTGCTCTATAAACCATGTGCAGAGCCAGTAGAGCTCCTTGTTGCAGATTTTGCTGTTGCAGCAGCTGAGTATGCCCTTGGCCTTCCTGCTGCCTACTCTGGCTGCAATGGGAAAGGCAAATTGGACTCCGGGGTTGGGGCACGTGGGGCCAGGGCATTACAAGCTCCACTTTCCTCCTACCTCATATCCTGCCAATAGAAATACACACATTTGACCTGTGTATGTGTTAATTTAAGCTGAAGGACTGAACAGACTCCAGGACTGGAAAGGTAAAAGAATAAATACCAGGCAGCTGTCTTTGCCAAATACTGTTCTGGATTAAGAAGCCTTATAAATGGGCCACAAACATGGCTATGTAGTATTTCTGATCAAGTGGACCAAGAGAAAAGCAAGTTTGCTGAGAGGCCTGGCATTACAGGAACAAGGGGACACATCCAGAGTGGCACAGCAGAAGTGCAAAGCCAGAAACATGTCTCTCTCCAGGGTAAACAAAAACTCTGACTTATAATGAGGTAAGATAAGAATAGAAAAACAATCTTAGTTTGAATTCCCCCTGTCAGTTTGCTTGGCAGTCAGTGCTGTTTCATTGTATATTTTAGTACTTACCATCTCCTTTGGTTCAGTTTGTAGACTGTTGTATAAAAGATATTCTTAATGAAGAATTCTGGTTTGACAACATGGAGGTTTGAGACCCATAAAATAACTGCTTGGAAAGCAGTAAGGAGCAAAACAAGTCTCTTTCCTCCATCAGGCAGTGAAAAACATCTCTGAAAGGTTTTCTGGTCTTTAAGCTGTGGGCTTCCAGAATAATTTACTTTCTCCTGCCATGGTAGTTTGTTCTTTTAACAGAAAAGATTTAGTATGTTACTCTTTGGCTGAGAAATCAATCGTATGAAATCGATGATAATTCTGCTGCCAGGTAATACTTATCCGTGTGAGTCAGTGACCTGCTGGTATTCTGCAAAAATAATCTACAGCAGGCAAATGCTGTGGTTTGAAGCAGTCATGGTTGGCTTTGCTCGTCTCACCATTTGCTGTTTTGATCAAAGCTGTGTGTTTTATCCCTGAAACTAAGAGGAGTCTGTGCCAGCCAGTGTAACCAGCAGCTGGCCTTTCGCTTCCTCTTACAAACATCAAGCAGAAAAACACAACCTCCTTCGGTTCTGCTGTCATGGCCAAGTCATTTTTCAAAAGTGCACATAGCTAAGTGAGGATGCTGATTTCCTGTTGCTGAGCCTGGTGCACCCATTAGAAGTGGTGCTGGACTCTCCCTCCATGTGGGATGAGCTGCCTGGTGCAGCCCCCCAGGCACAGCAAGAGCAGCATGACTGTGTTAGGGGAACGGCTGGTGTTGCATCCTCCTTTCCAGCCCCACCTCCTCCAGCATTAGTAGCAGTAAAAGTACAAATCGGCTTTTTCCAAAGAGAGTGTTGCCCCATGGAGGTGCACCAAGACATTTGGATACTGACAGGCTTGTGTGCGTTTCCCCACTGCACAGCTTTGGACAGCACAGCTTGGTAAACCTCTTCAGTCCCCCAGACTGGGGCCTGAGGCTTTACAGGAGAAAGGCAGAGGTGTCTGAAGGAGGTGCTTTAGTCTGATAGGGTGGCCAAATATCCCTCTTCCATTCCCTCGAGGGCACCACTTTATCAGCAGGGAAGGCAAGTTGGTCCCAGGGGAAGAGGGGAGGCTGTTTAGCTCCAGTGAGAGGTGAAGTGCGTGGCTGGGTCATCCTGACTGGTGGAAATGGGCCAACAGTCCCTCAGTAGCAAATATGCAGGCATACAGGTCTGAAGCAAAAGGATGTCACTTTTAGCTACAGCTTTGTAGTTACTAACTCCTGTAACTCTTTTATGTCTTCAATTTACAGGAGCCACAAAGCCCTTGACACAAAGTGGCTGCGCAAGTGCTAAGGCCTTGTCGATTTGTGTATAATAACACAAATCCTCCTCTTGTCCTCTTGAAGTCTGTCTGTGCCGCTGAGGCTTCTTGATGCTTCACAGAAAATTAGAGACACGCTTATTAAGATTTGGTCATGCTGGCCCAGAGCTGTGAAGGAGCAGGGAGTGATCATGAGGCTTGCAGAAATGGAATGAGAAGAGCAGCCTGTGACACTGGGACTCCTCACCCTATTGATGGAGTAAAGAGTTGAGCCTATGTACCTGTGTCTCTGTGGAGGGCTGTGCAGCAGATACCAAAAGTCTGCTAAAAAATATCTGCTAACAATAGCTTCAAGGAGGAAAAAGATAAGCTCTCACTGAACATGAAATTCAAAATTTACTGCATTATGTAGCAGCTCCTGTTCAATCAATCGGCAAAATATTTTCTGAGTTTGTGGAGATTTGACAAAAATACCCATTCCACAAAGTCAGTTGTGAGCACACAGTGTTTCTGCTTTCACATATAGCTTCAGGAGGGAAAACAGAACAATTCCTGTACAGGCAGCTGGGTTATGAAAACTGACAGAGCATTGCCTGTGTGAAGAGAGTTTAAATGACGCACAAGGGACTGGTTAGTGTGTAATATGCAAATGCAAATCTATCCGTGAGGCATTACAGCTACAAAATGTCTCACAATTATGCTCTTTTCTTGAGAAGTAATTTCTTACTATGGGTTCCTCCCTGCTCTCAGCAGCAGGGCTTCATTTCCCGAGTGAACTGGTTTTAGTCCTTTATCCCTCTCCACTGTGCTAAAGCAAATGGACTGACAGCTGAGGGGGTTGTCACCTCTTGCGATGTGCCTTAGGAACATAAAATGATTAAAATTTTTTTAAGGACCTCTCAGATTATCGAGTCCGGGTTCGTTGTGCAACAAAAACCATGTGAGGATTCTTTGCTTACTAGATGCTGGCCAGGTAATCTGTGGGGTATGTGGTGATCAGCAATGGCAATGCAATCTCAAGATTATCCACAAACACCACGCACTCTTCAGTACAACAGTCAGCAGGTAGACTTCAGGAAATCTTCTCTTCACTTTTCATAAACTGTATTTTTTCAGCTTTGTTAGATGAGCCTTGGAAATAACTTGCAATACTCCGTGCAAATTACTTCAGCCCAGAGACTGGAAGTGCTAAGAGTCTTGTTTTCAAGTTCCTGGACAGATTGTAAGTGACAGTGGAACTCAATTCACATCCAAAGAGTGCCTGTTGTTCGTTAAAAGAAATAGTATCAGACATGTCTCATCACCTCCCCGTGCCCAGTTGCAGGTGCTTTAGTGGCAGAATTCGTTCTGACATTCAGGCGAGCAATCAGTGCCAAGACCCCAGCTAAATGTGACCTACAACACAAGATTGCATGTGTTGCTAGGCCATGGGATGTCAGCCAAGCCATTTTGAATCACAAACCAGCAATTTTATTAAGCAGATAAAATGGAAGGTTTTGTTCAGACTTACGCAGAGCAAACTCCGTGAAACACAGATGATCATGCTGACATAAAGTTACAGTACAGCAAAAGTCTGGGCGAGCAACAACCGAGGTAACTTTCAGGTAGATAATGGTCCGCATGAAACCACAGGGGAGAGGGAGATACTGTATTTTCTTTTATGGTGCAGGATGTCAGCATCAGCCATGCCAAATAGAACACCAAGCCTAGACTTACAGATGCAGACCCCAGCTTGTGCCACCACCGTCACGGTGACAAGACACACTAGTACAAGGACTCACAAGATCAGGCAGCAATGTGTGTGTACTCTTCCCCAGGGATACATGTGCCCAAGGACCACTTGTTCTCTTTTTGATGGCAATGTGGAATTTTCTTTCAGTCCTTTACAAAGAGACACACTCATTGTGCTGGTGTTGAGCAAGGTGTAGAAAGATGGGACCAGCTGAAATGTAGCCAGGTAATGGCTTTTGATACCTGCTTTTCAGGAGGAATATTTACAGATAACATGGGACAAGCACCCGTCTGAAATGGCACTCAGTGAGCTCTCGCATTTGCATTTTGTAATGAAGTTAAGGCATTTCTGCTGCAGTGTGAGATAACAGCAACTCACTACGGTCTTGTTTGTGCTACCAGCCACGTTGGTGTCTCAGCTATCTGTTCACACACAGGTGATGATATTCCCCCTAATACTGTTTAAAGACTCCAATATATTTTCACAGAGTCACAGAATAGCTGAGATTGGAAGAGACCTCTAGAGACTGTCTAGTCCAGCCTCTTCTGAAGGTTGCATTTGTCATTTTTTAATTGCATATTAAGAATGAAAAAATGTCAGAAGAGGAACATTAAAGAGTTCTGTTTCTCATTAAAACAGGACAGCTAATGTATATACAATATGTTCAGTGACAGCCATTAACTAGTCAACAAATCATCATTCAGAATACCACAATTACTATCTAACATGAGAAAATGGCTGTTGTGCAGTGTCTTGTGCACATACAGCACATAGAGATTAAATCTGAAAGATAGCATCTATACAAGCCCATTGTGAATGTCCATTGCACCTCAAAGTTCTACAAGGAGATGGTCTTTTAGAGGTTTTTAATTGGTGTCACAAATACATTCATTGGCAATAATGCTTAGAACAACATTCTATGTTTCTGGAGTAGCCCCCATCCTGGGGTCACAAAGGTATTTACTGACATTGGATTATGCTCCTGCAAGATGGTTCTGGTCCTGTTTTGCCAATAGGGATAAAAAGTCAGAGGAGTTGCTATTTGGAATGCCATTTCCATGGCAAAACCTACAGCTTCTCTCTGCTGAGCCATGGTCCTGTGACAGAGTAGAAAATTGCCCTCCATGACAACCCAAAAATCTTTTCCTGCATTTTCCCAAGGACACAAAGACTGAAGAACCCACAAATGCATAAAGCCTGGACTAATTAGAAGATGATTTTGCTAAAAATATATGCAATCTCAGCCTTATATTTAAAACAGTGTAATTTCCCAAATAGGAACCCAGTGTCATTCCTTCATGCCTCTGATGCCTAAATCATTGCCACACCTGACTTTTACTAAATGGGAACTCAAAGCTTCTGGTGGCTCACAAAGTCTGCCTGTTTCTGTTTTGCTCAATATTGAGGAAAAAGCAATTGCTCCAGGTGTAGCAAACCATGTAAAATCAAAACACAGTGATATGAAAGCAAGACCTTCTGTTGCCATGTTTTGGACTAGGTCTTCAACGTCCTGAAGGAGGGAAGTCTGTCACAACCAAGGTGACCATGATGGGTCCTGTTGAAGGGAAGATCAATCAATTAAGTTCAAGGTGTGGTATCCAGACAGAATCAGAGGGACCTCATGGACATTCAGTTGAGCTGGTCTAGCTTTTCTTGGTTCCTCCTCTATTCCTCTGGATAAAGAGGAATTCAGCTTTGTGACATCCATGTGACTGGATATGGGGGTAGCATTTTTAATTGCTGTAACTTCCTCAACACACATGGCTCTGTTCCAAAATGCTGCTGGGTAGATAGAATGATGTGTAAACTGAGATCCAGGGAATAAGTGTACTTGTTATAGCTAAAAGGACTGCATACTAGCTTGTCAGAATAAATGTTTGCCAAGACCATTGTTAATTCCCTAAACTTTCTGAAAGTGAAAGAAAATATCAGCCGCAGCAAAATGTGATTGAAGTTAACTGCTTTGATGTTTCTTGAGGAAATCTTTGGATAATTTCTCAGCCACATCTGTGCATACTGCAGAATTAAATATTTCTTACAACTTTACTGAGTTGCAAATTTCTGTGATACCTTGTTTATAGATTTCAGTAGCATGGGTTTGTCACTCATTAAAAACAGGGCATAATTAAGCTCCCCTTTGACATATTCCATGGGTCTGGCTCTGCCTCCATTTTGCAAGTGAATCCTATTTATATGCTGTTCTCTGACGCACTTGGGCAGCTCATTCAAATAGCATTTCTGTATCTTTCCAAGAAATAAATAATAGAAAAAAAGAGAGTCCTGTTGTCAAGAGATTTTGTTTGAGTTGATAACTTTTGTTATTGCAGAAGATTTTTTGCTTGGCACTCTGTGCTGTAAATAGAACTGGTAATAAGCCACTCCTGTGAAGTGGATTAAGTTTTGTTATAATAGAAGAAGATGTCAGAAAGTTATAAGAGTAAGTCCTAAACTGACTGGAGATCTGAACACACCGTTTCCTCCCCCAGTTCTCCCACACAAGTGTTGCATGTGAGAAGAGGCTGTTTTGAAGTCCCTGAACCCTCTTGTGAAGCTTTTGATTTGCTGAATTTCTCACTGTTCTTCCTTTTGATTTGATAACCATGTAAGAGGTTAAACTAGGACATTTGGTTGCCTTTGTGTAGCAGTCTGAATTTCAAAGGTAGATGGAAATAGACATTAGAAGGCTTTAGTGTACCCGAGCTGTATCTTAATCAGTTTCATAGATGATTTTTCTCTCAAAGTCATCACTGAGGAGATTTTATTGTTCTAGACATGAGTGTTCATTAGGGCTGAGGGGCAAATGGTAAGACCCACAGCTCCCTATGTAAGTTGCTCTGCCAACCTCTAGTAAGACATCTAACACCTCCTCTGCTGTAATAGAGCTGTCACTGGACAGGGAGGATTTGAATAGTGACCTGCTGAGAGGCCAGCCATTGTGCCTTAGAGACTGAACCGGATGGATTTTTCACAAATGAGCAACTTCATAAGGAGTTTGATATTAATTTTTTCCCCTAATCTGTGTAATATCCTACTCTGCAGCTTCCTGTGATTAAGAGAAGGTTTGGATGGAATCAAACCCCTTTTCTGACTCCATGTGGTCTCTAATTGAATGATTCAGTTAGTCTCTTTGGTCTTAACTGACTTGACTTTTCCAGAAAGTACAAGTCATCTCCCTTCAGCTCCCCTCTGTAGGCATTCAGCCATCCAGAACCTACAGGAAACTCATCTGGATCACTGTTTGTGTGGCCAAAAAGTTTTTACAACTTTTTCACATAGGCCAAGGATAGTGCTGTGTTGTTAAAATCATCTTTCCTTGCTGTCTTGCCACAGGATTCATTTTCTGGAAATGACATTGTTGGCAATAGGACAGTGGAACTTTGGAAAAGTCATTAACACAACCTGCCCTTCCTGAACAAGTATCCCCTTGCAAGCCATCTGCTCAGCCTGGAAAAGCCTTTTTCTTCTCATAGGTCATCTGAGGATTTGAGAGGAAAGAACACGATCAAAATCACGCAGGCACAGCACTTTATGGCAGGCTATCAACCAGCCCAGACCTGCCATCAAAGATGCGGGAGCAGGAGTCAAACTCAGAGCTGATGTGGGATGGCAATAAAGTCTGCTGCACCAGCAAACTTTGCCAGGAGGACCAATTGTCCGGTCAGCTCACAGGGAAGCACCAGGTGCTCAAAGAAGAGCCAGACCCTGTAACAGGCAGATACAATAGACATTAGAATAAGAGAAAAATGGTTTTGGTTTTATAAGATATGAAAGTTGGATCTGAGACTGGGATTAAAGACAATTGTTGCAGCTGTGCCTTTGCCAATAAAGGATCTTTTCTGTACTGATCTTCAGTAATCAGCTCAGTGAGTGATTCAGCTCAGGAAGGTGATGTGTGTGCAGGAAGCTGGGAGCACAGGTACTGGTGATGTTCATGAGCACTGAGGGCTCAGCCCTCAATGGGGCTCATTTATCCTCTTGCACAGAAAGGTGGGATTCCTCATTAGCTGGGTCATTGCTGCTTGACCTTGTCGTGTCCTTCCACAACTTCTGAAACATTTTCCTCATCCTATTAATACCAGACTGGAATACAGACCTTGTTTCAACTCCTCTGTTCTGAAAGTAATGCAAAGTATTCCAACATTTTATTGTCTGCTTTTTGATGAGTGAAGAACTTTTCCCTCCTTGACTGATATTTGAACTTAGCTTGTGCTGCTGGTTAGTAATTCCAGACATTGCAGAAAGAAATACTTAGCCATAGACATATGTCAGAGTCTGAAATTAAAGCTCAATTTAGTTTAATTGTCCTTGATTTTATCAAGCATTCAAAATGATTGACTGATTCCACATGCAGAAAATAAAAACATAGACAACAGCTCAGAAATGTCGTTCTCTTTATGGTAGTGATTTCATACAGTTTTCTGGTCTTCCAAATGATCTTTCTTTTGTTCTGAACCTGATTAAATCTCTTTAATAAAGGCTACTTTGGTAGTTAAGAAGCCAACATAATTTATGCAAAGACATGGAATAGTTTCTTAGCGCTGGATGAACATGACTTGGGGTGATGATAGTTTTTGTATTAGTTTGCTAATATTTCATTGTTCCCAGAAGAGGCAGGTGATTTGGAGACCTGTGCAACTCAGACAGGATTAATGGATCCAGCTCGGCAATTAGTCTTGGCCTTTGAGTGAAAGTGACATCCTCCCACTTTCTCTAAAATCATGTGGCCCCTTCAGGCTGTTCTGAGATTTTCCAGAGATAACCTGAATTTTGCAGTATTATTCTGTTCACAGAAATTCAGAAACAGCTGCTGCTGTTATTGCTGCAGAACCCAAGAGTGAGGGGGATGAGAAAGCAAGAAGCTGGGGAAGGTAGTTGCAAGGACTGTTACTGGTTTTTTTACTATTTTATTAATTTCCTATCTTGTGTCCAGGAGCCCCCATCACGGCCTGGGACCCACTCACAGAAGCCATGCTGTGAAGAGCTCTTGGTTTGCTCTGAGAAGGAAAGGAGGTAAAAACCAGTGGTGGATTGAAACGGCACCACCTTCCTCCACACTGTGTCAAGAGAAGTGAGTGGATACACCCTGACTTGCAGCAACGGAGGGAGAGATGGCAGGCCCTGCTTCATGCACCAAGGCAAGTACTGAGCAGGCAGCAGGGAGTGCTGGGAGTCTATATTCTTTGGATGGATGTGGCTCCCTGCTGGAGTCTTCAGCCTCTTGGGTGCTCTGAAGCTGTCTGTAATATCAGTGGGAGGCACGTGTCCTACAGAATCCCAATTTGCACACTGCTCTCTGGACCAGGCATCATCCTTATGTTGCATCTGTGCCTAAGGTCATTTATGAATATGGCTCCAAGGCTACTGGAAGCTTTTCAGCTTGCCAGGAGATCTTTAGGTCTAGTATCCTGCTTGTGTCCCAGCCCTGTCTCCTGCTCATTTGTGCGGTGTCTGACTGTCCTAGCTGGGCATGTTGAGCCCATGCAGACAGGATGTGCATGCAGAGTGTGTTGTGCTTTCCAGAGCTACCGGAGTCACTGTAAGTTTTCAGAGTCTGTTTCAGAGTCTGTTGCAGGGCCCTTGCTCCAGTAGGATCTGAGGATCCTGTGAACAAATGGAGGGGAGAAGCAGGCTCCTGGTACCTAAGGACTTCATGCAGCCCCGTTCTGGATGCCATCCGTCCCCAAGCTCCCCAGACCTGGGGAGAGAGCAGTGTACCCAGTATCCGTGGTGGCAGCAGGCTGCCATCTGGGAGCCCTCCTTCTCCAGGGCCTGCTGGTCCGTTGGCCATATCTGGGCCATTACGTAATGGCAGAGGTGTCCAAGGGGACAGATGGCAGCTCTGCCAGCTGGACAGCTCATCTGACCCGCTGGGGCTTGGGAAAAGGGCCAGGGGACGCCGTGCTTCTCCCAACAGGCAGTCAATGGCAGTGGCCTTTACTCAGGATCAACTGATCTCATTTACAGAGCACTGGAAGTATTTTATTAGCTATCTCTGGATAAGCTTCCTCTCCCAAATAGTTCCAGACAGGATGCTTTTTCACTTACTAAAGATCTGAGGATCATGTCCTCCATTGTTGGAAACTGTCCTACTTCCTTTGATTCCTGAGGAGCTGTAACAGACCATACCAGAAGAGGATGTGTTTCCTTAGTTTCTTCTTAATGGTAGGAAGGAGGTGAAATTTTCTTGCTAGGAATTGATACCTTTTTTTTTTATTCTTTTGTGTAAAGAGAAGGAAATAATGTGATATAAAATTTTTTAAAAGTTTGTAGTACATGAATTACCTTTTTCACCTTCCTTGTTTTTTTATAGCTTTGACATAAGACATATGATTCAATTTGGATTAAAACAGAAATAAGCTCGTTTTGCTCCTACACATTTCTTTAAAAGCCTGCACATTCTGCTTTTGATATTTTCCTACCAGATCATTTCTGAAGGGAATATGGCTGCCTCTGGCTTTAAAAAAGTTTAGCTGCTGTTTTTGAAAGCTACAGAACTAATCGAATCCATTTTATGTGTGCATATGTGTGTGTGCATACACAGAAGTTTGTATATGGAAAGCTAACTTGAATGTCAATATATCAGTATATCTGTATTTTTTTTGTATTTTGTGCACTATTTTCAGTTTGAAACTTCTGTTTGAAACTTCTGGAAAACATTACAAAAAAGAAGTTTGATGAGGTTTCTTGCAATCAGAGCATCGGTGACTGTAAGAGGCAATGATTACAATTCTTTCCATACAGGTGCATTTATTTAGATTTGCTCATAGACCAGAAATACCCCCTGGTACACTTTTCGGTATGCCATGCTTTGGATATCTCTAATTTAATTTGGGGGAATAAAGAAAAAACAACCAAACTGATTCCCCAGCTCAAGCAAAGAGTAGCCATGCAGAATTCAGTGACAGTCCAGCCCAGAGAAATTCACCTTGCAGCTCATCCTTCAGCCATTCCCAACTTCATTTTCTCTGTCACCTCTCCAGTTATGCCACATCCCAGATGAAGGGACAACCAGCCCTGTATCTTGGGATCATGAACTGTGAGCAAACAATCCAGCAGCTCTGTGAGATTCAAAGCAAGCCCCCTTGGGTGGGGGGTTTTGAGGCACAGCGTGCTGTCCAGGTACCTCTGCAGTGCTTTCCAGCCATGGGCAGAGGCCTGGGAGAGTAGGGAGAGGACCCTGGGGGTGTCCAGCCCTGCAGTGGCTCCAGGACCCTGCATTATGAAGACACACAAGCCACCTTGGCACCTGGCTGTGCTCTCACATCTGTGAGGCGGCAACATGCCACTTGCTATTCTTGTTCATGCAGTTTTGACTGGCTGCTTGCATTACTACAACTGCCTGAAAAGTGATTAATTCCACTGATGGCACCACAAGACCTCCTGCCAAAGTGAATGCTGCTTCAGCAGCAGATCCAGTTTCCTCCAGGGCATAGAAACCTGTGTGACATGGTGCAGCACAGCTGGAAATCAGATGCCAGCCTCCTTCAGACAAGCCACCAGGCGTGGGTGCCAAACAGGCTTGGCTATGGCACAAAGTCTGCAGTGGAATTGCCACTGTTGCGAATGCTGAAGTTGCCCATGAGCAGCCAGGAAGTTTTTCTCCAAAGTCACAGCAAGTGTGACTGAGCATTTCCCTGAAAATCAGTCAGCTTTGCTCGTGGTGGAGCAGAGTGAGGTGCAGGCATGTAATAAGTAAGTACGGCCAATTTGATAAAAACAAATATAAAATTTATTTAGTGTCCGAGAAAAACGAACACCCAAAGCCACGATCGAAAAGGAGACAGTGCCAAGCCCGGGGCTGGAACTGGGTGAACGTAGGTCTGACCTCTATCGCGTCAAACCTCCCACTGTTCACATCTACTGCTCCCAACAGCTGGTTTTTTATACAGTTTTTCCCATGAAGTCCAAATTTTGAAATTTCTTTTGTCCGCCAGCATATTCATGAGGTCCTGTATTCATGAAACTGGGATGGACAAAGCATATCCTGTATACGATTAATTTCTCATCATCGGGGGATGTCATCTGATGGGCCATGATGTTCCTTATCTCGGTTTGGAGATGGTTTATCAGTTCTGTCAGGAATTTTTCGGTCCGGTCATTAGCACTTGAGATTCTGCCGGGAACTCTTTGGTCTGATCGTTAGCACCTAAATTTCTGCCGGGAAATCTTTGGTCCAATCGTTAGTATTTGAGATAATCAATAATTCCTGCCGTTAGCACCTGGGTTGGGAGGGGTTTCAATCAGTTCTGCCAGTAAATCCCCTTTGGAAATGTAGATACCAGTAGTCCTCTCAATGCCTCTCCTTTCATTGTGTTTCTGTCTTTAGGATGTAAATGAATACCTTGGGCGAGGCCACGGTCTCTCTGGGCAAGTTTCCTTATGTTAAACTAGTAACATATTTAATACAAACATATTCGAGCACGAATTCCCCATTTTATTTATAACAAGGCACAATCAGCAAACATCCGTGTTTCCCTTGGCATGACTCTCCAGATCTCTCGGGGGATCAAAGGCACCCAGTCTGCCTGCAAGTGCCTCAAGCTGAAACGCAGCCCTTGCTGCCACACTGGAAACTGCCCAGGGAAGCAGGAGGGGTGCATGAACCCCCTGTGCCTGTGACGGCCTTGGTCGCTGTGAGGTGACCTGCTGGAAGCTCCCACCCACAGCCATCATATCCTGAGGATTCAGAGAAAGCTGGCCTTTCACTGAACGTTGTGAAGGCTTCTTCAGGCAAGGGAACAAAAATTTTAATTGACTTCCCTCCCCTCACTATCCCCAGCTGCCCTTTGGGGGAACATTCCCCCCGTGGCCACAGCCTTTTCTGGTACTGCAGCTTGCTCTGCCGGGGAACAGTGGAATCAAGCCGGTGGCAGCAGTGGGGCACAGCAGAGCCCAAAACATTTGTGGCCAAAGTGGCTTTCCTCATGTTCAAACGGCTTGGAAAATGTGCCATTAGGGAGAGACGACTTCCCCGTTGCCTCAGCCCACAGCCCCCCTTGGTTCGATGCACTCTTTCACACGATTGCCACACTTAACCCAGACCCCAGGCTGCCATCCAGAAACTTCTTCCCCGAGCTGCCGCTGCTGCTGTGGGCACAGACCTGCGTGCGCTAATGCAATGCAGAAGAGCTGTGAAGCTCTCATCTGTCAGCCCTAGGTACGAATTTAAATTAAACCTCATTTAGCTTGGTGCTCCCTTTTGATTTATTGGCAGGCGTTTCTCACTGTTTGAGCCTTGTTAAATTTCTAGCAAACACTTCACTGACCAGCTGTTCCTATTAAGTCAAAAGAGTGCTGCAGAGTGGGGTCATTGCCGCCTCACTTTTGGTGGCTCTTGCACACAGTCCCCACAGAACTCTCTTGGGGAGGGAATTACACCCATCGTTCCATATGTGAGATGCCTGGCTAATGCCAGTGAAGCATGCTAGGTTTTTTGTCTCTGTCTCTCACATTTTTTGTGCTACGAATCAACAGAATACCTCATAAGCGTCCTGTCAACTGATGGGGCAGGACTGTTTTCCACTTCAGGCCTTTCTTCTTGCCATTCCATCCTGCTTGCTATGAACCAGTCAGTCATTTTCAGGTGGCTGCAGAGGCAACTTCTCAGGTCTGCAGTGCAGTTGCAAGCATTAGTCATTTAGAAGTCAGACTTTGTTACTGTACTTACAGATCTCAGTGAAGAAACTACAAAAAGATGATAGCTTTAGCATCCAAGCACATCTCATACATGCAGTAAAGATGCCAGAGCTTTGAATTCTCCTTATTTATCACAGTAATGCTATTTTACATTTAGATTGTGTCTCCCTACAGAAGGATACCAGGGTAGCTCATAAACAACATACACACTTTAATAATACATCATGGAAACACAGCATCCTCTGGGGTGGACAGAAAAACCCAAGGAGAACTCAGTGTATAGCATGGAAAGAAACTTGTCTCAAAGCAGAAAGAGAAGTCACGACGCTTATGCAACACTGTTAGAACTATACTGCTGTGGAGAGGAAAAAACCCAAACAACACTGTTTTTTAAAGTTTTCATCAAAAAACCAGTACATGGTGAACTCTGTGGAATTCAATTTATCGAGCTCTCAGGATCACAAGTTAGGCCAGCCTTGCCAGGAATTGATGCAGTTTGTAAGTAATCCAAACTTGAGGTGTCAGAGCACTTTTATATTTCTCTGATCTCTTGCCTTGCTCTATTGTTTATCCATATGGCACTGTATAGCTGTGCTTGGGGCAGGAAAGACACTACTTCCACCCAAGAAGTAGCAATTTGATCTAAAACTGAGAAGGTTTAGGAACCTGAGGACCCTCCTTTGCACTGCAGGTGTGGAGTTAGTGACTGAACTCACATGTTTGTTTAAAAGCATGTGTGTGTTATCGGTGCTAGGAAGGATCTTTGCTCTTCCCTTCCAGCAGAATTGAGTGTGTCATGCAGGTAACAGTCCAGTGTCGACTCTGGGCCAGGACTTTTGGGAAGCCAAGTGGATGACTGCCATTCAGTGCTGAGAACAATGGAAAAGCTGTTTCTGACTTGCGTTTGGAAATGGTCCTTCCACCAAAATAGGTGAGACTGTTCTAATCTTCCTTCAGCAAACTCCTCTTACCAATTTGTTTTGAGTGAGATGTTGGAAAATTTTGTTGAACCCACACCAAAACCAGGGCTTTTTCTAGAATGTACTTTCTGCTGTTACAAATGCTAGGTATATTGAAAGAATAGCTGGGAGCCCTTTGTCTTTCCTTTAACCTGTTGATTGAAAAATGATTCAGAATGGATTTTTTGCAACTCTCTTACAGGAACCTGTACGCAAACATCAAAATGGCAGAGAGTAATACAGTATTTAAAATTTAGACTCAAAATATTTAAGAACACAAAATAATATCCTATTTGCAGTAGGGAAGACATCATCCATCTCTGCTCTGTCAGCCATAGTTAGAGTTTGTTAGCTCCCATTAAACTCTTTGCAGATCTGAACTTGTCATCCTCTTTTTAATTCCAGGCAAGTAGCAAATTGGCTTAAAAATGTAGAAGCTGTCCTGATGTGTATGCACGCTTGCTTCTGCCTTCAGCTTTCAAGCATCTGAAGGCATCCATTAGATTAGTTATGATGTTAATAAGTAGATTTTAGAAATGCAGCATGTTCACAGCTCTCACTTGGACAAAAACTCAAGTGATTAAGGCTTCTGTCTAGATATATCAGCGAACTGACCTCCACCCCTGAAAGTGTAACTTTGAGCTCATTTTATCTGCCACACAGGGAGAGGGGAATCTTAGTGCCCTGGTAGCAAGTAAAATTAATAGGTACTTGGGAGATTAGAGATGGCTCTGTCTGATGCTGAATGCCCATGCCTGGTGAAGAAAGGTGGGGGTGTTTAAGGGAGAAGATGCATTTTTCTGGGGAGGAAAAAGGGAAGCAGCTCTTCTGGATCTTTCTCAAGGTAGCAGAGGATTCTTGTCCCTGTTATTTCACACCCCCAGCCCAGGTTATGGGCAAGGTTGTCCATGCACAATATGGAGACAGAGAGGCCTCTCTGTCAGTCATGCATGAGGAGCTGGGGGCTCTTTGTGGTGGGAAGGGAAGTTCTAGTTTAAAAAAATAGCCGTCAAACTGAAGGAATGGTGATTTCCACCCTGCTTTGGTATGGAATCAGCCCTTCTTTGCATTCTGTTAAATCTCCTCTGCCAGAGATGACTCATCCCTGAGGTTCATAAAAATACTTCTGAAGAGCTGAGATCATTTTTTTCTCTTTTCTTTTCTTTCTTTTTTTTTTTTTTCTTTTTTACTGTTGAAGTGGACTCATAGCACTGAATATATATTTACAAAATTATTCCCTAAGGCTATTTCAGAATCCTGCTCTTTAATTCCATCATACTTTCAGCATAAATATAAGAATGTCTGTGACACAGGGGATACAATGTCAGCAATGTGGGTAAGAAAACACACTTGCAAAACCTGAAATTATGTTCAATATTTTTGGAAAAAGGACAGGAATCTCATTTTCTTTTAACTTGGTAGACACAGGCTTATCTAGGTTGCTTGCTTATTGCCAAAGGGAGGACTGATTGGTTAACCACTGCCTCATGTACACAAGACAGCTGGGTGGGGAGCATCTTCCTTTTTTAGTATGGAGTCTTATTAGGGGGCACCAAAATCCTGCAGTGAAAATAATACCTTTTTCTCCTACGTGGAAAGAGATGCTGCAGGCCAGCACTGTGAGCACTCCCCACGGTCACTGGGAGAGTGTTCCTGCACTGCAAGGTGCTGTTATGTCGCTTGTGCACCAGGGAGTGGAGAAATTTGCTCCCCGAGCATTTTCTGTATTGCATTATCCATCAGAGCTGTGGTATGGGAGCTGACCGTGAGTTTTGTGTGCAGGATGAGTCCCAGCAGACTGCACACGTGCTGCATGCTGCAGAGGGGGGTACTCAGAAAGCCCTGGCCCCCAAGAGGCTCTGGTGACAGCACAGGTGACGACCTAAGCACTTTTCTTCCCTGTGGAAGTGAATAGCAACCAGTCAAGTGGCATCTTGGAATGAGTCATGGCCGTACTGAGCAGCACCATTATTCTGGGAATTAACCGGCAGAAGCACATGCCCATGCGTTACGAAGGGCATAATAATAAAATCCACACCATTATAACCAAACTTCACAGAGTTTGGCAGAGAGCAGGCAAACTGCGGAGTTTCTATTTGCAAATGCCTTATTGGTGTTATTCCAGTGCTTCTACCATTATCTCTTGCACACTCTCTATCTTTCCTGCCACACATTTAGAAAGTAAATAAGCTCATCAGACACATGTTCCATTTTATGAGAGCAGAGATGCGTACAAGAGCGCGAATGAATATGAATAGCCCATTTTTGGCACTACCCAAGCTTTGGAGCTGATTTGTATGACTCAGAAATAAATACTGTGCTAAAAGGGCTCCCATAAAAATATGGACGCTGAAAGTAACGGGGAGAGGAGGAAACATTCTTCCCAGAAAATGGCTCTCCCTGAGACAGCTTCCTGAGAAATGTGGCAAGTTTTGATGTGGGCCCGGCTTGCATGGCAGCTCTTTGGGCTTGCTGACAGCTCTCTGCCCAGGGAGCCATGCCACTGCTTCACACTGAACGACCGTCTTCAGAATGCAGCAAAAAATAGACTCGTCTTTGAAGGCAGCAAAGATGAAAGAGAGTCTATAAAGTTCTCAGCAACTGAAAACAAACAATAATAATAAAAAGCCATACAGAGCTTTAATTTCCTTTCTGTTTTGGTTTTGTTTTGTTTTGTTTTTCTTAACACTTTCCCCATTTCACACTCTCTGTCTTAAATAAGAAGGTGGCCTTGAATACTGCATTTTCACACTTGACAATAAAAATTATTAGACTAGTTAGCATTACACATGAACTGGGAATGACTGCAAGCCTAATAAGGCTGGGAACAACCCTAATATTTAGGTTTTTACCTGTGTCTGCTCTTTAGGAATTTTTTTAAAAGGAACTACCTCTCCTACCACGTAGGCCATAATCTTGTCACATTACTACCAAACCATCTTACACCAGGGCTGGTGTAAGATGAGCACCCAGAAAGCAGTTGGCTGTGCTGGATTGTCATTCCAAATACATAAGAGAAAAGGGCTTTTTTTTCAGTGCAGAGTTATGGTGCCCCACACTTTTTGGTAGGAGGGCTGTTAACACTGCGCAGAAGCCCATAGGCATACCTCTAGCCCTGTGGATCCCAGATTCTCACCACCCCTCCCAAAATCTAGACAGCTGGGGAGATTAGCTGTTTTTTGTTAATTCTTGGAGCTCATCGAAGGGTGAATAGAAAAGGGATCCATTTGTGGCAGATGGGAGATGCTTCTCTGCTGGACTGTGAATGTTATTTTGATAGCAGTGCTGGGTTTGCAGGGCTGCCTCTGTCTAGGTGCTACCAGTCTACAGGGTGTCAATTTTTTCTGTCCATTGTACACTAAAAATGATGTGTGGGATGCCCCAAAGAGACCTCAGAGGGATTATACCTTCACAGGCCATGCCTTCAAATGTTCACTTCTGACCTTGTAGCAGAGTAGATCCAAGTGTGCCAAGCTGAGAGAGCCGTAAGATCCGTACTTTGCAAGGCAGATATAAAATAAGATGTAGAACAAGTTTCTTTTAAAACTGTCTTTATTAAATCACAGCCAAGTGTTTCTGAAGTGGCATAGAAAGAAGAGAAGGCTTGAGCACTGCCTGGACTGACCCTGTCCAAGCAAGGAGAGGAGGAAGGTTTCAGGTCAGCTCTTCCCCCAGGACTTGGTAATTCTTTCTACTATTGGAGATTAATGTGACAGGGTTAAGAGTTTTATTTAGCAAGCCTTTACTCCTTACTTTATTTTGGTATGTTTTTTTCATGGAAGATTAAACTAGAAAGCAGTGTTCCTACAGTGAATAAATACATCATAGGAACCAGAAACTATAAAGGCTTCAGACCTGGTCAGCCTTTGGAGTCCTGCTGCACAAATAAAACAAGTGTTTGAGAGGAATAGTGTGGACTTTGTGTCCAGCTGCCAGACAGAGGGGAGCTGAGAATTGGGCCTGGGTCTGACTGTGAACCTGCTGTGCCAAAACCCTGGATGAGGAAGTAGGGACCCCTTGATTCTCTCAGGGCAGATGGGCAGGGGATGCCTGGTCTCAGGGGGCGTGCTGGCCTCCAAAGAGCGCCAAAAAGGAGGAAAGGAAGGATCTGTCCTCAGGTCCTGGGCTGTCAAAAATGGATTTTCGGGACCTGACTCCTAAGCTACTGCTTGATCTTAAGTGGTTTCAACCAGAGGCTGTTGAGGGTTTAGAGAGTCCTTGCTCCGTGGAGGAAAATGCTCACTTCAATTACTCATTGGTTCACTGTGGCCAATGAGTGAGTAAAAGACACAGAGTGATTTTCCTGTAGCAGAGAGCAGGTTTTTGGTGTAGTTGCTATAAACCTCTTGTCCCTCTATGTGCCCAGGGTTAATTTAGGAAGGAATTAATCTTTTGCACAGGGGTATCTATAGTGACTTTGGGAAAGGCTTTACAGATCTGCAGAAATCTGGGTGGTAAAACACCAAAACGTCCCCTTCCTCCTGAAGGGAAAGGAGCCCCTGTTTGAGAAAAGACCCACTCCAGACTACCCCAGACTGTGTCACAGCCCTGCCATGGCACATCCTGACACGGCCAGCCCTGCCTGTCCCTGCCCAGCCCCTGGGGCTCCCCCCACTGCCCCAGGCCCTGGACCCCGTGTCACCCCCTGGGGCCATCAGCCCCTGACCCATCAGCACTGCAGCAGGGCCAGTCTCCAGCTCCAGCCCTGCCCTGCCCTGCTGGCCTGGGGCCCTCTGAGCCAAGCCCAGCCACAGGTACACGTGCCAGCCTGAGAGCAGTGAACACACTGCGGGGGCCATCCCAGGAACAGGGTCCCCCGGCTGCTTTCTGTCATCACAGTTCTCCTGCTGTGCTGAAATCTCCCAGGTCAGGGAAGAAATACCTGGCTAGGTCACAGAGGGAACGCTGTCATCCATTAACCTTCGAGCAGAAGACCTTTCTCTGAGAGCTGGTTGCTCAATTGAGACAAGCTGTTAATGAGGTGCAGGCATATACCCTCATCCAACTATCCTGTACCATTTTGTTCCCTGGAATTAGGTGTGGCATTCACTTCCAGCACCCCTGAAAGCAGCGTGCTGGGGTTTTGGGTGTAAGCATACTGGGCTTGACCTAACAAGGCAGCAGCATTGCTGTATCTATTCCATCTGGAGCTGTACGATACTGATTCACTTTTATTTTCCCCCTACAGCTTCAGCTGCTGGAAAGGAAGGGGTGTAAAGAACGTCATTCCTTGTCATTGTGGTTACAGAAAATCCTGAAAATGCAACTGAGACTATATGTAGCTTCAAAAACCAGGAACCGAAACAAACAAAACCGTGCAACATTTATTAATAAATTTCAGTTAATCTGCCTGGTTTCAAGCCCAGTTACACGATTTCTCTTGGGGGAGGCAGGAGGAAAGTGAATTTATGACTGTTGAATGTTTGAGCCTGTCAGAATTGTATTGAGTACTACAAAAAAACGGATGGCTAGAAATAAATTTGGGTGTGAATAAGCTGTTTCCTCCACAGGTCTGGTTTACACTGGCAGGGTGCGCTTAACGGTTGACTGGAGAAAAAAAATGTGACAGACAGGATGGTTTCTTACAAGCTCCTCAGGGAATTTAAAAACAAGCTCTGTTCTTCTTCCCTTTAATTCACCCTCTGGTCACTGGAAAAATAATTTAGATTCAAGCTTCAGGTTTAGGGGAATTACTGGTAGAAGGGGAAGGGTTAATTTGTTTACTTGGGGTGTTTTTCTGTTTATTTTATTTTAGTTTTTTAAGCCCTGATGTGAATTATCCGTTTTGGCAAGTGAATGAGAACAGTTGCATGTACTTGGTATTTTCTGTCACATACACTATTATTAGTAGGAAACACATTTCCTTTTGGGGCGCTAAGGACAAAAATAAGGCTGTTCACATTACCACCCCCTTATTAACTCTGTTAAAGCAATTGTGCTGGCATTTAAGAGAACTGGCAAATGCGTTTGTTCAGCAGCAAATGTGATGCATTCAACGCTCTTTTCACATGAAGAAGAAAACGGGCTTTTAAGCACAGGGAATATAATAGCCAAGCTTTGGTGATGATTTCTAATATTTTAAAGAAAGAAGAGGAAAAAAAGGTCTCATTTACTTGTTTCAGTGTGAAGGAAAGGGAACAGCTCTATTATCCAAAATCTGCTCTGGAGCTTTCAGTGCTGCTTGGTGCACATTTTCTCTCCACGTGTAGACAGATCTGCCTTCAGTGGTAGCTCATTGGGCTGTGGCTTGGATTTTGTGTGCAGTACGGATGGTATTGCTTCATCATCTAAGCACAAGGACAGGACAAAGGTTATCCACTTGTAGGGTGGGATACCTTTTCTAAGAATGAGTCCTATCATGATGCCCAGATGCTCTTGAGCTCTTTTCTTTTGTCAACAGTGCTATCATCAGTCATAACAATGTGGTGGGTCGTTGGGTCATCTTGCTGAGTACCCAAGCAATTCAGATCATGGGGAGCTGAAATTTGCTTCCTTTAAAGGTGCTTTGCTTACTGGTATTGTCTTTAAATTTCTCCCAAATTAGGTTTGTTTGAAACTGTTGCAATATTTTTTCAAATTTATCACACTTCCTTTTCCACTGATACTGATTAGACAGAATTCTTTGACTCTCCAGAACAGAGTTTTTGTGCTCATCCCTCACTACTTGTCACTTGTCTAATTGTCTCCATTTGTTGTGAAGAAAGTTGGTGGTTCTAAATCCAAGTAGGGGTTTAATGTCACCTCTCAAAATGGAGAGGAATGAAAAGCAGCAGTGCAAAGTGCTATGGTAACTGATGTACAGGACACTTGTTTACTTTTTTTTTTAAACCAAAAATGCCCAAGAAGCCAGTAGTGATAACAAGCAAAATGCCTCTTTCTGCATAGAAAAGTCATACAGATAAGGCAAAAAGATAGAGAAGTTTACTTTGCACTTAGCAATGAGGTATTTTTCCTGTCTGTTTCAAGGACTTTGGTCTTCATCCACCAGTCTTTATATATATGCTAAACAGCATTTAACAAGTGGCTTTTAAAATAGGGTGAACTTTTCCAAGGGGAGTATTTATAGAAGTAGCTATTTAGTTTCTTAGTAATTTTCGGTATTCATTTTGCTATTGCTGAATATACAGAACAGGATTATTCACCCACATTACCCAGCTGCTTCTGTTTGATAACACAATAAAGACTTTGAGGTAAGTGTCTTTCCACAGAAATGACTGTGATGTCATGATTCATGTGATGTCACAGCTATGAAGAAGTGGGATCTGTGAGAAAGAATTGTTTTTGAGACAGAAAATCGCAAAATATAAATGTCTTGCATTGCTGGTCAAATGGTAGATTAAAATGCAATTCAATTAAGGAAAATTGCAAGAAATTAATTTCTGTGATGCACTTGAAAAATGCTTCCTGATATTGGAGTTCACTAAAAACACAATAGTATCTTATTAGAAGAAGCTGTGGTACTTTTCCACTACTCTTTTCCAATAGATGAGACTTGGTGACACCAGAAGTTTAGAGAAGAAAGTGATATATTACAGTACCTAGCAAAGAATATGTTGTGTGGGTGGGGTTGGGATTTTTTTGTTTAGCTTGCTGGCAGTTGCCAGCTGAACTGGATATGCAGTTGCATTTGGAATTTCTCTGACCTCTTTGACAGCTGGGACTTACAGAATTTTAAACCTGACACACACTTGCAAAAGAATTTTCTGGTGCTGCAGCTCCCTGGAACTGCAATGAAGCCATGCAAGGGAATACTCAGAAATGAAGGTTGTATGTCAGGTGTACAAACCATTATCACTAGATTCTTCAGTGGGTGTAGAAGTCCTGTAACATTGTTTGAGTTGATCTAGCCCAAAATGCTGTTGGTTCCTCTCTTCAGAAGTCTATTGAGATAATGTACCATTTCTCTGTATCAGTAGTGGGGAAAATCTCTTGAGCTGGATGAGTGCATCACTCAGCTGGCTCTGAACTCTTCTGGATGATGGGCAAACCTGCTTCTCATTCATTTGCAGCTGAAGACTGGGACTTTTCACTGCTCTGTGACAATGTGCATCAGGTCAGCCTCCTTGGTCATTCATTGGCCAGCCTCAGCTGGCTTTTGGGATCCAGAACAGGGCAGAGGCTATGCCAAGACCTTGCTGGTGGGCATCTCAAAAGCAAAAAAAGCAAAGCAACCTGTTCAGAGGCACGCTTCCAGGACACAGCCTTCACCAATGTGGCTGCTGCCTATTTCAACACCCAACAATTTGATGTTTTCAGTAAGGGAAAAGCTGATACTTCGAAGCCTGATTCTCACTTTGGAAGTCTGCTGTAATGCTACAAATCTTCTGTTTGGTTCTCCCCAGCCTGCTAATACTATCCCAGCCCCATTTCTGCAGGTGACACACATGTGTGTATGATTAACTGGTAATGAGCTAAATGGTCTCCACTGACAGTAACATCTACTTATGTCTTTCTCCTTTTGGTGGAGTAGCACATGAGCTGCTATACAAAAGAGTGTCACTTCATACTAAGGGAAATATGCTGGGAAAAACCCATTTTGGGTTTATGTCTGGAATATCCACAGATGTCTGCTAAAGTTTTCCGTTTTGTAACCTCTTGTAGTCAGGCTGAAAATGTAACTGCAGCTGGGATCAATGGGCAAACTCATAGATATTTTATCTCTTGGATCAAAGAGTATTATCTGGGCAAAAAAATACCAGGAAATCTTTAACAGCAAAACTCAAATGCAGGAAGACAGCTGTTAAAGATTTCCTGGTATTTTTTAACTGAGGATCTTCTCCAGCTAGGTCTCCATTAACACAATGTCCTGCAGTCCTGTGGATCAACCAGCTTGCTCCACCAGCCAGCTGACTCCCATTACACTGGCATAACTGTGAATGCTAATAGCTGAGAGGAGGTTGATACCAGAAAAGTATGTCTGGAGGTGGCAGTACACGTTCAATCTGACCAAGAAATGATCGCAAAAAGCAAGAACAAATTATGGCCTTGAGAATGTCTCCAAGAACCAGCTGGGACAATCTGTGATGTGCTTCAGACTCTCAGGCTAACACCACACTGACCAGCTAGAGCTTGAGATGCCAGAGGGAGCCTGCCTCTGGGATACTCCATGGTTCTGAGTGCTGGACAGACAGCATACAACACCATGGGCAAGCTGCATGAGGCCAGCACTTCTGGAATTACAAGGCAGAGACAACCACTGCCAGTGTTGAGTTTCCCAGGAAAATGGAGACTGCTAAGTGAGGAAAGTACAAAGTCAGCTTTGGGTCAACTCTGCAGAGGAAAAAAAACACAGTAGGCAGCTTTATTTTTGACAATAGGTGATCTTGAAGATGTTTTTAATCATTTTCTATCCACTCAGACAGAGAGAGTTATCTGTGAAACTGCTACACATATTTGAAAATTGTTGCACTGCCCTTGAAATGAGCAGTATGTTCTTAAAGTGATAGAGTAAAGAGAAGGTGAAGGCCTATCATAGTTTATGATTGATCTGAGGTTTCTGAGTCCATCTTGCAGTTTCAGGGATGGTAAAATAGTGGCCTGTGATCTGTAATACAAAAACTCACCCCAAACCCTTAAATGCCTAGACAGTAAGAGTGGGAAACAAAGAAGTACTGCTGTAAAGATAACTAATCCTTAACAACAAAACAAACATTTCTTGCACAAAGGACAACTGCCTAGCTCACATTGAAGCTTAGGGCAACTGTTAATACTCCCATGGTGTTGACTTGTAGATTATCTGAAATATCTTAGCAAAAAAGAAAGAAACAAGTCCCCAAGCCAAAGGCCATAAAAACAGATCATGGAGCTGCCTGAAGTACAGAAAATGCACAAGCATGACTAAGAGCCAGTGACAGAAAAGAAATATCCAGGAGCTGCAATGACTTTCTTGTCTTGTCAGAACATGCAGGCAAGCAGAAGTCATGACAACAGAAAGAGCATTTGGATGCCTTCAGTGGTATTCCTTATGGCTTCACCCTTTCTTTTCTCCTTCACATGTGTGAGGGAGGAGGGGAAGTTTCTGGTGAACCTGTTTTCTTTTGCCCTGGTGCCAGAAGCAAACCCTAGCATGGTGAAATACAACAGGATGGAGACACACACATCTCTAGAAGGACTGAGTGACATCTCTTGCCCTGGCTGCATACCTGCTAAATCCCAATGCCATAGGAGTTGCCTGGGTTGATGCTGATCTTCAGTGGTGCCAGATCTTTTTCTGGATGTGACTGTGATTTCCCCACACTGTCACTGCCCAAGCATGAATGTAAATGATATCAACAGAGAATGGTGTCAGGTCCCATTTGCTCAGAGGTGTTCTTCTTAATGGTGTTGGAGGAGATGCTAAATGGGTTGACCTGAAACCAAGTGCTGTACCAAGAATGTCCTAGACAGCCTGCTGGGAACAAGGACACAGGCACCACACACAGTGTTACTGGCACAAAGAGGAATTTTTAAATGTACTGTGAGAAAAAGAATGAATTTTATTCCCACTGCGGGTTTATTAGAGATGGGTGTAAGAGTAAGTTATAAAATGTGAGAAATGTATTGATGTTAATAGCTGAAGGTAATACGTATGAAGTGTTGAGTCCCTTTCACGGGACAGCATTACTGGAGCAGCTGTGGATCAAAACTAGTGAGAAGCGTTTGAGGACACCTTCCAAGAGATTAAGTGACATTTATCCTACTGCTCACTATTAGATAAAATGTTGAGAATCCCCTGGATTGTCAGTCCAGAAAAGGTTACTTTCCACTTCAGGTATAACAAAAAGAATGGAAGGAAAGAGCATTGATCTAGGACTTGTTGCTGGGCTAAGAACAGGAGAAATAAACCTTTCAGAAGAAAAAGAAAACAAAACAAACCCCAAACCCAGGGCAAATTGTATAGCAATATCAAGAGCTGCTGAGATATACCAGTGTTACCAAACCCCAGAAACCAAGAAGGGTGATCAGGTTCATCGGAGCACTTGACTGAATAGGGAGATTTACCTCAAATACTCTGCCTACAACTCTCTGAAATGAGAATGCTTCAAGTCTCTGCTTTCTCCAGTTGAAAGGTTTAGGGGGGGAGAAGTAATTTGATGACTGAAAAATGCTGGAGAACAGTACTATTAAAATTAGAGTTTATAATCTGTGAATATATGATTAGCATGCAAAGTCAAACATGTGTCATGATTTATGACTCCCATCTTCTCCAAGACTTCCTTGAGCAAGTGACAGCCACACCGAGGACCAGAACTAAGGTGCTAATTCTCTGTTCCTTTGTACATGTTGAACTACTGTCAGAAGGAAATTAAACAGCAACAACCCAGGTGTTTTGTATCTCTCCTCTCCCAGGCTGGTATCTCAGCAACAAGGCTGACAAAAGTATCTTCTGCGGGCCCTTCTGTCTCACTGGGTTGTGGCTGTGTTCCTGGCTGTGAAAGGGCTCAGTGCCAGGAGAAGCTGTGCAGAGCTTTCCTGCCCAGGGTGTGCAATGACTTGGTGGTGGGATTCCTATCCATGGATGCTGCAGAGGGTCATTTCATAATCCTAAAGTCCTAGAGCACCTCTCCAGCCCAACAATCAGTATCTGTCCTCAAGGGAAGCCTTGGGTCAGGGGAACCTGCTAATCCTGGGGGGGACAGTTAGGGAACTGGAAATTATTTGCCGTCTGAACACAGATTCTCTGAAAGAAGACATGAACCTTATCACATGTGCAGCATGACTGGTGGCCAAAGGAAGAGTGGGGAAAGTGAAGTGTGAGCATTTTCACGTGTGATGGCAGTGCAATTGTTAGCTACTTCTGGAATTTACTGGATTACCTGGAAAAGAAACAATTTCTGGTACAAGGCAGAAATGGAGCTGAAGCTGTTTAGAAAAAGAACAAATCCGATTGTTGTTTTTCTTTCTAAGAAAAGTCTGTTGTTTAAGGACAGCGATTCTAAACATATGACAGAGAAAATAGCATCGGAAAGCAGTTGTGCCCTCAAAATATCCTTGCTTAAAAATGTCGTGATTTCATATGCTGCTTTGTTTTGGATCATTTGACAGAGGCATAAAGTTAGTTTTGCTGGGACCTTAGGTTACTTGTATGAACATTTTATTTGCATGTACAGTTAAGCCCCAAATATCTTTTAAGAATACACTCTTATGAATTTGGGCCAAGTTCTTAAATGCAAGACAGATTTGGATTAGCATGCATGACTTCCTAGGATACCTAGGACACTGGATTAATCATGGTGTGAGATGTGCCCATATTGAGGGACTTGGAGGTTTTTAATCTCATCCATGTTCGTTGTAACATTTTGATGTGCATGAATCCAAGAAGGCAAAAGGAAAGTGGGACGTGAAATAAACCTCATCCAGCATCTTTATCAATGTAGTACATTTCGCCCAGCAGGCCACAGTGTGCCTAATCAGACAGTGAAAGGCCAAGAGACTCACCAGGAGACTACAAATCCATTAATTTGGTGTCACTTGTGGGAAAAAGCTGGAAGCAATTGCAGGATTTGTTAAGCAAAAGGCTTGGCGAAGACAATTGATTAGGGAGGTTTCAGAGAAAGCTATTCTTGCTGAGCTGCCAGGGTAGAAGTGGTTATTTTGTTCAGGAAATTTTAAAGTGTCTTGTTGGAACCATGTGAAACAGAATGGGGGCTGCCATGTAAGAAAAGCTGAGAAACTACATGAAGTTTTTTTTTCAAGAGAGTACAAGTATCTGATATTTCACCAGGAATCCAGTCCATCGTCTAATTTTGCTACATTAAATCTCCACAGAGCCCAGTGCATACAAGGGACTGACAAATGCAACTGTTGTAATAAATACTCATTACAAGTGTCAGAGCCAAGAATCTCTTTCAAAAGCAAAACCTTTCCAAAGATGAAACCGTTTTTAAATAGGGGAGAGTCTCAGTCAGCAAGGACATAAGTCAGTGTTTGTCCATTTTTTTGTTCCTGGTCCCCTGAATCAGCTGAAATCTGAAAACCAGGAGAGAGCCAATGCTTTCTACAGCACCCCGAATTAAAAGCTGTCCTCAAAGACTCTGGAAGGAATGATGATATATCTCTGAATAATGTGGAATTGTGTCCAAATCTGCTAAAAATTGAACGGGGAGAAGGTATTACAGCAAGAATTTCCACACTGTCAGCAATCAGATGTAAGAAAAATCTGTTATAGATGGCCTCTATTTCAGAGATAATGAGGTAAAGAGACCCAGGTTAGGTATCTGGAGAGAAAGAGCTGCTCCACAGCATCTTTCCACAGACAGTGTGGAGACAGGGAGAATAACTAAAGGCTGACTGCTGTGCTCTGCAGGGCTCTCGGGCAGCCAGGGGAAGAGGGTCTGAGTGGCGAGAATGAGAGACACAGCAAGGCGCTTTGGAGTGCTGCTGTCCACGGCAGGCTCCATCTGTGCTCAGCTCACACAGCGCCGTGCCTTGGTGACCTTCTCCCCATGTGAGGGGAGCTGGGTGGGGTCAGGTAAGGGTTGGCACCTGGCAAAATGCTGCCCAGGGAGAAATGGCCAGGCCCAGCACTGACCAGAGCGCAGCCAGCGGTCAGCGACACCCCGTGCGCATCACTGCGGGTGAGACCGCTGGCCAGGGGAGCGGCTGGCGGCGTTCGGAGGTGACAGGACACGGTGCAGGGGACCCACAGGGAGCACAGGGCCCTGTCCCCTCGGCCTGCCTGCCGGGGCTGCGTGCACACAGGAGAGCAGAGCGGGGCACCGCGCTGCCAGGACCTGTGCCAGGCTGCCCGGCCGAGCAGGCAGGGCAGCAGCAGAGGAGCAGCTCTTGGCAGGTCAGGGCTCTCAGTGGAGCCTGGGGAAGGAGCTGCAGAACAGCAGGAGCAGCCGCTTAGAAAAGCTGTTTCTGTTGCAAGGGATCCAGACATGTTGGGCTTTTTTTCCCTACAGAGACCTGGCCAAGACCCAAAGACCTGAAGAGACGGTGTCAGCTCTAAGTTGCCATCCTGTTGGTTGTAAAAAAAACACTTAGGAAAATGAACTGCCCTTTTCTGTTGTGTGATTCTCCACCCACTCCAAATGGAAAGGGAAATTAAGTAAGGACTTACTATTTTTCATGCTGTTTCAAAGAGTACCTACATAAAAAGATAGGTCCCAAGGGAAAAAACCAAATTTCTGACATGCTTGTTGTTTGTAGTAAGAATACAAAAATGGTTTAATGTGGTTGGTTGCTTCTTCAGGATTCTCTGCATTTTGCTTTATGCAACAGAACAAAGGGACAATGACTGGGCTACTGCAAAAAACAAGTTTTGCTTCTCCCCACGGAGGAGAAGAAAGAAACTGAGCAAAGTTTGTGCTCCACTTGATGAAATATGACAATTTATCTAATATTTTGATCTGTGAGACTTGTGGTTTTGACAACAGAGAGGTCAGTTATTACAAAAACTCCTAAAATAAGCAAAATAATTAACATCTTTCCTGAAAGGTTTATATGAAACCCTCACATATTTCTCAGTGGGACTAAAACTTAGACATTTCTGTTCAGGCTAAGGTGGCACAATTACAGCTGTTGGTGGTGGACTTCCAGCAAGCTCCACAGACTGGTGATGATGCATGTGGGAGGTGAAAGAGAGGAGAGGAGGTGCCTTCATACTGAATGTGATCTGTGTAGGGTGTGAGTAGCACGTGAAGTTCCCTGGTGGCTTCTAGCTGCCAGCCTGGATGCAGGAAGGGGGACAGGCCATGTAACCTCAGGGAAGGCAGCCTGTGCAAGAATTGTGATTGCTTGTCCCTCCTTGGCCTACCTGAAAGGGAGGATTGGTCAAGACTAGCCACTCACAGCCTGGAGAAATGTGTCTGGAGTGTTTGAGGAGTGCGTCCTGCCCTTTTTCCCTCACAGACATGGTTAATTATCTTTCAGCCAGTTTAATGAGCTGAATCAGTTCACCAAGGGCAGACTGAGAGCAAGAGATGGTTTGAGAGAAGCAGCCAGCCAGACATCCAGATGCTTGCAGGGGAGAAAGAAGGAGAGGATAGGGAGAGGTACTGCCCTTTAGCCATGCCAGTGAGCAGGTAGAGTCATCCCACCTTGATAAGCCTCACCCAAAGCAGTGGGTAGCGAGTGCTTTGTCCCAACTGGCTGCTGGGGCTGCCCCAGACTGGGCTGGGGGACTCTCACCATTCACACTTCTCTTGTTGAAAAGAGCTGCCTTCCCTGGAGCATATTCTGCTGCCTGTGTGCCAGGCCAGGTTGTCAGAGAAAAAAAACCTGAAATCCCATGTCCCAGGAAAGCAGACCAGTTTAGTCCATGTATCTACAGGCACGGGCTGACCGTGCCCACTGTGACCAAAACCACCTAAAATGTTTTATGTGTGTCAGCATCTGTCCTTGGGTGCTGCTTACTTCTCTGAGGAAACCGATTACATTTCCTCAAGAAACAGAAGCATCACAATGACATTCTAATTTCTGGTAACAGAGGTTTTGCATGCACTAAAAAAAGGCATAGCCATCATGGCTTACTTACAGGCTTGGGAGGAGATTTTGGCAGGGATAAAATCTCTGCAAAAAGTCTTTTGGAAGCGACCCCTCCTCTCTGTGCTGCTGACACTCTTGGCACTGTCCAGATCACGACTCTTGGCTGTATCCCAAGTTTCTCCTGGATGCACTTCTTGAATCTCCTCCCCTCATTTTCCCCAGTGTGTTTGGAAGACAAAGACACACAAAGGGGTTTAGTGAAAGAGTTTCATTTCCTACCCCGAGTGCTAGTTCCCAGGGGAGGAATAAACCAACTCCACCCTTTAATTGTGAGTAGTTGCTGTCTTTCAGTCTTGACGACCTAGCCTTGATGCCACACTTTCTAGAGCTCAGTGGTGGGCTGTAACCAGTTCTGGCCAGGCCTCTCAGCAAATACATCAGTGCAGTGTCTCCTTGGAAGATTTTTAGCTCTTTGCAATTTGTCAGGAGCTGTGGATGTAGTTCCAAGCCTTCTGTTGGCCAAGTGGTGCATATGTTTATTATGAAGTATGTTTGTGTGATCATAGTAAGTTAATGTATACCTAAAAACCAAAGGTGTAATACGATTAGTAAATTTTAAGGTGAAGTATCCAGTCTCAGTTTTGAGGAGAACACATTCCCTGGGGACCTGTAAGGATCTGGCATGCCCAATATAGTGCCTTCAAAGTACATAAATGAAATGGTATCTGTATCTTGGACAAGAGAATCTATTTTTAGACATGATGTTTTGACATTCTCTCTGCACATCGATGCTTCGTGGTTCCTGAAGAGAAACTCGTCAATCTGTGGTGACAATTATACGGGAAACCTCACAGGAAGCAGATTTTAAGAAAAGGGTATATGGATTAGTGATTTGAGATGCAGAAAAGCATAGAGGAAGCAGCAAACTGGATCTTTGAAGAGTGTGAATTATTTAAATATCAGTTGACAGGATCACAGAGGACAAATCCAGGATGATATTGTTCTTAACAAAAGTTGCCTGAATATATCCCATCAGCATGTTTGAGACTGGGCAAGGGAAAGCTGTGAATGGAGAACTTGCCATGCAGCTGGTTCAGTGCAGATCCTTTGTGGAGAAGACAACAGCTGCTCAGCTGGATGGATGGGTAGATGGAGGGAGAGACTCAACCAGTACCCATAGCTCCAGGTGTGCCTGCTGAAATTCTCACTAGAGGTAGAATATCTCTGTGTTGGGGCAATCTTGAAAATGGTTTTGGAATCCTACATCCACATATAGCCAAACAATACTGCTAGGTAAAGTCGACTTGTCAAAGCACGTTGTATTTTCAGCTTTGTAAGACCATTATTTCCAGCTGATCGTGTCTAAAATAAGAAATAAAAAACAATAAATCCCACATCCATGTAATCTATTCTTAAAATGTAATGGAACCTCATCAGTAATGTCTGGTAATTTGCTATCAGCTTGGTCAAGGACAGACAAATTACTTAATTACATGTAACAGTTATTCTGTAAAGACTTAGGAAAACACAGATAAACGTAACTAATCCCTCTTTATTTATTCCCTGCAAACAAAAGCCTAAGGGTTTCTGGAGAGGGGAAAAAAAAAAAAAAAAGCGGTGCAATTAACATAATTAGGGACGGCTGTCACTCAAACCCGCGCCGCAGCGCACAGGCGGGTTCCGTGCGCTGCCNGGTCCCGATCCTGCTCCCGCTCCAGCTCCAGCTCCCGCTCCCGATCCCGGTCCCGGTGCCGGAGAGCTCCGGCCCGCCCATGCCTGGGAGCTGTAGCACAGGCAGGCTCATGGGTGCTTAGAAGCGAAGGGTCAAAGGAAAACTCTGCCAGCCTCATGGTCTGCTCGTAGAAGACTCAAGGAAAGTCCCCCCGGAGTGCCCCCATTGCTCCTGGCCTCTTCAGCTGGCTGGGTGGATAGATAGAGGGAGAGAGTCAACCAGCTCCCACAGCTCCATCCAGCTCTAGGTGTGCCTGCCGAAACTATCTCCAGTGGGGACATTTCTCTGTGTGTGTTGGGGCAACCTCGAAAATCATCTTGGAGTCCCATATCCACAGCAGCCACATATTGAACATCCACTGCTTCCTAGCTTCATTGCCAAAGCTGCTTCTTTTTACTTGAGAATAAAATATGATTGCAATCAGGAGAGACAAAGCTTCAGATGACTTGGCACTTTCCTTCCTTGGGTGACTGCATTTCTCAAGGTGATGTCTTTCCTTTCAAAGAAAATTATCACAACAGCAGTTTGTGGGATATAGGGTCTGTCCTCTTCACATCAAAACAAGAAGAGTTTTCACTGAACTGCTACCTGATCAGGATTAAAATATCATACCACTGAACTCACCTACACTTAATTCTGCAGCCATCTCTGGTTTGCATCTTGGCAACCTCACCTTTCCCCTGGGGCAGGATCTGTGATTGTTGAAGTTACAACAGGTGACCCATGCTTCACATCATGCTCTCTCCGTGGAAAAAATGTCTTGGGAGCAGTGGGTGGTGATCTTCGATACTAGTTACTATCCAAATGCTGAAAGGATCTTCAGGTTGAAAGGAAGCTTGTGGAATGACAAAGAAAGCCTTACCTCTGCAGTGGGTGAGAGAAGACTCTCAGCTCTCAGTCCTCGTCTGGTTATGAGCACAGGTAATTCCTCCTTGATGGGCAGACTCTTAAGTTCCCTTTACAGACTACAGGAACCAAAGAAAGACACAGAACAATGAGTGTTCTGGGTGCTAAATGTTAGAACATAATCACAGGAA
>VZRO01005592.1:516582-570063 GCA_013397915.1 Daphoenositta chrysoptera | reverse complement strand
AAAAAAAACAAAAAAAAAAAAAAAAAAAAAAAAAAAGCAAGAAAAGTCAAAGCAGCCCCTCTGGAGAAAAAAAAAAAGAACAAAACAAGAGACTGTAATAAATTCTGACCAAGAGATAAAAAAGAATTTCTTTCCTAAAACACATGCACCACAAGAAATGAAGAAAAAGGCAGCCTGATTCTATTAACCAAGTATTAACACCCCTGGCTAAAGAAACCCTGCAAAAAGGAAGGATTAACATTTTCAATAAAGGGGACCAGATATTGCAGTGCTAATCACCAGCACTCTCCACTGACAGAAGAATAGAAAATAATGTTCTTAATAGTGTGAAAGAGAACAGGAGGTACACAGGCAAAGAATCAGAGGTTGCTTCTGGTAAATGACAAATAACTTGGTTAGAAAAAAGCATCACAAATGGGGGAAGTCTCTGCAAGAAACAGTAACTATGCAAATTGTCCCAGCATCTCTGTGTCTGGCTGAGCTGCAGTTCTGCCGGTGTGTGCCATGGAGAGGGCTTTAGCATTAAACATCGAGGCCATGTTTTGCACCGTGACTTTCTAGTCACCATTTTTTGAAAAATAGACCCCTTAAATGTCCTATACATTGCATAATCTTGCAAAAAACAGAACTAATTTACTGAGTAGCTCTGTAGAGTAATGCCTTGTGTTCTTGTGCTGCCTGTCATTACAGTAGCAGCCTGCCTGTTACGTTAAGGTGCATGTGAAAAGACAGGAAAATACGTTGTGTGATTTAGTGTAAACAGTCACAGTCTCTTCACAACTGAGTCTGCTTGAAGGAGCTATTCAGCATCGGCCTCTAGAAGCCAAGCAGGAGGGGGCCATGCCCATCCCTACAGAACAGCTTGCCAGGTATCATAGGTAAGGAAATACCTGTCAGGGATCTCTACTAGGAAGGAGGGCTGAGGGAGGTGAGGAGGGTGGCTGAAGGCTTTAGGCTTCTTTCTGCTGCCATTGTTGTTAGCCCTGCATTTCTCTGTGATAACCAGTGGCACCCAGACACTTTGGATATCCGGAGCTATGGGTGCATGTGCACTTTGTGCTGCTTGGGTGCTGTAGACCTGATGTGGCTCTATGTGTGCATTAAGTTTGGCACCACGCAGCATGTGATCAAACCTGTTTCTCCTTCCAAAAGCTCCCTCAGAGAAATGTAGTTCTTATGCATCCCAGGATGAGAAAGCTCGGGTTCAGGTAAAATGCATCGTTTCTGGCTGCCACAGAATTGGAGCTATAGGTTATTTTTAATCTTTTTCATGAGGTGATATAATACTGGGGATGGGGTTTTGCTCTTTCCCTGTTTTCATGCAACACTCCAGTACAACTGGGGCCTGTGAGTGCTACCATTATATGACATGATTGAACATAACCAAGAATCCTCTTGCTCCCTACCTTAAAGTGCCTGCAGAGCCAATTAACATTCACGTTGTACACAGGTAGCATTTTATCCATTTCTGAATGACAGTTCTTTGGAGAACAGTGCAGATACACACGGTATTAGATTCCGCCACATTTACAGACTCTAAGAGAAAATTGTCCTCTCTTGAGACTTCCAGGGCATTTAAGCAGGCAGAATTTAATTACTGACAGCATATAAGGATGTTCTCTGAGCTTCTTGGAACAAGAACGAAGAAGCAGTAGCAGGACCAGGAGCGCAGACAACCCACATGTTTACTCAGAGGGCTCCTTCCCAAGTTTGCTGAATCATGAACAACTCTGACGCAGGGAATTCTCTCCCTGGTGCTTGTTTCAATCTGTGCTGTGTTAGGGTACAGAGCTCTGGTTTACATTGTGTTTTGATTTGGCTGGGGGTGAAAGGTTCTCAGTTTTAAGTATCCTTTTTCCCCCATTAACCCATACAGTGTCACAGAGTCCACTCTATCCTCAAAATGTCATTCCTGGATCCAGTGTCTGAGGTTTCTCTGAAGTTTCCTCAGGGGCCCTTCAGTTCACGGGAACACTGTTACCAAGAGATTAAATGAATTAAAAATTGATGACTGTTCTGTACTGAATGTCTTGCAGTCAAGGATATTTACACAGATAGCAGGGAGGGTGGAGGGAAGATTGTTTGCCAGAGTATTTTTTCCTGTTTTTAAATAATAGTTTTATGGGGACAGGGAGGAAGATAGGGAAGGGTGGAGCAGGGGGAGTATCTGCTGGTTCTGGGTAAGGAAATTCCTCTTATAAATGCAATACTGAGAAAAAATAGAGTACCCTAAGAGAGGCGCTTTGCCTAAGCAACACAGAAAGCACCCAGAGATAAATCAATTTTGCCAAATTAATGTCTTTTGAACCCAAAGCCTGTCCTGGCAGGGCTGGGCACTTTGATAAAGGGTGCTCCCCCATGTGAGTTCCTTACAGCTTCTGGGGGTGGAGTGGAACACAGCCCAGTGGCATGGTGGTTGCCCACTGTGGCTGCTTCACAGAAGGGCAGAGTGCAAGGCAGTGAGCAGAAGAGCTGTTTGTCCCAATCTACCCAGCTTTAGAGTTAACCAAGATTCAGTGCTGCTGTAGTCCCTGTTGGCCATGGGCTCTTGCCTGGGCTGTCTGAGGGGTTTTTTATACCATCTGGTGTGATGTTTCCTGAGATGGGAGCATGTGTGTGTTTGGCAGATGTTTGTGCCTCTGTGTTCCCCAGTGCTGCTGCTGGAGGTGGGTGGAGAAGTGACTGGGCCTGTGTCCTGGCCATTCAAAGAGAGTAGCAGGTCCAGGTCTGCTTTAAGTTTATGAGGCTGCTGTGGTTCACGTGACATCATGTTCACAGTTCAGATTTTTAAACCAAGACCAAAGTTTTAAAAAATGCTGGTGACTACGGTTCATTTGTCTTCTGGTTCCCAGCTGGAGACAGTTTTAAAAGAGGTGTCCTTTACAGTGTCTGCTCTAAACTTGTTGGGCACCTTTAAAGGTATCATGATCTGGATACTCCAAAGCACCTCTCTTTTCTAAGAATGATGCTTGAACTCCATCTGCACTCCTAACTTCACCTCAGAACCTCAGAAGATGCTGTACTGCACAGAAGGTAAAATGTTCATAGATGAGAACAATTTAATCCTGATGGATCAGATCTGCTAGCAAACAGGGGTGTGAACTAGTTTATGTGCACCGTCTTTCTGCCTTTATTCTGTGTGAAACACCAGTAATTTTTGGCATCGTTCCAGTCTGGATTGGTGACTGAGTGGCCTTCTTCCCTGTCCTTACCTGCATAAAAATAACAGCCCTGTGTCAGTGCCAGTAGTAACAGAGAACCAGTCGAGCAGAAGAGGATGTTTTGTGTGCTGTGAATTTCCATGCTTCATGATATATCAGTTACGAATATGAAACTGGAGTTCAAGTTCAGAAATACAGATACATGGAACACACTCCAAAGTTCCCTGGCTAAAATCCACAAATCCACTGAGCAAACTGCACACACTGGCTCTCCGTGTGTTCCTGGAGAGGAAGGGAGAGAACAGGAAAAAGTAAAAGACAGCATCGAAGAGCACCTTGTTTACCGTGTTTGGAATATAAGTCCAAACAAATGACAAAACTTGTAACGTCCAGTCTTGATTGAGAGACAAATGGATGCCTCAGTAGGTCCTCAGAATAAAACAGCATTAGATCCTTCCCTGTATGATTCAATACATTGGCTAACTCATTAAAATGACTGGTCTCAGTGACCACCCAAGTTGTATTTTTCTTGTTTCTTTAGAAACTATTAATTTCCTCAGAATTTAAAACCTATTTCATTCTGAAAAGTAGCTATTACACATTCATGTAAGCTAATATTTTTATGGACCATCTTAGTTGTATTAAAACCACAGTCATTCAGATTTCAAAATGTAATTGACCCAGTTAAAGAACAACAGTTATAAATTTATTTTTCATTCTAGTTTTGCCCCATGAAATGAGCCTGTTTCCTTTGGAGAAGAATGAAGAAGGAAAGCCTCAAATACATGGATATAATTGTCTTCATTAAAAGCTGGCTGAAAAGACTTTATGCTGTGGGGTCTACTCTCTGTCTCTCTGAGGTAAGTTCCCATGTATTTTTAATGGGAAACTTATTACCAATCAAACCTGTATTCTTGCACTGATACATGAAAGTGGATGTTCTGTACTGTTTCATCGTGCTGGGTCTCCTGGGAAGAGCAGCTCATTACGGCGTCAACTGTCCCTGCCCTTTGCAAAAAGCCCCACCAAGGTCATATCAAGAGGTGATGGATAAAGGCAAGCTTTAACCCTTGACCTTGACTTTCCTGGTGCTGAGTGTTAATAAATCTACATTTAGGGGTAGATGTTTTCTCCCAGCTGCTTTTTGTTTGGGAAAGGGGGTGACATGCTGTCGCACAACAGGTTGCATTTCCTAGGGCAGTGCTCGTGTGTCCCCAGCGCAGGGCCCCGCACCCATCATGGAAGGGTGGCTGTGAACAGGGCTTAGGTGTGTGGTGGGGCTCAAGCCATCTCAAGTCTGAGATGTCTGGATGTATGGGCTCTCTCGTTTTCACAAGGAAAACAGCAAGGTTTCTGTTCTTTCTGCTGGAGCACAGGTGAGGCTGAAATGTTTACCTGTGTCATCGTCTGCAGAGTGTGGTTGAGGTGAGCTTCAAGCAGCTAAAACCTTTTAAAAAGGGGTCCCCTCCCTATCATATCCATGGGAAACCAGCACTGATGAATACCAGGAGGAAACAATTCCTTTGAAAGGTTTCAAAACTACAGGGATATCAGGAGCAGTCTTCAGCTCTCTTTTTCGGCAGCCTCTTGCTGGGTGACCGGAAAGCTTTTCCTAAAGTTGTTCAGTGCCATAGCTTTACATGTCCAGGAAGGAGCAACTCCAGTGAAGGTGAGGCCTCTCTCCTCTTGTCTGCCTTTCTTCCTCTGTTTCTCTGCTTAATTTTCTCCAAATGCTCAGTCTTTCCTTTTTTTTTCCTCCATTCTCATCCCATTTCCTCAGCTCTCTTCAGTGAACAGCAGCAGGCTTATTCCATCCTCTGCATAATTTTTTTCTAGGAGCTGTAATGCTGCTGGCTCTTATGTTTCCCCGTGGGGAAAAAGGCCATTTGGGACACACCTCAACACAGATTAGAGAATGAGCAAATTAATGTCCTGGGCTGATGCAGTGTGCTTCCAAACACTTGGTTTCTTTTCTGATGAGAAGTATTGCCCTAAAACTTCCAGTGCATGAAAGCTGCCTGTGCTAAGTGAGGTGGAAAAATTAGCTCCTGCATAGAGCTACTCTCAATGGCTCTGGGCATTTAAGTGCTGTCATCTTCCAGGGAAGTTAAATTGCCCTGTTCCCTGTGTCCAATTAGCTCTATAATCAACTTAGCAGAATGTGGAGCAGGAGTGTGCTGAGATGGGATATAGTCTTTTTGTCAGAGGATATATTCAGATTGATCCCAAATCCGGGCAAGGACCCACGAGGGGATCTTGGAACAAAGGGCAGAGATTATACCGAGATACTTGGAGCCTTTATAGAACTGGAGGAGAGGGAGAGGGGAGTGCTTTCTGCACACTGGAGAAGAAATACCAGAAATGTCAGAATTACCAAGCCCAGAAGTTAATGGCACAAATGTTTGGGTTTTATTAATTCAATGTAAACATTCAAGATTGCTGTAAAAAATAAGCAGCCAGCAATAGCAATGAAAGGTGAGCTTTAGAAGTACCAGGGCTAGCAGGTAATTGCAATTGTCTCTAGTATTGTTCCCTCTTGGCCATTCTATGCAGCAAGGCTTTGTCCTATGACTCTGCAATTTGTTTAAACTCCTGTATTGCCAGAAATTCATTTAGCTGTGTCTTTTTGGGTTTCTGATTCAACACAGAATAAATAGCTGGAATGGAACCTTTGCCCCTTCTAAACCTCACAGTTTGTGCAAACACGTTAGAGGAAGAATTCACAGCCCTGCAGTTAATCAGCCAGCACTTTGGGAAAGTGAGATCTTTCAGCACAGCTCCTTTGAAGTCCAGCACCAGTCCAACATTTGCTTGCATGATTGGCCAAGGTGACAACTGATGTCAGAACAGTTCAATGTGGCACAACCCTTTTGCATCCAGGTCAGGCTCTCTGAGACATCACTTCTCTGTCTTTGCATAAATATTTCTGACAAATACCCATTTGCTCCTTGGATGAGTTCTCTCAAGCCCTGGCATATAGTGCAAAGATCAAAACAAAGGCCACACGAGTACGTCAGCAATCCATAAACCAGAGAAGCAAGAAAGGCCAAGAAAGAAATATAAAGGCTTTCCTCCAATGAGGCAACTGAAACTGCACTATGTTTTCCTCAGCTTTCAGAGTAATCTGTAGAGCAAGGAGACAGAAAACAAGATGGAGTGGGAATAAATAGAACAAAAATTGCCTTCTGGTGGCAGATGATATAAAAGTACGCTATTAGGTATACACCCAAGGTGTGTGCTGCCATTCAGTGGGACCTTGATAGGCTGGAGAATTGAGTGGAGAGAAACCTAATGAGGTTCAACAAGGGCAAATGTAGGGTCCTGCATGGGGAAGGAATAACCCCAAGTACCGGTATGGGCTGCTGGCTGACTTGCTGGAGAGCAGCTCTGTGGAGAATGACATGGAAGTTTTGGGGGATGACAAGTTGACCAGGAGCTGGCAGTGTGTCCTTGCAGCCAGAAGGGCCAGTGGGATGCTGGGTTGCATCAGGAAGAGTGTGGGCAGCAGGTTGAGGGAGGTGATTGTGCCCTTCTACTCGGCCCTGGTGAGGCCACATCTGGAGTGCTGTGTCCAGTTCTGGGCTCCTCAGCACAAGAGAGACAAGGAGCTGCTGGAGAGGGTCCAGCAGGGACCACAAAGATGATTTGGGGTCTGGAGCATCTCTCTCATGAGGACAGCCTGAGGAAGCTGAGTGTTTAGTCTGGAGAAGAGAAGACTCAGAAGGGCTCTCATCAATACGCATAAACATCTCAAAGGTGGGTGTCAGGAGGAGGGTGCCAGACTCTTTTCAGTGGTGCCCAATGACAGGACAAGGAGCAGTGGCCATAAACTAAAACACAAGAAGTTCCGCCTCAACATGAGGCAGAACTTCTTTACACTGAGGGTGGCAGAGCACTGGAGCAGGCTGGCCAGGGAGGTTTTGGATCTCCCTCTCTGAAGATATTCCAAACCCACCTGGATGTGTTCCAGGATAGCCTGCTCTAGGTAACCCTGCCTTGGCAGGGATGTTGGATTGGAGGATCTCCAGAAGTTCCTTCCAACCCTAACGATTCTGTGATTCTGTGATCAAGTCTTGAGGCATGGTTGACCCACTCGGGCACTGTGGTGGTTGTGTAGTGTTGTCAGTGAAGGCTCATCCAACTCCAGTGTGAAGTCTTATGCTTTTGACCAAGCAGTAATCTCCTATCTTGTGTTCTGCTTCTTCATGATCTCTTCCCTTGAGCTCTGGTTGATTTTCAAGGAAGAGGCGTTTTCTTTATTGCCTTCCACATCTGTCTTATGTTTCCCCTTCTCCTCATTTATGACTGTGTTGTGGGTGCTCAAATTTTGGTGCAGTGAGTCCTATGGCTGTGCTGGCCTACTACTGTGTTGTATGTCAAGCTTTGGGGCCAGGGCATGATCCCCAGTCTCTCTTCCACTCTCACGGAAAATGGAAAGCTTGTGCCTCTACAACTGCATATGAAAACGGTATCATTTTAGGAGCAGGCAGTGGTTCAGTTTCATGTCCAAAGCATGAAACTTGATGGATTTGTCTACATTCAGGAACTTCCTGTCATCCCCAGTTTCATCCTGTTTGATACAGATTTCCTGCTGAGTGACAAGTGGTGTGAGCTTACTGCAGCAACAGAAGGTGAGGGGAATAGTTATTTTTAACGCCCTAGGGGCACCCTTTGTCCGGATTACTCCTTTGTCCTCACTCCATATCACTGTCCTTTAAGGTTCGAAAGTTGCCATGTGTCCTCAGCATGGCTACAGGAGGGGAAAGAAAAGATAAATGAGTTTGTTTCTCTCCCCTAACTGTACTGAAGCCAAACAAACTTTGCACCTTTTTACAGACAGAATTTAGTATTTTCCTCCTGGTAGCCTGCCAAGCAGAAATCTTAACAGAAAAAGGCATGGTGATAGAAAAAGGCCAGAGCAGGAGCTGTCTCTGTCTCCCAGGTCAGGGAAAGGTCAATGCACATTAAATGAATATTGCTGGTGCTTCTGTTACAACAAGGCCTAAGCAATTCAAAGCCAGGCTGTATCATCTGTGGCTGAAAATAATTTGCAGTGCTGCTTCCTGAGCAGCAGATTGGCTTCCCATTACACAGGCTAATGAGAAAGTGTCACAAGTGGTCTCAGTAATAATCTGCAGCAGACACCCTCCTGCCCCTTCTCAGCACACTTGCAGAGATTTTGATAAGAAGAAGAAAAAGAGAAAAAGAAGGAAAGAAAGAAGGAAAGAAAGAAGGAAAGAAAGAAGGAAAGAAAGAAAGAAAGAAAAAAAGAAAGAAAGAAAGAAAGAAAGAAAGAAAGAAAGAAAGAAAGAAAGGTAAAGAGAGAAAGAAACATGTTCTCACAGTGTGTTCTTTTGTATGCTCAGCCTGAATCTGCAATTCAAAGCAATGGGATCAAGAGGACTGGAAGGAAGAGGTGCATGTGCTTACATCACCACCCGACTGCTATTCTACTAAAGATCTCAGCAAAGCAGAGCTGGTGGCTCCTAAGGGCAGTGCATTGCACATCCCTGGCATCACCTGATTACACAGTGGCATTTTAGGATTTCCCAGGTAAAGGTATCTATTTTTGAGACTTGTCTTTGCAACACCTCCACTCCACCTCTCCCTGGACAGTCTTGCACCTAGCTGCCAACAACAGAGCAAATGTCCTCTGATCCCTGCAGTGTCATGCCAGTTTGGAGCAAAGGCTCAGAATCTGGGTCAGGACAGAAATGAAAAGATGCTGACCACAAATCAGTGCTCACCACTGAGCCTCCTGGTTAAGATACATTGAGGGGAGACACCTGACCTTCTGAATGCAACAGCGTAGGCATTCTTACTGGGCTGGTGTGTCAACAACAGTACTAAGCTGTTACATTACAAACTCTTCTTGGCCATGCAATATATCTCTTTTTGCATTTGGGTAGCTGAGGAGGCAGCACAGTGCCCTCTGCCCCTTAATCCACTTTTGTTTCCAGAGCAGCTCCAGGGAGGAGCAGCAACAGCCTTTGTAATATACTGCCATGATGCTGACAGGTCAAAAAGCACCATGAGCATAAACCACTTCTTTCCAGGCTGAGGCCAAGGTTTGCGAAGATCGATTTTCCTGCTTTGCATGCTTGCAGGAGCCTTCACTAATTGCACTCTGTTACTCATGGGCCATTGCATTAACTGTGGCTTTCTAAAGGGCCCCACCAGAAACACTGCAGACATAAAACCAGCAGAGTATACCACAACCTTGGAACATAAGTATTCCTTCTCTAATTTATTTGTGGCCCACTATTGTGTATTGTACATCATGTTGCAGAAGTTATGAGAGTAAAAAGGTCCTCCCTGCTGCCTCCTAGGTCAAGCCAAAACCTTGGGGGAGGAGGCGAAGGGAGGATGATTTTTTTTTCACTAAGGAAAGGTGGGCATGGTACAGCTTTACCAGATTAAGAGTGGGGTGGGCAGTGGGCAAAAGGGGCAACAAGCAAGGAACAGACTTAGAAGCATGTGAGAAAAGACGGAGGCCTGACACTGAGGCAGGCTTACTGCCAAGCCTTAGTGGGGTATATTTGGCTCAGGAAGGCACTAAAAGTTGAACAAGGACTGGAGGAATGTGCCTACCCTTCCAGGACACAGTGGATAGAAGGAAGGTTGTTTACCAGCCTTTCTATTCCATCTTTTTCAGTCACTCTACCTAAATTTTCCCCATTGAAATAATGTACCTATCTATAAGTTATTAGTTATATGTTTTATTAAGACCTGATTCTATGAGAATCTGGGATACTCTTGTGTCTTCTGAGTGATGGATCCAGCTGGAAGAGGGAGGAGGTCATAAGGTCTCCCTCAAGTCTCTAGTCTGTTTTGGACACACACACAGCCTGGAAAGTGTGGTGTGTTCAGTAGGGGAGGTGTTTGCTCTTATCAGTGTTGCTTGAATAAAGAGAATACCCGTGGGCATGATGCCCCATGTATGCTCACAGGGCTTCAGAGCTGCTTGTAAACTTAGGTCCCCAGTCCCTTGAATACCTTTCTGGACCACCACTGCAGTGCCATCTAAATGTCTCACCTGGGGATCTTTTCTGTGGTGTCACAGCTTAGTAACTCACTGGGCAGGTCTCACCCTGGTGGGGTGCCAGAAGCTTCCAGCCGAGACTGAAGGAAGCTCTGGGCCTGCACACCAATTTTTCTGCAACCATAAAACAAGTCACAGATTCTGAGCCCAGAAAGCTAAACTAAAGCGTTCTTTATGTTTAATCCTCACCAGAAGCCACAGAATATCCAATGCAACCTAAGATAAATTACAGACTTCAGATGGAAAACCGAAGAGGTGCATTCTTATCACTGTGTACTTACCTTTTTCAGCATATGATTTGGACTCACAACTCAGTATTTCTTCCAAAAAGTAGCTTTTAATCTAAGAAATGGCACGGGTCAGGGGCTGTTCTCCAGAGCAAGTGATTACTATTATAAAGTTGAAGGGTTACCAAAAAAGTAAGCGTGAAGAATTTCTGTGAAGATTTTCTTGGCCATTGGTAAAAAGTTTGCTTTAATTGGCTGTGAGTCTGTTTCAGAAACAGGCCAGTCTAACAGCATAAGGCTAGCTAACATCACCTCTCCTTTCTGCAACAGATACTTGTACTGCAGTGTCATGAGAGTTTAAAACGGGGGGGAAAGGGGCAGAGAGGAAACAAGACAAAGAGAACAGAATGAAGTGAGTGACGTTAGTGACCCATCTGGTCACCTGAGTTCGGAGTGGTTTGAGATTCTGAAGATATAATACATAGGAGTTCTATACATTAACACATATTCTACATTTAATTCTAATTAGAGAGGGATATTTTCCCCTTTCTATTAGATTGTAAGAAGACATAGCCAGATTGTGAGTGCTGTGCCTGACTTTTCATGGGATTTTGTAAGGATGGGTTAACCAGGAGACCCATGAAATTGGGACCTAGCATTTGGGAGGCAGCCCCTCAACTAATCTGTGCTTCTATGTTGCTGAACCTCAAATCTAGAAGAGACATTGAAATCCATAATAAAGCCCCAGCACTGACAGTCAGGACATGTTACAGACAGGAACATCACTGTGGTCTAAGCTGTCAAAATAACCATGAATAATAAGAAGGGATGTTTGAAGGGAGGAAAGGTAGTAACTTTCAGGGCATAACAACACTTACAGGTTAATCCCTCTCTGCAGGTTAATCCCTCTTTGCAGGTTAATCCATCTCTGTGGTCTCCTTGTCATTTAAAGGTCTCCTGCCCTTGCCACTGCGTAAGAATAGGGAGCCGTAACTGCTAAGAAATAGAAAATATTTCAGCCTCTGGGGTTCTGCCTGATCTGTGTCATTGCCATTAAATGTCAACTGTCCTTAAAAAGGCATCTTCAAGAGAAAACTACTGAGTGGGAGAGAGGGAGCTGAGACCTCCGTGGCTTGCCTTCTGGTGCTTTCTCTCTTTCAACAGTGCAGATGTTACTTTCCAGTCGGGTTTAAGAGAGAATCCCTACTGTTGAGAAGATTAAGGGATTAAACAGAAAGGGCTCCATTGCAAGAATTTCTCCTCCAGCTGGTGCTCAGTTGGGGTAGAAAGTTTTCTGAGATCGGGAGATACAGATATGTTGTGCATACAGATATATTTGGCTCCTCTGATTAATTCAATGTTAATACAATGTCACATTTTCCCTTTGGAGAAAATTAGAGTAAGATAATGCCACATGCTGTCAGTCTTTAGAGGAAATCTGTAGGGACAATTGAAGTCCTGAAATTATTTTTTTCAGGCTTTTACTTTAGACTCATGGCCCTTCCCCCTTCTCCACGTAATTTTAATGTTTTTTCTTTCAGTGTTATCACAAGTGTCAAAATTACAAAACTCTGACTGGATAGAGTAGGTGAACTGTGAACTTTTCTCTTTTTTGCTGGGTTAAGCCCTACCTTTCAAGTTATTTTATACATAAAGACATTCAGCTGCCTCTGATCTTCACGAGCTTTCTCTTGGTTTCTTTAGAATACAAAAGTGGAGGGCTCAAGCAATCCAAAGCCTATTGAAGTGAATGGTCTGTAAAGATTGGAATGCCTCTTTCTTACCATGTCTTTTTTGGGGGCAGAGAGTGTGGCACAGAAGACTGGGTATATTGGGGAGGAAGAACTGTACCCAGCCTTTCCTCTTTGTCAGCTGTCACAGGATTGCTAATGCACTTTAAAGGTGGTTTGAACTTAAAACTCACCTAAAATACAGAAACACGTCTCATTTCATGTTACACTGAACAGGCACCCTGTGCAGTTAAGAAGGCTGTAAGAACAAACCATGAGCTGGATTGACTAATCCCTGATACATGGGAAAACGTGCAGCTCATTGCTGGCTTTTTGGTGCAGCGCTTTCTTCCCATATTCCTTGCTCTACACCCTTTCTACCATGTTCCTTCTTTGGATTCACCTTTTTCCCTGCCTTCCACTTTCTTTATCGAGGGTCTGATCAAGGAGGTCTGTTAAGGGCATTGCCATGTTCCAGTTCCAGTTTAAACGTAATTATTACTGTAGACCCACCAATAACCTAATCGGCCTTCTTCCTCCATCAGACTCACATTCTCCCTATGGTTGTTTTACCTCATAAATCTGATTTTCTGGGATAGGAAACTTCAGAACTTTTGTCTGCAAATGAAACATAGAATGAATTCCCATCCTTTCTAAGTGCCTTGAAGGGGAATTATAAAGGCTGGTGCAGTCTCTCTCAATTACTTATATGATTACAGGGGCAGCAGTCAAGTCACTCATATTTTATAGTCATTTACCCTTTATTTCATAATTGAAAAAGGAATCACCAGCACAGCAATTTCTTCCTATTTTCCTGGTAACCACAACAAAGCCCTTAGAGATTCAAGGTACATGGGTTCATATAACTTGAAGTGGGCATGATTTAAACCAAGAAAAGGAGGGAAATTCTCAGTTCTCCACTGGACCTTTTTCAGCTAAGGTTTTACCTTTGGTTTCGTTTGTTTGATTGATAGTTTTGGGAGTTTAAAATGAAAATCAGCAGAACTGCAGTTTCCTTAATACTCATATGTTTGTGGATACCATCCATACTGTTGTGGACAGCAGCTGTGTGAGTTCTTCCGGGACCCGTAGATTCATCCTTCCCCAACCCCACCCATTACAGCTGTCAAGCAGTAAATGAACTGGTTCCTGATGTTAGTTTAGCGTTGGCTTGTGACCTATATTTTGCAGGATGCTTTATCTGCCTCCTGCCCAGCACTGTGAGGGGCCCAGCCCTGCTGCCGTGGCTCCCTGTGCGCAGCCCCGGGGCAGCTGGAGGGTCCCAGCTGGCGTCCTGCCCCCACAGCCCTGCTGGCCGGTGCTCTGCTCCGCCTGCCCCAGAGCACAGGGCTTGTCACTCAGGGGCTCTGACACCAGCTATTAGTCGTGATGGACGCACACTTGACTAGTTCTGATAGTGGTATTTTCTTCCAGGCTGTGACATTATTTGAACAGATCACCTTTGTTTAGCACCCACCATGCTCTCATTTGTCAAACAGTTGTCTTGAAACGATGTGACTGTACAAAGTTCCTGAATATGTCTATGTTTGAAGCAAATTCTCTGTTTTTCAGTCCTTCAGGTGCCACTATCAGGAGCCCAAACACCTTTGTGAAAATACAGCTTGGAAATAATTAATTCCCTGCTTGAGCACTCAAGAGGATTTTCATTATTGCTCCTAACTGCTGGGACCATGTCCAGCTGCAGCTCAATCAGAGCTCTGACTGTTCCCTACCTTTTATGACAGCTACTTTTGTTAAATGAAGTTTCTGGAGGGGACATGGTAATATGGGTTAGAGGATTAACTGGGCAGCCCCCTGTGTAGGGTATGTTCTTGGTCTCTGGGAAATTGTCCACATTTTCCTCATTCTGCAATTCTATGGGGAAGCAAGCAAGCTTCAGAGCCATGTTGCAGCAACTGCCAGGGCAAGCAAGTTGGAACCATGTAGAAGTGCAGCCTTGCATACGCAGAATCATAGAATCATCAAGGCTGGAAGAGACCTTTAGGATTGTCTGGTCCAACTGTCCACCTGACAGTGCTGCTGTAACCCCTAAACCACATTCCCCAATGCCAGATCCAGGTGCCTCTCAAACACCTCCAGGGATGGTGACTCCACCACCACCCTGGGCAACTTATTCCAATGTCTGACCCCCCTAACAGTGAAAAATATTTTTCTAATGTCTAATCTTTATGTCTCCTGTCTCAGTTTAAGGCCATTCCCTCTAGTCCTGTCACTGCAGGCACAACAGAAGAGACTGACCCCAAAAACCTCCTTTCAAGTAGTTGCAGAGAGCAATGAGGTCCCCCTGAGCCTCCTCTACTTGAAACTAAACAACCCCAGCTCCCTCAACTGTTCCTCAAAAGACATGCTTTCTAGACCTCTCCTGAGCCTTGCTGTCCTTTGCTGGACAGGTCCAGATGCAGAGCTCAGTACCCACGGTGGGTGTCTGTGCAGTGCTGAAATACAGCTCTGCCAACAGTAGGATGGAAGATGGAAGCAGTCAGAGAATTGCCTGCCAGTGAGTACAATATGTATATTGTGGTGCCACAGTTCAGGAAAGAAACAGCTAACAACCCTTTCAGTAGCACAAAAACAAGATAACATTTTCATACAGTACATCGTGTATATCAGCAATCACAAAGTCAAAGGAGTATTGTGGATCTACAGAATGGAAACCAGCTAAAGGTATCACAATACATTTTCATTCTCAGGCAGGCAATTATCTTGTCACATTTTAGAGAAATAATGCTTTTGAATGCATCAGCAAGCTGAAAATGAGTTTTCAATATTAGAGGGGAAAAATTCCTGGTCAAATTAGAAATGTTTGTTAAATTTTTAAAATCTTAAGCTCCTCCCACCCCTCTCCCCAAATACCCTCCATTCATTTCAAGTCCAGTAGGAATTTTTTCCCCCTATTAACTGCTAGAGGGCTGCTAGGGGCTACCTACAGCAACTCAAAGCAGGACTGTCACCAGCAATAAATTAGATAATCTGTGGCTTTGTTTAGGTGAGTTTAGAGATGATTTGTGTCTTTGCTATTAAGTACCAGATGTCTCTGTACTGTGCTGGGGATGGATTCCCACAGAGGTGGGCTCACTTCTTAGAAATAGGCAGAACAGCACATTCTGGTGTGTTGTACTCTGCCTGCTCAGTATGGCTCAGTATAATGTTAACAGTACATGTGCACACATCAGCAGAGATGATGAACTGTCCATTAAAATATCTCACCAGATTTTAAAGCTACTGGACACTAAGAATATTTGTATTTGTCGTGCCACACCACACTTGAGAGCAGTACTCTACAGAATGATCAAGGAACATGATTAGTGTAATGAATTTTGATTCTGTCTGGAAGCTGTAACAAGTCAGTTTGCTGAGCCAGTATCAGCTGAGGAGTATGCAGGCCCATAGTAATTCCTGGCAAAATTAGAGGAGGAAGAAAACTGTCATTGCAGAAAAATAAACTTGCATGCTGAAATGTACACTGCACGGAGAAACTGAGCTTTGTTATTTCACTCAGCAGGATCATGTGGTGATAAAGTGGGATTGCTCTGGCATTTCAGAATTGCTGTTCTGTGTTGTAACACGGTCCTCAAAATGTCAGAGCCTTGAGGAAGTGATGGACTGGTTTCTTAGCAGGAGCAAATCCCCAGAGCTACCCTGGGTGCACTGATTTGCACCATGTGGAGATTCTGTCACAATTTTAGACCACAAAGAAAATAATTAGGGGAACTAAGTTTATTAAATTTTAATAAAACCTTTGCTTTGTAAACTTACATATTTTCTTATCTTTACTTATAAAAGGGTGCATTTGTGTAGAGAAAGGTTGGACTTTGCTAACCCCCTTTGAACAAAACAGCACAAGCCCCTACATGGCTGTGTGTGATTATTACATTAACACATCTCTATGGTTACACCACAGAAACCTTTAAGTGTGAATGCATTTTTTCTTCTAAGTACCAAGATGTTCCTGATGGAAAAAAAATGACCTCTTCTTGGCTCCTGAGATGGAGTCAGGGATGTGATTAATGCTGACTGTATTCCCTTGTTTTTCCCTGAAGACTAGCTATTAATATTTTCCAGTGATGTATGTCCTTTCACTTAACCACAAATGGGTGGTCAGCAAGGTATCTAAGCCCATATTTTGTCTTAAAAAATCACTTTCACTGTACCATCCCACATATGGCCTTTGACTTAATACCCCCAGCCTGATCCCTTCCAAGAATGCATGAATGGACACCTCATCCCATCTTACTTTTTTCCCAGTTATCTGCTGTTTAAAGCAGATCCAACAACCTGTGCAATTGTGGGTATTTCTAGATTTGGTATATTACTGGTTTAGCTCATAGTGGCAAGTTGCTGAAAAGCTTTACTCATCTGTTACTACATGTTCCTTGATGTACGGCCTTGTGAAGCTGGTTTGATTTGGCTTTATTTTTGGTTGTATTAGTTGTATCATGGGGTTGGCCCAACAAAATAGCTGACACTTTCAGAAGAACCCACCTCTCATTTTCTTTTAAGCAAGCATTTTAATAGAGAAAAAAGGTATCCAAGATCCAAAGCCGTGCTTTATTACACAGATGTGCACAAATAAATAAAACCCCTGAAATTAATTGAACCACAAAAAGAAAAGAGCAGTGGAACAAACCAAAATACTGATGGGTGAGACAAATTAAAATAAAAGGCTTGAAAGCAAAATTGGTTAATAGAAGTTTCCTCACTTTTCACTCTGTCCAGCAACTTTCATTTTTTTTTCTTAAGATCTATGAATTCCTTATGGTGTTCTCTAGATTCTTAGGAAAGTCGCCTTTCTTTTACAAGTGCAAACCTTTGCTTCCTGCTACAAGCAGTCCTTGTTGTCCACCCAGATACTTCTTCATCTGCCCTCTGGTGCTGCCCACTCTGTGCTCACGGTCTCTGCCATGCTGCATTGCTACCAAGAAGGAACAAAGGGTCCTTCCTGTTGCTTCTCCAGGGGTTTCACCTCACCTGACGTTCAGGACAAGCCTCTCTTTGCTACTGCTCACTATCACAGCCTCCTTAGCAGAATATCCTGTCTTCGTCCCAGGCTCCATCCTGCTCAATGCTGTAAGAACATGCTATGGGAAGAAACTTTGGGCGTTGGGCACTAAAAGCATGGGTTTATTACGACTTACATTTGTTGTCTCCCCAATATTGTTCATTATAACAACTCGACTTCTCTTTAAATTTGACTGCAAGCTGCACAGGAGTGGGGAAACCAGCAGCTGACCAACACCCTGCACAGACAGGATCTCTACCAGACATCCTGGGGATGTTCTCCGAAGAGATCAGGGCAGTAAGGGGACAATAGAGGAAGCTGTGAGGTAGGTTTTGTGTGCAAAGGGTTCTAAAGGAGTGGGACCTGGAATGTTGGCACAAGCAGTCTTGTGGCTTCACAAGTTAATGTCTGCCAGGGCATTTTCTGTCTCAGCTTTCTCTCTTTATGTTTAAGCTTTTATATGACTCCAAATCTGGGCTACGAGTTCTCCCCATGCAGTGTTACATCATTTTGTCTTGTTACTGACCTTCTGTCTCCTTTCTGCTCATCAATTCCTCATTCTGTGTCCTGGTGCCCAGAAATGGAAGTGTCCTTTTAGAGTCAATTTTACAATGTATATTCTTTTTAAAATTATGTTTTATAATTTACAGTAATCTGAATGCATTTTTTTGAGCCCTGCAATGATTGGACCCTCTTGGCACTAACAGATTTGCATCAAGAGCACATTTACCTATGAATTAGTGTCTAGTCCTCTAATAATAGCCCAAACACTCCAGTTCAGTTCTTCAAAATCATTGGTAAGCCTAAGTGTGCTGTTTTCCTCCATGCAAACAAGTGATAGAATGTAGAAACCAGTGAGCATGCCCCTGGGGTCTGGGAGTCTGGGCTTCATCAGTGCTTCAAGCAAATCTCACAGCCAAACCCACAAAGTATCAGAGGCACAGAAGCATGTATATATGCTTTTCCCCTTCAAGAGACTTTTTTTTTGCTCTGAAAAGCCGAGGCACAACTGTTGTACATGTAATTTCTAAAACTGCCTCTTCACCTATAGATGAGTGACCATTTTGACAGAAATGTCAGTATTTCTGCCTTTGAAAAGTTTTGATGAAAGAAAGAGTAATAGTGTCCTCCTTTCTAAAGAACTAACAGCACGTGGCATCCCTCACTCAGAAAATTTTCTTGAAAATGCCTGTCCCCCAAAGACATATAATGAGTGCTCCTGTTGCCAGGAGGTAATTGATATCTTCATGTGGAGGTCTTAATAAATTGAAGCACAGTGGTCAGCTTCCCAGAAAAACGTCACAGAAGGGCAGGTGTCAGGGAGAAACTATAGTAACATGGGAGGCAGGTAAAGAGAATTAGCAAAGTCCAGACAAATCAATTCCTGCTGCAGTTTACCATCCTAAAATTGCATGAAAACAAAGGTGAGCTGACATGCTTTTGCAATAAATAAATGAGTAAGATTTTGGAAGATCTATATTATTTAACGGATGTGGTCTGAGTAGGTGAAGCCCAAAATTTCATTTAGCTGTGGGTTATTTCTTTGTGTTGTAAGACTTGGGACTTATGAAAACCATCTAATTAATTTATTGGGTTTTTTGTTTTGCCTATGATTGTTTTCTTGCAGTGTCTGCAGCTTTCCAGTGTCTGCACAGAAGCGCACATAATCCAGGAAAGTTAAGGTAGTTGTAAGCAAGTTCTCCTAGACACTAAGATGATATCAATGATCATATAAATCAGCCAGCTCACTCACTGATGTGAAATGGTAAAAAGTAAATAATACTTATTTTTAACTTAGTTCACTTCAGATGATCATAATCGAATGAGTATAAATATTAGAGATGAGGATGTTTTTCCTAAATATTGTGCAGACTGTGATATTGATTTCAAAGGATGACTCCTTACTAAAATCAGTAATTCTGCCTAACAAAATCAGAAACAGCCTCAAGGAGCAACAATCATATTTGGATTTATATGTTCAAAGAATCCTAGATTTAGGGTTTCCACCCATCTTAGTATATTTTAGACGTATTTACAAACCTCAGCTAAAATTGAGGTGGTTAGATTTAGGCCCTTTAAGAGCACTGCTGAATTTTTAACTGGTTCGTTGAGCGTTTTTTGGGGTTTTTTATCTGCAAAGACCCAGCAGAGCTGATTTAATCTCTAATGGCAAAAGCAAGGCAGAGCAGTGCGCTCCTTCTGTTGCTTTCGGAATCGATAATGTCATCTTCTGCATCGGAAGAAATGTAAATCCTTAAATTTAGATGTCTGGAGCACAGTTTAACTGTTCCTGTCTTACTCTGGTATTTGAAATACTTTGCAATGTGAGCACCCAGGACTGATGCCTGCTTCCTAATGTACCCAGTGCTAGATGTCCCCTGTGCTCTCTCTCTTAACAATCCTTTAGTAGGTTTTTTAGTACTTGGTGCTCTCTGAGCCGGCAAGGCTGCGTGGAAGACCACAGGAAGTAGATTTGGCCAAGATTTTTATAGAAAATGCAAATATTTTAGGGTTGTTGAGTAACATTTTATGTCACAACGAAAAAGACAAGCTATGTTTACCCTTTAGAAATAACAGATGGTTATTGTAGGGTGTGGGGAGAACAAACATAGAGGAATGGTTGGTTTCCAATGGGGATTCTAGCATACATGGAAATTAGAAATATGTGGGGATGGAGGTGAGAAAGTAAGTTCTAAGGAGGCAACATAATCATACACGTCTAATTCTGCATACGAATTCTCAGTTTGGAGCCATGTCCATTCATGTTTTCTTTTGAACACCCAGCCTGGACTTCCAAACAGATGCATGAACATATGGCAGTCTTGTGTCTTCACTTTCTTTAAATGCTAAATTGCATTCAAACTTAAACTACCTGAAGTCCTGTCTTCAGAATAAACCTTCCTGGGAAAAGAGTTTTACTGATAGCTGCAGGGCTATTCTGTGGTGATAGTGGGAAATGACTGACTGGTTGGCAAAAGAGGAAGGATGAGACACAAGGAAGTGTCTTAAGGTATCATTCATTAGAGGAAACATGGGAAATTTTGGAATTCCTGTTCAGAGGCTTAGACCTACCATGTAAACATTAGGAAAATTCCATTAATACACTCAAGTTCTCTATTAATAGCTTGATTCTTACCTCATGAAGTTGTCAAGGTTTCCAGATCCCAAGCCAGCATCTCCACCAGAAACAGGGCTTCCTTGTTCTGCTTTCTCTGAACAGGGCAGATGCCAGGCTGGGTCGCTGCTGGGGCAAGAAAGCTCGCAGGGAGTCCAGACCTGGTGCAGGCACAACCCTAATGGCTACAAGGTGTGCCACAGGATACAGGAAATAGGGCCCATTTCTTCTGCTCACTCAAGCGTTAATTCTCTTCAATAAGAAATTAAAAGAATAAGACCTGTGTGAACAGGGGAATACAAGTTGAAATGGGGTTGACCCACTTTCTTTCTTTTCTTATGCAGCACCTCCTAAATCATGCCAGGGAAGATGGATTATACTTTCAGACATGAGATAAACCTGTAAACTAGTTCTTGTCTGCAGCACTTGTGTATTATAGATCTTGTGTCTCCTGAAAGATGAATAATTACAGTCCCGGGGGAGACACTCTTTCGAAAATGCAGTCATCATGGATTCTGCAGTCTGGGATAGCTGTATGGACAACGATGATAAAAAGAACAGCCTTCTTGTCCCCAACAGGCATGAAAGTGAAATGGGAAGGAAGAACAGCTCTCATTAGATTAATGAACAAGGCTTCCAATTTCTGGGCAAGTTTCTGGTTCCTTTGCTTTGATGAAATATATACCATTTGATAAGGACAACCAAGTACCATCAAATCCAACAGTGGCATTAACCAATTGCACATGCCCTGATTTAAAGCAGACTTCTCCCAAAACAATGTCCTATGGAAAGAATGGATCCTTCAGAATAAATTGAGTGGATTTTATTTGCCTCTTTTCCTGTTTGGCAATCTGTCTTCATTGAAAACTTGGTGAATCAGATAACAAAACCTAATGAGTTGTGCATCATAAATCTGTAATGTATCTCATGGATGAATTCTTCCATGTGCATGTGACATTTACGCTATATTTAGAATGTTGGGCGTACTCATTATCCAAGTGCTACACAAAGAAGAGTTTATAAGAATTCTCTTTGAGCATATGCTCTTAATACAACATACAGAGGGGCTACATAGGGTCTCTTTTCAGGAACCTTTTTGAAGTGTGTATTGTAAAGGAAGTAGTGCAGAAGACACAGCCATGGTTATGAAGCAAATGAGCTTTTCAAGTTGAGGCATCTTTTGGGGTAGATGGAGAGTTCATTGCTACCGTGCATGCAAAAACCGCTAAGTGATACTTCTCTGTCTGCCTCTGTTTGGTGCCACTGAACCAGGTAGTTATCATAACTGTACAGCTGTACTCTTAATTTGCTGCTCTTCGTGGTACTAATGGGCATAATGGTCACAGAGACCCAGCTACCCTGCCACCAAGAGATGCCATGCTCTCAAAAGGAAACAATACAATCAAGCTTAAATTGCCTTTGCCTACCAACAATATTTGCCCTCATACTCCATTTTACAAAGAATCAGACATTGTTTCATCAATGCATTGGTCTACGATTGATCTGGGTAGAACAAAGGAGACAGGGTTTAATAATTATGCACGTTAAAATGACCTTTCCAGAAAGGTGGTAACAGCTGCAAGTGCAGAGAGACACAGAGCTTGAAATCTTTGCATACATGGAAGGAAAGCTCACCATTTTGCCTCTGGCATTTGGGCTCAAAGTGGGAAAAGGTCCAGAGATGTCTTCAGCTACTTCATTAAGAGAAAACACAGCTACTCTCCCAGGGATAGGGTAGGGTGTTTGTGACTCTCCAGCTTAAATGATATATTTCAAAGCCACTGTTGTCAGCTTCCAACAATGCCTCAACCTTGAAAAGAGTTCCTGTGCAGAAAAACTTGAAACAGTAAAACATCTTCTAGCTCTAGGAATACAAAAGATGATCAGCATTTACAAAGATTAGAGCACAGACACAATAGGGTGCTGTTCAGGACATGCATTTATGTTTTTATTACTGCTTGTATTATTGCTACCACCAATACTTTTGTTATTATCATGACGGCAAACACAAAAGGCTTGTGAATATGCTTCTCGATATACAATACCTTGTCTCTCCAGAATGACAATGATTATACAGAAATGGAAGGCAAAACAGCACTGTAAAGTCCCAGCATTTAAGCTCCATCAGTCCTTAGGCAGTGACTCTGAGACCCATGCAAAAAACCAGGATGTATTGATTAGACATGAGAATGTAAAAAGCACATACCTGCTAAAGCTTCAGACACAGAAACCAAATAAGGTCTTGTCCAATTTTTATCATGTTATACAATACAAAATTGCCTGAACAAGCACTAACAGACTATATTTGAACTGATCATTGCACCCTCTTTATCTACACGCAGCATTGAAAATTCATATCAATATCACTTTAGGTCAGAATCAATAGCAAAGCTCAAAGCTCTTTCAGCTTGTCCTAGTATAAAGGCTAGTTGTAAAAAATCTAAACCTTTTAATTATATCTCTTAGGTCACAAAATCCTGGTTTAAGACAATTAGAACTCTAAGTCCTAATGTTATATCAAGTGCCAGCATTGACTTGAGGTGGTGGTGGTTTTTCTCCCAGTGTCTCTGGCCATGGTCCATTTCCTGGTGGCAAGCTGTCCCATATTGTTTTAGAAAATAGCATTTAACCATTCAATATTTTGCTTGTCGACATTGTGTCATGAAGCAGTGTTCTGTCAAGCAGTTTGAAAAGGGCAATATCTTGCAGAGTGCAGACAAAAAACCCACCAACAAACAAATAAAAGAAGAAGATTAATCACAAGGGGAAAAAAAAAGACTTGCAAAATTCCCAAAATTCTGGAGCTTTTGGCTTGTTTCTCACAGTGGGTCATGGAAGAAGTCCAAGAATGGACAAGTTCAGAACCTGACAGGACGCTGCAGAGTTGCTCTAGTAAAGGACTTACCCAGGTATGTGCAGCCTTCTGTAGTCCAAGTCAAGAGTGGAGACTCCCCCATACCACTCTGCTTCCTGCAGCCCCTCCATGTTCCCAGGGTGGGGATCCCATAGGAGAAGTGACCCTCAGCTGGCACCAGGTAGAGATAAGGGAGGAAAAGTGTTAAGAAATGGTGGGTTAGCATGCAGCCAGATTGTTTTACCTGTTTGAGGGGCATTTCTGCTACAATGGGAGTCATAATATTAAGTGAAGAAAGGAAAAGGGATTGTGTAAGAGTTCCCTGTGAGATGTGTGAGACAGGATAAATGGTTTTAAAAATTCCTGTGAGCTGAGAAACTATGTCCAGTTTTCATCATTATGGTTACCCTTCCAAGAGCTGAAATGGAAAAGCTGCTAGCAGAGCTGTGGGAGTAAGCTGGAGTGGCCATCAGAGAGGTGAGCAGCAGGAGGAGCGAGGGAGCGGGTAATAGAAATAGGTCACTCCATCAGATCAGATCAGTCTAAGTCATGCCTCACACCTTGTCAGAAGTTAATAGTCTCAGACTGAGAGGGAAGGTTACAGCATGATCGGAGAAGCAACCCACCAGCCTCCTCCAGAAGACTGCAATTTGTTCAAGCTGTAGATATATTTTACCAGTTTTTTATTGCAACTCTACCTTGTCAGAGAGGTTTTTTTTCTCTCTTACGTAAGAATATTGCATATCAGCCATTTGATCCCTGTTTGCAATGGATTCAGTTCTTCAAGCATGACAAAGTGCACTGCAGTTTTCCTAGATTTCCTGGGGTGCACTTCCTTAAAATTCACACTTTGTGTCTGTAGCTGCCAACTGAGTCCTGGTAGGAGGGATATACACCCCTAGTTTTGGAGGCTACCAGCTTTGCATGCACTCACCTGCTATAGTGGAAAATTTTGCCCTAAGGTTTATCAAACTTGAGAAGAATTATAACCATTCACAAGTCAGGAACTACTATTGCTCTTCTCTGCATATCCTGGGTTGCCAAGGTCACCAGGGAATAGGCCAGTGAAGGCCATTCCTCCATGACCATGTCCAAAGGAGGAGGCTCAATCTTTTTCTTTCAGCAAACTCTCAAGATCATAGTGCAGTGTCCCTAGCAAAAATTATGTTCTGTCCTAAGTATTTAGTTCCTAGATTTCACTTATGGCTGACTACCTTCCTTGCGTAGTAGGATGCAGTAGGGGAGGGTGGTGCCTGGGCCTTGCAAGGGAGACTCCAACTTCAGTCAGTCACAGCACTTCTGTCAGCCATGGTGGTCTTACAGTCTCAGCCCACCACTTTAATTTTCAAGGTTTTTTTGAGAGCTCATATTTAAAGAAGCAGGAAGGGGTGGAATATCCACGTGGTCTTGCCTGCTTTATCAATATATAAAATATCATCATGCCAGATGTAACAGGCCCTGCAATATAGGTGATTAATTGTATATAAAGTGATGGAGAGAGAGGAAAAGAAGGGGAGAAAGACTGCTAGTGCTAAACTTGTGGATTCTGGAATTTTCAAGATGAGGATGAGACTCCTTGGGGAAGGGAAGGGAAGGGAAGGGAANCTTCTTTCTGTTTTCACCTATCAACACTTTTAGGAAGAATGAAACACAAAATTTGTAATAAACTGCCAACAAACAAAATGAGTACTGCTTTTTTTACAAAAGGGAAGGGAAGGGAAGGGAAGGGAAGGGAAGGTAAATGATCCCAGGAAGGGACATTCTCACATTTCTGTGTCCTGCTGTTTAGAGAATGATGTTTTGTTTTGCTTTATTCTGTTTTCAACACAATACTGGTTTCTGTTGTTGATGTGGCTGCTGTTAAATTCCATCCTACCCTGCAGGCACTGCCTTCATCTTTGAAACAGGCATGCCTGATCCCATCTGGGTGTAGGAGGACACTAGCCTCCTAAAACATTTTATCAAAATCAGGTACTGACCTGTAAAAATAAAACAGAGTACCAGATACTACATTTTCATGCATGGCCTTTGCCTTATAGTGCTGCCCCTGCTGTTCTGGTATGCAAGGTAGGGAGGTGCTTGTATAGTCTCTAATATTTAAAAATGCATCAGAAGTTCTATAGAAGCAATAGAAGATGGTACATACACGTTTGTGTGTGTGTGCACCCATCACCCTTCCTACCAGATTAAATATACATGAGGGTTGCTCAAGTGTTTTATCAGTTCTTTCCACTGGCTGAGCCTGCAAAAATGCTCCTGTAGATTATTGGGTAGAGTTGTGTGCTTTGGAGGTAGAGGGCATAAATGTTTTGACTGTATCCTGCATGCATATATTCATCCTGAGTTACACCAATTATTTTACCATCTGAACTCACTCAGCTGAAAAGTTCTCTTATTTGTGTGAGCATCTAGTATAAGAAATGAATTTTCTTTTACTCTATTTTGATACAGTCCACTAAAGGAAGAGGTTAAGGTGGTAAACATGGCACAAACTGTACATGTGCTCAGGTCTGCAGAAAGATGTGCAGGGAAACGAGTGAATAACACCACCCCAGGGAGCTGCAGGGAGCATTAATTCATGTGCTTTTCTGCTGGCTGCTGCCGATCGTATCCCCAGTGGAAATACTCCAGGTCACTGAAGAGGTGAGCCCTTATCACTTCCCCAGAGCACGGCAGTCGCTTTGCATCTCCCTGCTCCAGATGGGGCAAGTCAGAAAAGTCTTGGAAAGGATGTAACTGTCAGGAGCACCAACCTGGTGGCAGTTGAGTTATTACAGGAAAATGGAGTACAAGCCTTGCAATGAGCCCAGTAAAAGCCAAAGGGGAGCATCATTAAAAGGTGCATTGTTACAGACGCTTTACAGAGTGGTGCTCCCTTGAGGGGAGAAGAGCCCTGACCAAAGCTCTGTCTTTCTTGCCTAAGATGGATTGGCAAGGAGACACAATCTAGAAAAAGTTAGAGCCAAGATTAATAGCAAAATTACAGTTAGTAACTTCACAGAGCAAATCCACAAGATAATTTATGATGCCAAAGGAAAGAAGGGCATGTACTGTGGTGTTTGTGTAAAAGAAGGGCAGTTCTGCAAAACAGGCTTATAAATACAAAAAATGAAAAATGAGATTTTTACATTTCCACAGCTGAGGAGACTTGAAGGCACAACTCATTCTTTATTTTTTACAGAAACAGCTCTCTCCATTAACTCTTCACAAGGGTTGGTTGCCCCTGCAAGGAGATTTTTTTGATTTTTTTTCTTAGTTGCTTTCCTAGGAATAGAGTCACTCACACCTCAGTGGCATTAGCTTAGTGCTTGATATGTGTAAGCAACTGGAAGCCAGAAGTGGACCCATGCCACTTTGCTTTTTCTCTTGGGTGGTTGAGAGACCAACTGACACCAAGTCAGGGTACAAAACCATTCATAGACCAGGGCATTTAGAATGAGAAGGTTTCTATGTTGGCAAAATTGCTGATCACTTCTTCACACTTCAGTGCCTGCTTTACCTTTGATGAAAGCAGGCTAATCTGGAATATCCTGGTAAATAAGAGACACTGGGTGGGTTGATTCAGCCATCTAGGTTTGCTTGAAAGAAGCCTGGTGGCTTTCTCTCAGTGTCTCAGGAATATTAAGTCCACCTTCCATGTGAACCAGAAGCTCGGGTGAGCTTCTCCTCGTCATGCTCATTCAGCCATGCAGCTTTGAGTGGGAAGGAGCAAAGCAATTTCCCTTGCTAATACTTGTCATTACCCTGGACTTCCAGACTTTGGCCTCTTCAGGGATCTGCTTGATTGAGCACTGTGGGATAAAGCCTTGGAGAGAAGAAGGGCCCAGGAGAGCTGGTTGATATTCAACAATCACCTCCTCCAAGTTCAGGAGAGATGCATCCCAAGAAGGAGAAAGTCAGACAAAAATGCCAGGATGTCTGCATGCATGAAAAATTTGCTCCTGAACAAACTCAAATACAAAACAGGAAGCAAGGACAGGTTGCCTGAGAGGAATAGAAGAAATTGTCCAAACAGCCAGGTATCAGATTATGAAAGCTAAAACCCTGATAGAAGTGAATCTGGCCAGAGATGTCAAGGGCAGCAAGAAAAGTTTCTATAGGTACATCAGTGATCAAAGGAAGAATAGGGAAAACATTATGAAAAATTCTTTACTCAGAGGGTGGTGAAGCACTGGTACAGGTTGCCCAGGGAAGTTATGGATGCTCCATCCCTGGAAGGGATGATGGGGCCTTGAGCAACTTGATTTAGTGAATGGCATTCCTGCCCATGGCAGGAGGGTTTGAAACTGGGTGATCTTTGAGGTCCCTTCAAAAACTTACCATCTTACGATTCTATGGTTCATTCCATGACCTGATCACATGCATCCATGAGTTGTAAATGGACTGGTGGAGGAAGTTGCTAAGTCACTGTCCATCGATATTTGAGAAGTTGTAGAGTCTGGTGAGTTCTCACTGACTGGAAAAGGAGAAACATAACCCCCACTTTTAAAAAGGGAAAAAAGCTTCAAGTGTATGTCACCATCACTGAACCACAGTGTGGAGGATGCAGGGCTGCTTTTAAGTAGCTAAGAATAAGGTATGTGATGGAGTGGCAGTGGAGACTACTCTATGTAAACATTGGCTTAGTTTAATACCAGGGAACTAACTGGAAGGCTGCACAGACACTGTGCACTGCACAGTGCCTCCAGATGAGCAATTAGCATAGCAGGGGTCATGACAAAACAGCCAGAGATGGGAGGATGCTATTTCCAGGGTCCAGCTATAGATTTCTTTTACCAAGGCCAGGAGTCAAAAGATCCAAGGAATGCTGGACATTAAAAAGCAAGTTCCTTGAAAGACATGTTCACTAAGCTGTCAGGAAGCTGTTAGCAGGGAAAGGACACGCAGATAGACAGACTCCCACAGGGGCCTGAAGAAGCAGAGCATGCCTCTATACTAGAAAGAGGTCAGAGGAGCAGCTAACCCTGGAACTGTGACAAATCCTACATCTCAATCTCTTCTACACACTGGCTTTTCCATCCCTCTAATCCTCTTTGTCACCTGTCCCCAGGCCCCTGTTATTTTTACCATATCACTTTTTTGATCTGGAATAACCAAAATGGAACACAGGTCTTCAATTTATATAATGGCACTAAAAATTCTCCCGCACAGAGTCTGAAATAATGACGAGCATAAAATAGAAAAGTTTTCAGTGAGATGCCTGGACCATTTTTTTTTCTAAATGGTTACAGTTAATTCAGAACCCATTGATGCATTTTGGATAGCTCAAATCATGTCTCTCAGTGTACATTACCTTGCAGTTGTTCTCTGCCGTCTCAGTATGAACTCTTTTCATTGATTATCAGAGGAGGTAACAGTGCAGCAGCTGATGTTTTTCAACAGGGTATAAAGAGATGGCCGTTCTGGGAGTAACAAGGCAGGGATCTAGAGAAACAGGAGTATTGGACTCTTAGTAAAGCAATAGGTGCAGCTTATGTAGGAAAATTTAAACATGTTTGAATTTCAGTGTTGATATTTTTGCTGTGTTTGCCACCCTCTCCTATTCCTACTCCAGAAAGGCTCGCTATGACTGAGGCACAACAGCGTGCATGCATGAGGGGTGACAGTGCCACTGCCAAGGCTTCTGGCTTTATCTAATTTGGACAAGCGGCATCTTCTGCCATTCCTCGGTTCCCTTGGGTCCCTTGGGAGTGGCAGCTGTCAGCTGCAAAAGAGAGCCTTCATCCTGAGCCTGGGATGGCTGTGGGAAGGCCAGGGCAACGCAACTGTGGTAAGTCACATGCTGCTCTTGGACCCAGCAGGGTGATGGGACAGATCTCCTCGCTGCAGTCACCTTATGGAAGTGGCTGCTGGTTTTCCTTCCTTACGGGCCTGATGCTGTCTCCCCCGGGAACAGGAAGACTAATTTTCCCTTTTCTGTGTCCTCTCTCCTCCTTTCTTCCATAGATGTTGCTAAATTGTTGGCTCCTGCCAGTGATGCCTGCTGTTTGAGGCTGGTGTGCCTAATACTGGGTAACAATAGCAACAAGGGACCTTTTCTTCTCCCCTGTTCATCCTTGCTCCACCCTCAGGCCCCTTCTCCACTTCTATGTCCATTTTCAAGCCCACACTTCTTCCTCTGCTCTTCCTCCAAGTGATGTCAGAAAAAGGAAAAATACGTAATATGCAGAAAAATCCAAACTATTGGCGTTCCTGCTAATTTCAGCAGTGACTCTTTTTCAGGCTCACGCTGTGAGAGCTAACTTTTACTGCCCAATATAAAACAATATCTCCTAATGGGGGGGGGAGGAGGGGCGGTGCTCTATGCTGCCAATAAGAGGACATTTAGCCTGGAAATTTGTGCGTGTAATTTATCGGCAAGCATGCCCCGTGCACACACACACAGGTAATGATGGTGTTAGCCGTCTGACAAATTACAGGGCCTTGCACATTTGACCTCCTCCCCTGCCCTGTGTGCGGTATCGCATCTCCCCGGGGGTTCATCCTGACATCCCACCTCGGAGCAGCTTCCAGCTGCTGCCATTTTGGATATCCTGCCTATTTATTGCTTTCCAAAGATCCTCCCTGCTCTCACCCCTGGGGTTATTCTGTTTTCACTGCTGCTGCATGCAGGGCTCAAGTTTGTGCCAAGCCTTGCTTGGGGATCAAATATCTTATAATTTTACTGATTAGAAATGTGAACTTTATAACAGTGGTGGAAAGGGGAGCATCAAAGGCTTCTGCCAAGATATTTAGCTTTTGTCTTTAGCCCTGAATATTCTCCAAATAGCAGACTTCAAAACTGAGACCTTTTCTAATGTACAGGAAAGTTATTCTAGACATTTTCTGAATCACTTTGGATTAATTAAGTTTAATCTTTTTTTTTTCCTTCTGAGCTGTGTACAGTTCACCTTACAGTAACCAGAACTTGAGAAGTACAGAGAGCTCAAAATGGTCCCAATAAAGTTTTAAAAGTGTTTGCAAGTATTGCCAAAATAGTTTTGCTTTAAAATATTCAGTGTATAGTGTCTGATTGAGTACATCTTTTCTCCTGGATTTTAGTACAAGTTAAGTACTTAACTGCTGAATGGTAATAGATTAAGGCACATGTTTAAACACTTTGCTGAATCCAGTCCATACAAAATACATGATGTTGTACTGCAAGGTTTTTTTTTCAGCCATTTGGGGATGAAAGGACACACTCACTAGTGGCCTTGGCACTTGTGACTAATGAAGGCCTTTCACATTCAGATGGATAAACAATTTATGTCACATTATCCAATGTCCTCATGCTCTCCTTCTAGTCTGTTTGTTTATTTGGACCTCTTTATCACAGCACTCAGCAAAATGCTTAATTAGACATGTTTGTATGGTAACATGGTAGTAAATAATCTCAAATTACAGTGCTGTTTTCAAAATTTCTAACATAAAGATGCTTGCATTGCTAAAGCATGTTAGCAGGAGTCAATCCTTGATGTATATCTAATTGGTATTTTGTGATTTTAATGACTCAAATTTTATAAACATCAGTGTTAGTCCTGCTTCTCTGCCTCAGATTGTTTAGTTTTTATTCTGACCATTTGCGGGCTGTTTTTCATTTGCTCCAGCTTCCTTCATTTCTGAGAAGAATCACTTCCCATTCTCCCCTGCCTGCAAAGCAAAGGCTTCCCTTTGCTCTTCTGAACCTGCACATGGTAATTATAATCAGTAACGAAAAGTCAGCAAATAACAATTTAAACAGTTGCTTTTCAGTAGAATTAATGCTGGATCCTCTTGAGCAGGCAGGGCTGGTGATGAGCCTGTCAGTCAGGAAGTCTCATGCTTGGCAGGCCGATTTACCTGTCTGATGTTCCTGCTCGTTCCCCATCATAAAATAAAAACACTTCACTTGTCAAACATCTTCCTTTTCTGGGATGTGTCTCGCACGCACACTGCTCGTCCATTTGAAACTCGGCTGTGCCTCTAGCAGTCAGTCTGACAGCTCAGCCAGACTCTGTCCTAAAGAGATTTCCCAGTAGCCCACTGAAGCATTTCAAAAACCTGGGGCCTGCACAATGAAAATATTTTTTTTATGCATTATTTTTCTTAACAGAGAATTAACTCTTTGCAAAACAGAACAGGACTTTTGAGTTCTTTAAGACAGGATAAACACCAGTCTTCTAGACATTGAAATGTCCAGGCTAATTTATGTCTCCCTCCTGTAACAGCTTGTGTTGAGTAAGCAAATCCAGAGCTGGGCTAATGGTGGATCTGGCCACACAGGTTCTGGGGATTAGGTTGCTCCTCATTGACTCTAACTTTGGGATTACTCTTCAGACCATGCTGCCTCACTGTTTCCTGACTGCAGCCATCAACATTCCTCCCTGGCTCAGCTGTGAAGCTGACAGCCAAGCCTTGCTGTATGGCCAGGATGGTTAGCCCAGGCTCCTGCCCCAAAGAGAGGTGCCTCAGTAGCTCTTCTCTCATCCATCCTTTAGGGCAGCAAGAAGGGAAGTGAATACAAAGAGGTTCAGCTTATGCCTGTTCTTTCTAATTCAGGGGTAGGGGACTTTGAACAAAATCACAGAATATGCTGGGTTGGAAGGGACCCACAAAGATCAATGAGTCCAGCTCCTAGCCCTGCACAGCACCATCCCCAAGAATGATACCATGTGCCCAAAAGTATTGTTCAAGAACTTCTTGAACTCTGTTAGGCTTGGTGCTGTGACCACTTCCCTGGGGACCCTGTTCCAGTGCCCAGCCACTCTCTGGGTGAAGAACCTTTTCCTAATATCCAACCTAAACCTCTCCTGACACAAATTCAGGCCATTCCCTCAGGTCCTGTCCCTGGGCACCACAGAGAAGAGATCAGTGCCTGCCCCTCCTCTTCCCCTCNCCTGCCCCTCCTCTTCCCCTCATGAAGAAGTTGTAACTGCAGTGAGGGCTCCCCTCAGTCTCCTCCAGGCTGAACAGACCAAGTGCCCTCAGCCACTCCTCACATGGCTTCCCCTCAAGGCTCTTCACCATCTGCGTAGTTCTACTTTGGACACTCTCTAACAGTTTAATGTCTTTCTTACATTGTGGTACCCAAAACTGCCCCCAGCACTGGAGGTGAGACCACCCCGGTATGGAGCTGAGCAGGACAATCCCCTCCCTTGCCCGGCTGGCCATGCTGTGCCTGATGTCCCCCAGAACAGGATTGGCCCTCCTGGCTGCCAGGGCACTTCTGAGCCTTGGTCAATATTCCCTTGACCAGGACTGCCAAGTCCATTTCCATGGCATGGCTTTCCAGCATCTCATTCCCTGCTCTGTCCATACATCCAGGGTTGCCCCATCCCAGGTGCAGAGTCCGGCACTTTCCCTTGTTGAACTTCATGTGGTTTGTGATTGTCCAGTCCTCTAATTTATCTCTCTGCAGGGCCTCCCGGCCTTCGAGGAAGTCAACAGCTCCTCCCAGTTTTTTATCGTCTGTGAACTTGCTCAGTATTCCTTCCAGTCCTGCATCCAAGACATTTATGAAGGTGTTGAAGAGCACAGGGACAGAGAAGCCTCATCCACCCCACTCAGTTATCTTGGTGAGACAGGTGTCTAGTGCTTTGAGGAGAGCTCCCAGATTGACTTCTGCTCTAAGGCCTCACAGCTTTTACTAGTACCATTAGGATTTTGGGGAAACATGGGCCATAGGGCCAGATCTGAGAGACTCGAGGTTGCCCGGTTTGGTATAGCTGAAACTGCAAAAACGGGACCACAACATCCAAGGAGCTTGGGGTATGTTAATTATTAATTCAACTGCTTACTTTTACATCTTGTCCCTACTTGAAGGATAAAGAGTGACCAGGCTGCAGTATGGTCAGAGTTTCTAGTGTGAACTGTCTTTTCCCCTAGCAGGTTGGACTTCTTTCATTCCTTCAGCTGTGCAGATCTTCCAACTGCTCCCTCCCTGCAGCTGCCCCAGCTGCAGCTCTCAGTGAGAAGCCAGTTTTGCTCAGGAATCTGGAAAATGTATTTTAACACCTGAGGTTCCTGCCATGCAAATGAAGGTGTGTTACACATCTTGTTCTGAAAAATCGCCGTTCAATTAATCAGACAGTTATTCATCTCACACTGTAAATGTAGCCTGTAAGCCACTCATCATCTCCAGGTGTGTTGAATGAACCAATCTCATATTTAAGAATTTGTCAATGGTATAACTGGATGCAGTGACTTTGACAAAGATTTCCCAGCATGGAATTTTATAATGCATGTTTCTGCCTATGACCTGCAGTAAGAGGACAACCTTAAAAACTTAAACATCCATGCTTTCCCTCCTGTAGTTCATACCTGGGAAACAGAAGCACAGGGTAAATTAAGTGATTTTCCTGTGTTCACCTGGGAGGACAGTCGGGAGGCTGAATTGAAATCCAGAGTTCAATTCATCAGCTCACACCCTGGGCAAGATTGTCCACAATGGAGACTCCCAGTGTACACAAACTGGGGTGCAAAAGGCAGCACAAAACTCATTTCAGGAGATGATGCAATGCTTCTCAAGGTCAAGGCTGACGAAGTAACAGGATAAGCTAACTGTAGCACAAAGTACTGAGAAGACTGAAAATAACCATTGACAAAACGAAGCCACCTATTTCCTTGGCCAAATGATGCTCCAATTAGCAGTTGGTTAATATTTAATATAACATATGTTTTAGCATTACAGTAATGTACCAGGACAAAGGACACTACTATTCTGATAAGTGATTGAACTTTCAGCAGCAGAGAGAGAAGGCAGAGGGAGATGCTTGTTCTCAAAGTAAATAAAAGGATTGGCACACACTGTGATAGCCCAAAATTTTAATTTCCTATTTTTTTACAATTATATTAAAGACAAACCAGATGACTCTTATGTTGGCTGAAGACCTTAGCTTATGATTACTCAATTGAAAGCTTTTGCAGCTTAACAAATTACCACCCATCTGGTAAGCCATCCTATCTAGCCCCATGTGTGCTCTTAGCCATCCTGATATCGTGAATTAAAGCACATCAGCATCAGTGGGTTGGCCTGTCCCTCAGAGGTGCTAATGCCATGTGTTTGGAAGGGTGACAGCACCCTTTGGCCAGGTGGTAGAGCACACAGCCATCTGCTGAGCTTCTGAAACATGTGGCAGAAAGGACTGGGAGTTATTGTCAAATCTCCACCTTCTGCAAGACAGATCCTGCGGGGTAAGGAAATGACAGGAGCTGCAGTCACAAAGCTTTCTGGGATCTGACCCAGCAATACCTCTGGCAGACACCTACAGTCTCTCCCACATGTCCAACCCTGATAAATCACACCGAAGGCAAATAATAATGGCCAGCTGTTTGGTTCATTGGACAACAAGCACTTTTCTTACCAATATCAATTACTTAATTGTTCTGAGAAGGCCTTTAATTTACAGATTGTACCTTGAGTCAGCCTGTATGGACAGTGCTTGATGGAATCAATTCCCCACATTAGTAAGAAGGGGCAGTGCCATGGTGTTCTTGTAGCCTGCACTTTCAGACTAAATAGCAAACATCAGAGAATGGCAGGACAGGGGGGACAGTGGCGTTGAAGTCATTGATCCGAGCTACACGTCTGTCAGAGAATTGTGTGGTTTTTTGCTGTAGACACAATCAAATATGCCAAATGGCTGCTAAAATGTAAATGTTAGCAGTCAAGGTCACCTTCCAAGGGATACTGAACAGTGTGCCCCAGGCAGGCCCCATTAGTGACAGCACTGACAGCATTCCTATTGCCATCTCCTCCCACAGTTCCTTGCTCCATGCTGAGAAATATTCCAGAGGCAAAAGTCTTTTCCATCTGATGCTAAAAAGCTGTTTCCATTTCCCCACCCAGCCGAGGCTCAAGTTTAATAAAAATCCTCATTAGTTGTCATCTAAATATGCAGGAGGTCCATGCCAAGTATTGCAGCTGAGTTAGAGAAAGCCAAAGCAGGTCCTAATTAAAGATGGGGCCAGAACAAAACCTTGGGTCACAAGCCTATACTTCGTGGAAATTTGGATCCAAGCGCTGAATGCCATTGATCAGGATGATCTCTTCACTCAAAGCCCTGGGTACTAACTGGCAGCATACTTGTAAATCCCTCAGAGCAACCCTTTGATTCAGCCACCTTGCATAACATGGTGGAGTTTCTCTGGCTGCTTCGTCTTAATTAAGGGATGGGAAGCTTTAATTAATACAACATGACAGTGAAAATATAATCAGTTGAGTGGCCCCTGTTGTTTGTTCGCATGTTAATTTTGCATGCTTTTTTTTTTTTAACACGCTTGTTTTTTAATTTTGTGCAGTTTTGCCTGAAAGCCACTAGCAGCAGCAACCAAGTGTTCCACAAAGAGCCCGGGGGAACAGGGTGTTAATAAGTGCTGGGTTTGGCACCTGAGGAGGCACGGAGGTGCTTGGAGATTGTATAAAACAAACAAGGTAGCTGGGTTTTTCTGTTAACATGATCATTAGGGAAGGACTGAAAATCAATGATGTCTTTTATTTCTGCCTTTATGTTTCAGGGTCAACAATGTACTGAGATATGTGGGATCAACAAGACACAGGTTTGTCACACAATTTTCCCATGGTAAGCTGTAGTAAAAGTGATTCATTTTTTAAAAGAAAATCTCAATTTTGCAGGAAAGATAAACTGTTAAATGGCTGTGAGGCCTACAGTACAAAAGAGAAATCCTGAATCTGAAACTGTGTGGCCAACTATGCTCACCTTTCCTTGTAACTTAAAATGAAGAGTTGCTCCCTGTTTAAACTTTCTTCCTGGTTTCTTACTGTGCTTTTGTTTTGGGGTGTTCCACCTGCACCACAGCTACCTTTCTGTCCAGGAGAGCTCTTGGGCTGCAAAATCCTGTGACTCTGAGCAGTGGTGATGCTGGTGGAAAAACTGAAGCTGGAGCTTGGACACATTATCACATTTCCACAAAGTCCTCAAGACACAGGTTCATGCTAGCACTTTGCTATTGACAAGATACCATCTTGCCAAAACATTTTTTCTATTGAGCCTATGAGTTTTGGACATGCTGAAAGTAATTTTATTGAACTTCATGAAAATTTCAGCAGAAATAATACTTCTTAGCTGATTCTGCTTGCCAGAAGCACATGAAAAGCTCAAAGAAGTCCATGCAAGCCTTAAAAGTTGCTTGTCTGAATGGCATCTGTGTTACACAGTGAAAAAGTAATAAAAAAATATTTTAATGTTTCAATGGTCTTAAAAATTCAGCTTTTATTTTTCACTAAGCAGTATTTTTCCATGAACCACCTGGCAACTCTTGGTCACAGAATTAGGAGCAGGTTACAGTGGATGTGACCACAGCAGAGCTGCAGCTCCTGACCTCCCATGTCTGTAGGTTCAGACAGTGTTTGTCTGAATCTCTGTTACAAGCTCTTGTCAACCACATGCACACAGAGCTATTAGCTACATGCAGCACAAAGCACTGGGGCAATTCCTAATGGTAATTGTGTGAGGTTGATAGCAGCCTAGAACTCCAACAACCTTTAGAAAGCAGCTGAGAGCTAAAAATCAGAGCTGATGAACAAACATTAATATTTCCTCCAGTTGTGTGACTCCTGTGAAGATTTACATAATTAATCTTCAGCAACAAAACATTTATAATGCAGTTTAATAATCTGGGTGATAGACAGGTCATGTTAATTACTGTCTTGCTTCCTGGTTTTAAAAGCCTTTGTTTCCAAGCTCTTAGTTTAGAAGTGAATAGCTTGTATCAGCTTGAAGACAGCAAGTGTGCAGATGATTAATGCCTGAGTGCTTGGCACTAACTGGGGATCCGTGAGAGGGGTCCAGGCCCTTGCACTGCCACAGGCTCTACACGTGACTGGGGGGAGCAAGTGGCTTTGGACAGATTTCTGCATTGCTGATATCCGAGTTGCTGATATCCCAGCAACCAATCTCTGTTACCCCAGTTGCGGGTTCTGTCACATCCCTCCTACAAATATAAACTAATTTTGGGGCTCTGTTCTAAAATAGATTGGTAAAATTGTGTGTGGGGCTTGCAGTTTTTCATAGGGCTTTTTTTTTGTTTGATTGTTGGTTGGTTTCTTTTAAAGATACTTATTTGAAACTTTTTTTGTTGTTGTTAAATCCTATTGTGTCACAATCTGCTGAAGAGTTGGTGACTTCTTGTGAAAGGAAGAAAGGGTGAAAGGTACAGCTGGAGAGGGATTCTTGATCATCATGAAGAACTTGTTGCCAGCCTAACTATATGAAGGCTTTTGTAACTCTCCTATGCAAGGCAAGTGTAGAGGAAGGATTTCAAGGACAAAAATAAGGCATTTTTTACACCTGTTTGGGGACATGCTGTTTGAAACTCCAAGTGTTATCATGGGGAGAACATGATATGAAAGAAAAGGGACTTGTCTGAGATTCAAAGGGGGCAGCAGAGATGAGAGCCACAGGCAAATGGGAGACAGAAATCACCTTTTAAGTGTTAAAAAGAAAATGACAGGACAGGGACAAGCAATATCTTTACACAACACAGAAAAGGCAGCCAGTGGAGGGATTCACAATGAGAGGTGACATGAGCACACAGACAGGCTACAAAAATGATTTTTGCAGTGGTGCTCAGAGGAATACTGGCAAGGCAAGATTGTGTTAGCGCTAAAGTAAAGGATGCTGCAAGAACTGAGACCCAAGTTAATGAGCTCCTGGTTGACGGTTTTATTGTGTAACTGGATAAGCAAGTCTAGATTTTACTTCTATTTAAAAAAAAGAGGTGAAGCTTTAGGCTAGGGGGTGGTTGTGACAAGCTAAAGAGAAGCTCACACACAGACTGTGAGCTTGATGCAAAGCAACAGTGTTATCCAATGGCTTAAGAAAGAACCAGCAGGGAAGACTGGGCTTTGACAGGAAGAGCTCTGTTGCAGTCTGGCATAACTTGCTGACATCTCCTAATGAATTGCTAACCAAATAGATATTTTAGTTTGGACAGGAAGAGACCTTTTTTGTGCAGAGAACAGATTCATTGGTTGAGGAAAGAGTCAGTCAGAGAGTGGTGTTTGTAGAACGGAATATCCAAAATGAGAGGATTACAGGAAAGAGGATGTCAGGTCCATAGAAATAAAAAGAAGACCATTTGGTCACGATGCAGGTGGCTGGAAAGCTGGGATGGCTGGGGCTGCCCTGGGGCAGGGATGTGCCAGAGATGCTTGATGCTAGTTGGGCTGGGAGTAAAGCCAAAGAGAGAGAGTAGAGCTACTGCTTTTGAGAAAGAGCCCCAAAACATCAAGGTGAAATGGGCTGTATGGCAGGACAGAAGGTATGGATCACACCAGTGAAATGCCACTTTAAAATACTGTATCTTATAAACTAATAGAAAGAAGAATATACTTGCTCTGTAACTCCCATAACCTGGCATTCTTCGCTTCCCAGGTGTGTGTAAGCCAGGCTTCCCATCATGGTGGCTCAAACCTGAAACAACCACTATCTCTAAGAACACTAGGAGGTAAAAATATATTTATAGCTGTGGACTCTCCCACCAGGCTGTACAGCTAGGGCTTTCAAGGGAAATAAAAGGTGGTTGGCCTTCTGTGAGTCAAAGTCTGTTTGATCTTCTTACCTGAGTAACTCTGCAGAGCACACACTGTAGGAATGATTGTGTGTCTTTGTATCCTGCGCTACCTTGGCATCTCTGCATCAGCACAAAGAAGAGCAGATTTTCACCCTATGAGAACTGGTATCCTGGCATCAGGCTGAATTAAAACGCTCTTGGGGATAGGTTTTGCTGCAGTCATTTGAGACTAGTGACTGAAAAGGAGGGGGAAAAAATCAAATAGGGATTTCGATAAATAGAATTTCAGATCTTGCATAATACCATTCAATGGCAACAGCAGGTGTTTGACAGTACTGTGAACTTCCTCAGAATGGGATCCTGCCAACATGGCTGTGATTCAGTGCAATGATTCAATGACTGCAGGACGGTATCCTGCCAACAAGCCTTCCAGCAGAAAACTGTTCACCCCACTGCAAACACTGCCAGTCCATTAGCATTTCAGATTTAGTCTATCTGCATGTCAGTAAAAAAAAGTGCATCCCCTCCAGGTAATGGAAGGAGGAAGGGGAGGACAAAAATTCCCTTTTCTCCCAGGGAATAAAAGGCAAAATTATTAGCTGCAATGTTATCTCTAAGGAGGAATATGGGATATGCTTTTTTTAAAGCTCAGAGTTTGAAAAAAAAAAAAAATCTTCCTTTTATTCTTCAGCCCTGCTTTTCCTTCCACCTCCAACCAGGAGCCTTGTCAAGACATTCTCATCAGCTTTCACTTCTGCCTTCTAAACTGTGCAGAAATACTACCAACATCCTGAGATAAGCAAAGAAACTCAAGGAGCTGTCATTAGCAGTCCCTGTTACAGACATTTTATCAGCTGCTACCCTGCAGCACCAATGCCCTCCCAATGCCCACACACCGAGCCTCCCATGCTCCTGCAGCACAGGCATGCCCCTATAAGGAACATTCCCAACTCCATGGCTCCTGGAGACACCTGACGCCGGAACAGAGGGGAACAAGGCTCACTCAGCTGTCACCCTCCAGCCGTGCAGCCCACTAGCCTGTGGCCAAGATACATGACGTGAAACCTCCTTCAAGTAAACCCATGGTTAGGGGTGCAGCATGGAGGGAGCACTCACAGTTTGTCTCAGCTCTCCTCTCGCTCCGTTTTTCTATTGTGTAGCAGAAGGAAAAGAGAGAGAGGGGAGCTGAGAAGCAATTCACGATGCTGCTACTGTGATCTTTGTTGCAGCACAGTGTTCTCATCCTTGCCCAGCTCTTTTAAACCTGCTGTAATATGAATAATGATACACTCAGCTTACAGAGACTTTGTTAAATGCTTTGCCTTTATCACAGGTGCTGTGTAAACTTTGGGGATCAAAAGGGACTCTTTGAGAAGTGATTAGAGCAGGAGGGAAGGGTTTAGTAGTTTAAGCACCACATTTGCAATAATTAGGCTCCCTGGAGTGATAGGTTCAAATCCTAGCAGGGTTGACTCAGCCCTTCATCCCTCTAAGGTAGATTAAATGAGTTTTCTATAGTAGGGTCTTTTGGACAAGACCTCGAAAATCCACAGGCACATGAGTTTTCTCATTTTACTGCAAGGATGAATTTCACAGATTTATAAACTGAAGGTTCAGGTTATTTTACATAAACCTAGCTGTCTGCTGAAGCACTATTTGCCAAAACCTGTCTTCACCATTGCAATGACCATGTAGGTCTCCTACTCACCAGCCTCCTTCCCAGAAGGGCTCTTTTGTGGTGAAACATGTAGTGTAGTAAGGGACAAGTTTGGGACTAAGCAATGCAGTTTGAATGCATCCTATAACCAAACACAACTATCAGCCTCCAGTTTTTAGTTAACTCTTTAAAAATTAGTATTTTCCACTACGTAGTGCTATTCTCTAACTTGAAGATGACTAACCCAATCATGAGTCAAAGCAGAGCATGGGCTATTGTAGTACCATTGGCTGAGGGAGAGTTAATTCTGTCTTGTTTTTTAAAAAAATAGGAAAAACTTCTTTTCCTAAGGTAATTCCTGTTACGGGGGGAAGGATGGGAGGCATGACTTTTCTTCTCATTTATTTGGTCTGCTTAGGAAGCCATGCTCATTGTCATTGGGGAGCAGCTCAAGAGAAAAGCTCAGAGCAAGTGTCTGGGGGTCCCCTTCGGAGAAGGGAAAAGAAGATGAATCATGGAATCATTCAGGCTGGAAAAGACTTTTAACATCATTGAGCCCAACCATTAACCCAGCACCGCCAAGTCTACCAGTAAACCACAGCCCTAAATTCTAGTTGGGTTTTGGCCCCCTGTTTTGTCCCTGCACAACCTCATGTGACATTCTTGCAATCCTCCTAAGTTGTTGCCCCTTCTTCCAAAGGTAGTTTTCTTCTTTAATTTCAGTGAAAGCTCTCTGTTCAGCCAGGCTGGTCTTCCCCACCAGCTTGTCTTTTGGCACATGGGGGTGGTCTGCTCCTGCACGTCTAAGATTTCCTTCCTGAAGAATGTCCAGGTCTCCTGGACTCCTTTGCCCTCAGTATTGCCTCCCAAGGGACTCTCTCAACGAGACTACTAAACAGGCCAGTGTCTGTCCTCTGGAAGTCCAAGCTAGCAGTTCTGCTGATCGTCCTCCTTACTTCAACAATCTCTGTCATTTCATGATTGCCCTCCCTAGCTGACTCACTCACCAGTTGTGTCAGGAACCTTCTAGACTGCTTCCTTTGTGCTGTTCTATATTTCCAGCAGACATCTGATAAGTTGAGATCAGGGGCCAGTGATTGTGAGACTTCTCCTAGCTTCTTTCAGAATATTTCATCTTATTTGTCAGGGTCGTGCCAGCACTGGAGCCACTTACCTTGCGACTGAAGAAAAGGCCATTTCAGTCTTATGTCCTAGGGCTTCCCTTGGTGCAGACACAATCACATAGCCAAAGAACACGACTGTGCAGAGAGTGATTGTGAAAGAAGCACACAGGAAGGCTTCTTTTATCAAGGGGCATGGGTAGGGGAGAAGGCAGGTGGAGAAAGGTGCAGAAAAAGAAAGAGGTTTACAGGACTGTGCACTGAGCTGTAGATATCTGAGGGAAGAACTGTCTGAGGAAAGAAAATTATGTGAGACAACATAGAAAACAGCCATGCAAAGGTGGAAAAAAGGTGAGGGAGAGGAATTGACAGGTATCAAAGGCACAGCAATTACTGGAAAAAAAGAATTGCAGTTTTCCCTCTTTGATTTTGCTTTCCTAGTGGGGAAGGAGTGCAGTAGAAATGCAGGCTGTGCTTGGTGATGACTCTCCCTGAGCTCCTGTCCTCTTGCATTTCTCCATTGCCTGGAGATGCAGAGACCCTAGACCAGGCTGGTGTTTTATTTGCCCATCCCAAGTGTTCTGTACATAACTCTTTTCCAACAAAGACAACTGACTCTCCTGCAGTCAATACAGGGGAAAATGAGGAGAGGGCTGCAAGTATGACTGAATAGCAGTCGAGTAGAGCTAGCTAATTGCAGCTTCACGTAATCGCTTTCATAGCTGCTATCATAACTGTATATATTTCCAGCTCAATTCGTCTATCTTTTCCGGCCTCCTGTCTTTGCAGCTGCCTCCTCTTCTCTCCTTCCTGATGGCTGCAAATCTCTGCTTATCACCCGTTTTCATGCTGTGTTTTGTCTGTCTCTTTGTGTTCATCCCTGTACCGGCTTCTTGGCTGCATGTGGCAATTTCTTATTTCCTGGATGTTGTGAGAGACTTTAGTATGAACTACTTGCTTCAGTTAACATGTATGACCTTTTGCCTTATTTTGTTTTTCTGGATGATTTAATTTTACACATGTTTACACTAAGGACTAGTTTTGCAAACTAAAGTGGTCAATATGGATATGCAATTGTTATGTGACTCAGTATTAAAACTATTATTTATTTATCAAATTTCTTTTTGTGTGAATGTATCCATCCACTGCATGAATTTTTCATGCAAGCTCATCTTGAAAAAAACATTCTCTCCTCTCAGAAGGGATTTGAACTCTTTAGGGAATTCCCCCAAATTCTCGTGTTTTTTTCTTTAATTGAACCCCACCGTGTAAGAAGAGCTCTGTCTACAATATTGATTGCAGAAAAACATGCAGACCTGTCAATCTCTCTTTTCCCAAGGCAAAACTCTCCTATTGTCTTTTTCTGCCAGGGTATAATCTTCACAAAGACAGACTTCAAACAGTTAAGCTTCTTCCCATTGTATTGGGACTATATGTAGTGCTCCATTTTACATTAACATTTAACAGGTTTCAAGCTTCAGTGATAAACTAGAAATGTTTTTCCTTCATGACAACTGTTTGACAGTTTTTAAAAATGGATATAAAATGGAAAATTACCCTACAGAGGAAGCATCCCCTTCTCTTCATAACTCAGGCTGAGACATGGCATGAATGGAATAACACACTTATTACATTCTGGGCACTGAACATAAAATGCATTGCCTCCCTCTATTCCACTTGATTTGATAATTTAGTACAATTTAGGTCCCTAATAAATTAAATTGTTCTTAAACTTGGTTCACTGCCTAACCTCTGTGCAAGGCTGTGCTGTTTAATGATGCCTTACTTTCTTTCAGTGATCTTTGGGATAAATAATTCAGCCTAATAAATCCTGTGATCTGCAAGGTTAATTGACACCCAGAGTAATTCCCAGCTTGTGCACAGCACCCATATTTGTCTATTTTTCCCAGACTCCCATTGCATCACCTAATGTGTGCAGCTCACCAGCCAGGTTCCCTGCATTGCCATGAGCCCTAATCATTGCAAACATCACTTCTGCTCCTGAACAGGCAAGCGCCTGAGGTCCACATGCTCGTTCCCTTTCCCCCAGGTGGTTATCTCTCTAGTTGATTTCCAGGAAAATCCTAGGGCAACTGGGACTAGACTGACACACACAAAAAAGAGAAATTGGTGAAAAAAGCAGAATGAAAAAATATTATGAAGATCCACAAATATATTATCTGGGGGATTTATTCACAGGTGATTTGTCCAGCTGTACAGCGGGATGAATGCATTCTTATTAATTATTAAATTGCTCAGATGGTCCTCCTCCCCAAACCTGACATTTATTGAAAAAAAGTAATTGAAAAGGATTTGGCCAGTTCCACTCCCTGTGTTTGAGTGTTATATAACAGACTACTTCAGCCCTCCACTCCCTCTCTCTCTCAGTGCTTTCAGGCTAACACAGTTTATTGGGTATCAATAAAACATAAGAATCACTCCTGGTATAACAATAGCACCTCTTTGCAACCTTCAGCCTGCTTAGCTCCCAGGAATAGCGTGCTAATGAGGGTGTGCAGTGTTTTGGACAGATGCTAGAGTGTTATGCTGGGCTGATAACTGAATTTCTTGGATCAAGCACTGTGCTGGGATGACTCATGCCTTTTACTATTTTATAGGAGCAGTCTTCCTTGAAATCCCAATGTAAATACTATCGTCCTGGTCTCTGTGAGTGACTACAGCCTTGAAGTAAACAAAAGTAATGGACACTGTGTAGTGTAACAAGTCACCAACACATTCCTTTTATCCCCTGGATGAATTTTGGGTTGTTTTGCTTTGTTTTGTTTTTTCTTTTTTTTCCCCAGGGGCTGTATGAACACAGGGACCACATAGCCTGAAGAGGAGCAAAGGACAGTGCTCAAAGCAACACAAAAAGGCTGGACCTTAGTTTTGTAAAGAGGGAGGCTGGAACTGTATCACAAGCCAGATGGTTTGGATTCATGTCATTCTCTAACTCAAAATCAAGGTTCATTTACTGTATGTGTTTCCTTTAGAAGACAGTCCCCAAACAGGATGGTGTCCTGTTCCCACCTGTCAGGAGTGAGGAAATGAAGGTTTCAAAAATCAGGCAGAGCTCAGTACACTGACTTTGCTATTTTGACTGAAGAGGTGTTTACAAGTGTTTCTGTCTTACTGGCTTGTATTGTTTTTTATGTCCCTGTGGATTACCCTGTGTAAACAAGGGTGTTCATGCACTGACATGCCAAGCTAAAAATACCAGAGACCCTATTGTAATTTCTAAAGACATTGGGCAAACCTGAGAGTGAAGACATGGTTCATATCTTCCCTCACTGACATACAGTGCTTTAGCTGAGCACAAAAACGTATTTCCTAACTGTGTGAGCAAAGCCATTTTCTCAGCCTGTTTCAAGCACCTTTGCTTGTAGATCAGTGAGTGCTGCTGTCCCCAGAGTGACATCCCCACTCAAGTTCAGAGTCCTGCAGGACAGGATGGGACAACTCACTAGTCATGGCCCTCTCCACTGATTCTAAAAGGAAGGCAAATGACAAGCTCAGACCATATGCCAGATCTTTAGGTAACTAAAATTAGATGAGAAGAGCCCCCAAACTGGAACCGATAAGCAGTCAGCTGTCAGCAATGTGAAGCTGAGATGTAAAATCTGAAAGTCCCACATCCCATTGCTATCATTAATATCACAAACCGTGACAAATCTGTATATGCTGCCAGTAGTTCTATAAGGTAAATAGGAATCTCTTTCCCCCCATGTCTTGTAAGACAGCCATTTCAGGCAGATCCCCTTCCCTCACATACTCCAGGCAACCCTCTGCTACAAGCATGCCACCAGAGAAGCTCTACTCTTCCACAGCCTATCATAAGGCTGCCTCAGGCTTCAGCTTCATTTTAATCCTCTCTTTTTTCCTTTTTCTTCAGCATGTCCTGAGCTGCAGCGGGGCTGACACCAGCTCCAGGTGTCAAAATGTTAAAGGACTGAAGTAGGTTGGGAAGGACTGACTCATGGCAAAGGAAAGAAGAATGAAACTGGGACCCAAAGCATCTTTAGACCACCTGCTGCTCAACAGCATCTCTGCTGGGTTTGCTTATCTTCTGAAAACTAGCCTTGTGCTGGAGGACATTCCCCTAGGAACTGCCTGGTCCTGACAGGCTAACTATCCCACCATGTGCTTGGCAATTTAAGGCAGAAGCTCTGGCTTCTGGATTCAATCTCTAGGCTGAATAAGCTCCCTTCTCACAGTGCGAGTGCAGCCTTGCTCTGTGGTAAATCACAGCTACTCACCTGAAGCTGGCTGCAGTTTGTTGATAGATAAAATACTTCTAGTCTAGATACAGAATGTATGATTTGCACAAGAAATACAAACAGTTTTTCCCTGTATAAAAACCCCACCCAATTTAAAGGTATTGCCATTACCACAACCACAGTTAGATTTTTACTGCTATCTAAAAGTAGGTTTTGAGGAAGCAATATTATGAATCTGTCTCTAGGAAGTGTTGCTGAAGCTTCTGCTTTGGGAAACTCTGACACACACAATTACAAACTGCCCTCTTATATTTACCACCACTATTGCTCCTTCTATACAAAAATTCCCAACAAACAAACCTCAGCAAGGAAGCCCCTGCTCAAACAGCATTTTGAAACAATGCCTCAAGGTTTCAGTAACCCTGTTGATCTCATGTGGATGGTACCCTGGTGTTTGAGGGGGACCACGTGCTGTGAGAATGCCCCAGGGCAGACTGAGGTAACAGCCGAGGTGCACAGTCTTGTGTTACATATCTATCTAGCTGACATGTTCCTGTGTCAAAGCTGCCATGACTTCTGAAAATCAGTTTATTATTCCCTTTGAAAGCGCATTTGCCTGTCATCCGGACCTACGTGCTGATCAAGATTTCAAAGTCACCAGAGGTCTCACAATTCCCACTAATGATGAATTGGACAAACGAATGCACATTGAAAAACCGGAACTACTGTCTCTGGGTTTTTTTGGACATGCTGTTCACACATAATTCTCCCTGAAGGTAGTATAGACTTGTGAATGCTCATCTTCCACAAAAGCAATGGTTGAAGAAGGTGGTAAAACAAGAGTCTGTGCTGGAAGTGGGGAGGAAGGAAATGCAGAAGAGGAGCGGGACTGCTATGCTGGGGAATATACCATGATGCATGTACTTGCTTGGGGCTTCATTTAAAAAGAAATCTGTTCCCAAAGAAAATAATGAGATTTTTATGTTTTGACTGACCAAAGCCTTGATGCTGTTCCACAGCATGAGAGCAGCATCCTTCCTTAGAAAGACATCAGCAGTCTCAAGTGGCTATTTCTGCTTTTGTAGTGAGAGAGAAAATGGTAAGTGAGAGAAAGAAAATGAAGTGCCTCTGACAAGAAAACAATGTGCCAGAAGCAACTCCTTTAAATACAGAAAGGCAAAAGGACAGAACTCCATTTATTCTCCATCTGTTTTGTGTTTGTTTGTTGGGGTTTTTTACCATCTAATATTTTACCTTGTATTTATTGCTTTTTTCTCTTGAAATATTGTGCTTTACAGTAAGAAATCATAAAACTGTAGAGGTTAGAGATACAAGAAGGCTATTAGATCATCTGCTCCACTGCTCTTGGCCAGTGGAGAATTGGTCCCTATGGTACATTTTCTAATGTTTTGTCCAGCCTTGTTGTAAAAATCCTGAGTGACCAGGCTTCCACCAGATCCCCCAGCAGCTTTTCTACAGCTGAATACATCTTGAAAGATTTTCCTGCTATGCAGCCTATGGTTTCATGCTGCTAGTTTCACCCCATTTGGCACTTCTATTTCTATGTAGTAGTCTGAAGTGTTACCTCCCCTTTGGCATTCCTATCTTCTGAATCTATACCTGCTTAGCATGGAGTCACAGAAAAACGGGGCTGAAAGGACCTTTGTTGTTCATACACACAGAACTTTTAAATCTGCCTTGTAAGGCTGTCTGTCTAGATTCCTGGTATTTTTTATTGTTTTCCACCCTCCTTGTTCCAATTTGTCTATGCATAGCAACTCCCCCAACTGGGTGTATTATTCCAGATACATTTGCATTAAAATGATGTAGAAAATAGATCTCTATTGCCTTTGATTCAAATATCAAGGGAACTTCACCCTAAAATGCATCAGCATTTTTGCAGCCAAACTGTAATCTGCAGTTATGTTCAATTGGCCACCCACTCTCATTGCAAAGTGTTTCAGTATTCCTGCTAGCAGTTTGCCATTGACTACAAGTGTTTTGGAGGATTTTGCATCAGGTATATTTTTATGCTTACAAGTGGAAACTCATCCTGTTATTTTCTCTTGTAATGTCCCCAGACTGAGTAGGTCTGTGTTATTTCCATACTCTGACTCACCTTTCAGTTCCTCCCAGGCCAGGGTCATCTGTGAGAGCCCTTTGTGTGCAGCTCATATTTCCTATATTATTAATAAGGACACTAAATCACAGTGTTTCTGACATAAACAATGTTGTTGTGGGTTTTTTTACTAGATGACTCTGATTGGTGTTGCCTAGTGCCCTTCCCTGTGCATCTTTCGCTTTCCAGTTCAGATTCTTCTTTCTCCTAAAATCATGATGCTCCCCTTTGTGCCTATTTTCTATTTTCCCCATTATGCTTTTTTTCAGAGGATTTTTTTTGTGGTCGTTCATGTTTTCTGGGCGTATTATTTACAGCTGTATTTTAGTAAGATAAAATTAGAAGCAATATTCTGGATCACTGAATCCAGATCTCAATTATTTCAGAGACCTATGCCACGAAATCCCTTTAAAATATTAATTGAGCTCCAGTTTGATGAAACTGTAAAATCAATTAAGTTTTCTGCTCCTGCTTTTTTTATTATACAGCCATTATCAAATTATCCTTCTTGGACAGTTAAAATCCTTCTTCAGCCTGATTTGCTTATGACCAGTTTTTATCTCTTGTCCAGGTGACAACGTAGTCCTGGAGCTTCATTAGCTCTTGTTCCTCTCTATTGCTTTCCCTTTCCCACCTTCAGCATGTTTATGGATGGCAATCAGATTCTGTCTCAGTATTTGCTTTCTGAGTTTATACATGCCAAACTCTGCCGTAAGCTGGCTGATAAAGGGCAGTGTAAAAACAGCAGGATGAGGTTTTAGCAAGCTGTCCTAGGCATGGAGTTTTGCTTAGGCTGATTTATACCACTTCCTTGCAGGATAATCTTTTCAGGAAAACATCATGTTATTGTAACTGTAAGTACCTGAATTTATGGTTAATTACAGCATAAATATAACTTCTTTTAGACTTCACTTGTGTAGCTGTTTCTATTCCCTGGATATTCCTAAATTCTTCATTTGCCTGGTCTAGTTTTAAGCTGCCTTCTGAAACATGAATAATTACAGTCACATGCAAAAGTCCAGATTAAGTCCCCAAAACAGTTTGTACTGTGGTATTTGATCCATTTCATGTATCAAGTGGAAATAGCTCAGTTGGCCTACCTTAGCCATGGAAATGTCATACCTATGGTCATCTGACTGTGTCCACCCAGCTCTTTCTTTGACATTTCCAGTTAGCAAACTTCAACTCACAGCTGTTTTGTTGTTTTTTTGGTTTTGGGTTTTTTTAAGTGGATAAACACATATGTCATGCTATTGCACCTCTTTCTGTTTCTGTTCTTCTAGCCCATGACTTAATATAGCCCTTCCACTCCTTTGGAAGGCTGACACTCATTCCTAGGGTGATGCCTCCCAACTTCTAATACTCCCTCCTGTTGCTCCTGACTTACTGAATTTCCTATTTTCCCCAGTGTTTGTATTATTCTGGAGTTCAGTGCCTTTGTACCGCTCCAGTTCATGACCATCTCAAATTCAGAAAGCTTCTTTCACAAGGGATCCCTTCTTGGGATCTGGGTAGATCTGGATCTTCTTGGGATCTACCCAGTAAAGAGCAACTTTTGGGTTTCTGCATATATTTTTTTTTGGAACTCTAAAGTTCTTTTTTTACTTCCTAAAGCTTCTGTTCACCCTATCTACACAGCTATCATGTCCGAGGCTGGTCGTGCAATGTGACAGTGTCATTTCCCCATTGCACGATAGGCTCAATAGTGTTATAACCCTATTACAGAACAGTAATCAATCTCCTATTGAATATGTGTGATCTTCAAATAAATCATTTGATTATTTGATGCAATCAGAGATTTTTGTGTCCTTTCCCAATTGTTTGTTGCTTTTAGTGCAATTTTACAAAGTGTGTTTGTAGGATAAAAAACTCTCTTGTAAGCAGTATAAAATTTTGTTTGAAACAAAGTCCTGTTTTCCCTTAAAAGTACGTAATTGAGCCAGTTACATTACTTGTTTGATAAACTTTGTTGTACAGCAAGCAAAAATGTTAATATTGATAAATAGTTAGTAATTTGTACCCATTTTAGGAGATGTCCATGAGGACTGGACAGGAAAAAAACCTAGCAGTACCATTTTCTATTATATAACCATGCCAATTTTGACAAATTCCAGTCTGAACAGCAAAAGTAGCTCTGATATCAGACTATCCTGTTTTGACATTTTTGGAATTAAACATCAATGTTTCTAGTTTTGAAGGCATTGTGTTCCTTTGAATTGTTTAATTGTGTATTCTGTTTTATATTGTAACAACATTGCTGAGAAATAAAATAAAAATGAAGTATCACTGCTGAAATTCTTTTGAGCAACTTAAATCTTAAAAAAGTTTTTGTGGAGAATTTTGAAGCGTAAGGGTTTCATGGTGAAAATTTACATGAAGACCTTGAAAATTTACATTAATCAGAATTTCTTTTCTCTGCGCAGCTTCAATCTCAACACAAAAGTGCTCAAAAATTCAGCACAACCCACTGTAGCTAGTCCTGGGTTGGTTTCCTACTGAAGACTTGAAGATCTAGACAATAATATTGAAGATTTTTCTGCCTGTCTGTCTAGACAGATGCAGTTTTCTGCCCTAGGATTTGTATATATTATGCAGCCACACACCCCATCCTGCAGGTGGTTCTCTGCAGAGATGAGATGTTTCTTTTCCTAAGATGAGTTGTCAACATATTTATCTGTAATAGCATCAGAAACAAGCTCAGAAAGAGAAATGAGTAAAACTTTTCTATGCCAGGAGTACGTGTTGCACAACCTAATTTCAGGCTGGGATTCCAACTGCCTCTTTTGCAAGAAAGTTGCCTTTGTCTTCATTTTCACCTATACCTCCTCAATTCATGTATCAGGTTCTAGAAATCAAAGTTTTTAATTTCCAGCGCCCAAGTGTTTCTGTGGAGAAAACTATTTGCTGAAGGCTTTAGTGATGGAAAGAAATCTGAAGCACAATGGACGTAAGATGTTTTTGAGCCACACAACAAAACTAGTAAGGTTAAAAAACAGAAAGAAAATATAATGGGACTTAAAAAGTAATTCTTTTCAGTTCTCACCCGTTCTTTGCCTGAAAAACAAGAAAGAAATAGCAAGTACGTATAAATACATAGCTTTCTTTCAAACAAAAGCTGTGAGGAAAAGCTTTTCAAGTGTCTTTATTCCCTGTTCTCTTCTCTTCTACTTTTTTTGCCTCTCTTGTATGTGCTCTCTTGTGTCACAAAAAAAGAGCTTCTGGTCCCTTCATCCTTTGTTCTATTTCACCTTGACATCAAGTTACAATGAACTGATTTGATCATTCTCATTTAACAGTGGCATCTGTAAACACCAAAATCCTAGTGTTATTGTTACTAGGTGTTTTTATTACATCAGAACAGATTCTTCTCTCTGTGCATCAGAGTTCCACCCTGACCAACCACAGAGTACCCACCAGGACAGGCATCAGCTGGAGGCATCATGTTGTCTGACCATCCTCTTCCTGGGAGGTCAGTGCCCACCACTGTGGTCAACAGCAAACCAAGACAGATCCCATCATCTTCCTCTGCCTCTCTTTCCCCTTCTACCGTTTCCCTTCTCTATTGCTGCAGCCCCATTGCAGCAGGGAGCCTCTTGTATGGTTTGTTTGTGTTTTGCCTGCCCTGGTGGGCTCTGAGCTCAGCTGGGCTCATGGACCTCTAATGACCTGACTAGATGTTCCCAGCTCCTCACATGCTTTTTTTCCTCTTGAAAACTGAAGGGGGAAAAAAAATCAGTGAAAGGAATTGGCTGAAATCTGCGCTTTGACTTTCCTCCCCTCCTCCCTTCTGGATAGATATCTCTCTTGGACAGAAGCAGGCTCTGAGTAATAGGGACCATAGTTCAGATGATTTGTAAATGTCTTGCAGTGACAAGTTTGACTTATATCTCAAGTTCTTCTTGTTCTTTCCCTCACACAGCTGCTCTGAGCCTGCAGACTAGCAGGGCCTACTGAGCCCATCTTGCAGCACCAAAACCAGCCCACACAGATAAGGTCTTCAACACTTGCCTGATCCAGGTCACTGCACAAAGACATGCCAGCCTGCCAGGCTCATTTGTTATTTTGGAAATGACCTGCCATGGTTTCTGCACTACTAATTGGCCATGATCCATTCTCCATTTTATGCATTCATCTCCTGCTTCTGCAGCTTGGTCCAAGAGATGCCAAGTGCATCATTTTGTGCACAGTACTTTGAACTTGGACTTAATGTGAAGAGTATTAGACAGAGATTTGGATTACATTTGAGATCAGGATCTCTTTGTCATAATCTCTGCAATTGTTCTCACCAAATCATCTTACTGACTACAATGATGACACTTCTGGAGTGAAATGCAGGAAGAAAATATATTCAACTCCAGGCAACAGAGTTCCATCAGAGATGGCTTTGGACCAAGGACTTATGCAAAACAGATTTGTAATGTTGCAAATTTGTATTTTTCCTTTCTGTTTCAAGGAGGAAAAAAGCAACAGTTGATACTGCCATGAAGCTGCAAGCCTGAAAGACGGAGGAGTGGAAACTTTAGTGTCTTTAACAATGCTAATCCAAGTTTATGAACCTGTGAACCATATTTGCAATCAAAGGCTCACAAAATACATTGCAGTGGACTGAATATTGTAAATCCAACACAGGAAAATTCCTGCTAAAATCAATGGGAATTTTTTCTTAATCAGGTTTATGGGATTGCTTACTGCTTGAAGAACTGCTGTTCTTCATCTCTAAAGGCCCACACTTATGAGCTCCTCTTCTTTACCTGCTTCTTTTCTTTACATCTATGAGATCACTGTGCTACCTGGATGGTGACATGCTGTGTGTATGACTGAGAGGGACTGGGACTCAACAGTGGAGCTGTAAAGCCTGGCTGGGCTCTTGTGGCTGCACAAGTAAGAGGCTGTGCCTGTGCGTGTGCCTGAGCTCGGCCTGCACAGCACATGGCCTGCACATCATCCCCGTTCTCAGACCTGCCACTCCATTGTCAGCCTCTGATGATAATACAGGCATCTCAGACAGAAACTGCTGCCTCTAATTTTCAAAGAACGTCTGGGTCTGACTTCAGGTTTATTCTGAGATAAAAGTAGAAATGGTCAAACATTTTGTTCCTGTACTTGCTTCGCCTGTCCAATCAAACAGAAATTACTACTGTGGTATTTGTATGGCTACCTCAGAAGCTAAAATCCTCATTAACTCACTGTATTGCTAAAATTAAGATAGCAAAGCTATCTAACAGCTTTTTATACCCTCCATCATGTCTCTAGTTTAGCAAGAAAAAGAAGGAACAAGAGGGTAGAAGCAACAGGTAAAGCAGCTACCCTTTGCACAAGTGGATTTTAGTCCTGAGCATATGCATTTGACATACTCATTTTCTTAAACTGTTTATTTTCATGGATCTCTCCTCTGTGGCTTACATGTGTGTGTTGGAATCAGTTCTGTCTTATTATCATTGCCATGGTTACCTTATCATCATTATTGTATGTGTGTGTTGCTGTATTACTACTGCAGATGTCTTACCAAAATTCCCTAAAGCAAAATGATCCTAGAACTTACTCTGTACACATCCCAAACTACTAAGCAATGATATTTTTTACAATCTGTTTCCCAGCTAAAACAAAGATGGCTTGAAATTCTCTGGTAAAATAAAGATGTTTGCCCTTTCTGGGTATAGAACAAATTACTCCATGCATCATCTTCAGCATAAGCAATTCCTTAAAACAAATGCAAAAAAAAAAAA
>VZRO01005592.1:464361-516566 GCA_013397915.1 Daphoenositta chrysoptera | reverse complement strand
AAAAAAAAAAAAAATCCTACTTAACTGGGCCTCTCAGCAGCCTGATCTGCCTTTACTTCCATTACTACATTGCTAAAAATCACAAGATTGTTGACATCTGCAGCAGGGAAGACATGTCAGTCTCTGAAATGAGGCTATCATGATATAGCAAATACAGAGATCATTATAGCAGGGTAGGGCACATCTCAAAGTCCAGGACAGAAAAAAGTTCTAGTTTGTGATGAAAAAATCTTTGCTGGGGACAGCATGCTACAGGGCCACAAAAATTATCCTATGAAGTCAGGCTGAGAGAGTTGGAATTGTTCAGCCTGGAGAAGAGAAGCCTCCAGGGAGATCTTACTGTGGCCTTTCAATACTTAAAGGGAGCTTATAAGAAAGATGGGGAAAGACTTTACAGTAGCACCTGTAGCAATAGGACGAGGAGTAAGGTTTTTAAACCAAAAGAGGGTAGATTCAAACTAGATACAAGGGAGAACTTTTTTATGATGAAGGCAGTGAAACACTGGAACAGGTTGACCAGAGAGGCTGTAGATGCCCCATCCCTGAAAATACTTAGGTACAGGCAGGATGGAGCTCTGAGCAACCTGATCTAGTTGAAGATATCCCTGCTCATTGCATGGAGAGTTGGACTAGATGACCTTTAAAGGTGCCTTCTGACCCAAACCCTTCTATGATTCAAAGATTTTATGCAGTCCTTCAGAATAGAATTGGAAAAGCCCAGATGCTAACATCTGGTTTTAATCCAAATATTATTATATTAATCCAAATGAATGCAGAATTCTTATTCTACAGAGTGACTGTAACTTAGCTTTGCACTAACTACCAGATTTCCCATCCCATTTATCTTTATTATAAGAACCACTCCTTACTACATTCACAGGCAGAGGCTTTGAATATGTTATGATAATGAATGCCATTATTAGGTTAGAGTACAGTGGTGTGAAGAAAGTGATTCATCACTGGGAAAAGACAAACAAATAAATTTATTGAATGATACATTGCCTAGATGCATGATCCTAGGTTTATAAGCAAGGGGTTATATATTGTTCCACAGCTATAATCTAATATTACCAAACTGGAGAATACCAAATACACTTAAGATATTTATAATAATTCCAATGATAAGAGAAATGAAATCTTAAAGAAATACAAGTAAATAGCATAACCTCTAATAAGAGAGGACATGTTAGTAGTAATTTAGCAGTGAAATTTTTCTTCTTAAGCTAAGGATGACTGGCAATTTGTAAGTGCAGCTAACTGACCATCTTCTAAACCAGAAGTGGAAACTAGGACACAAGGTCATCGTGATACAGCAAATATAGAGACCATCATAGTTTTTAACTAAAGGCAAATACAACACTTGTCTTGGCACGTGTTCAGATTGCATGTCACTACCCAGATCTGACAGTGATCCCATCATCCCACTATACCCACAATTATGGGGCATGGAAAGAACTACTACTATGTGGTAAAATTGTCATAGCACTTTCGGGATATTGCTCTATCCTCTGCTGACAGCCAGGAAGTTTTCTCTGAATGTTTGTTATAGCCATTGCAACTCTGAGATACCTCAGAGGTTCTGATTTGCTAGGAAGGCCCAGCTGAATGATTGCTAACTTGGGGATATCTTGGCATTGGAAGAAGGTCATAATTTCAGGATGGCAGAGGCAGCAGGGCTCTTGCTGCCAGCCAGACTCTCCTGGAGCATCACTGAGGGGCTGAGTGTGCAGGGGTAGAATTCTCCCAACATAGACAACCCTTTAGCTCTAAAATATCAAATTCCTTAGGTGACAGTCATTTTTGTATCTTTACCATCCATCTGGGAAATGTGGATTGTATTCATTGTACCAAACAACCTTCCAGGGTCCATGCTGTCTAGAAAATTGCATTGACGTTCAGGCTGGGTTGCCCCTCACAGTCACAGAAGTTGGATTCCCCAGCTGGTGAGATGCTTTTCTTTTCCAGGATTCACTGCAGTGAGCCCAGAAGAGGGACACGAAGATGATTCCAGATGCATTCCAGTATGAAAATGTCTCTTGTGTACTGGGGAGCCCAGAGCAGAACCTAGCACCCCAGACATCTCACCAGGGCTACACAGAGAGGAAGGATCACCTCCCTCAACGTGCTGGCCATGTTCTTTGCAATGAGACTACTGCGCAGATCCCCCTCCTTTTCCAGCCAGGCTGAAGCATCCGTGAGACAAACTGGTGAGTAACATGCAGCCTGTCCTGGTTGTTTAGGAAAATACAGTTTGCAGCCTGAATTGAAGAGCTCTGGTGAATCCCACAACATAATAATTGAGTTAAATGCAAATTACTTCATCATTTATGATGTTTCAAAATGCATGCGCTCTTGTAAACTAATTGAAATTTAAAAAGTCCTGGTTTTGCTTGGGTGCTATTGGGCTTTTCCAAATGCCTGCTGCTTTGCACCGTCTGCAGGTAGGGTCGTGTGTGATTGCCCAGACCCTGCACATGTGGGGAAGCTTTATGAGCTTTGAGATCAGCTCCAGATGGTGGCTCGGTGCTCTCCTTTTCCCAGAACCCGTGGGATGCCTGGCTAGCCAGAAGTGGATGCAGCCTAGGGCAGCACAGGGCAGAAGAGGAGAAGCAGGTTTCTCAGCAGGGCAGTGGGCAGACTTGGCTGTGACAGACCCTCAGGGATGGGCTAGCAGAGAGGCATGAAGTTCCTACAAAAGGTCAACTGCCCCATGCCTGAAAATTACTCAAGAGTAATTCAAGCTTATTATGCAAGCCTCAAGTGGGCTTGTTAATTATTATGTTTATTATGGTAAGATGCTCTAGGAGAGCTTGGTGTGAAATGAGCTCACTTGTTAAAAGTGACCTTAAAATGTGAAATGCAGAGTCTGGTTCTCATCTCTGCACCTTCTCCAATCAATAACATCAGGGAGACATGAGAAGCCATATCATAATGGCAATGTGCAGCATCAGCATCAATGAGATGGAAATTAGTCTGAGGTTCACAAACATTTGGGACTTGTCTTTTAATCACCTTTGGCTTCATAAAATTATTCATGATACTTATTTAGATTATCTCCACTTGGTCCTTTCAGGAGTATGTGTTCCGTAAAAAGGAAGAGATGGAAATTTACCTAAAATGCTGCATAGAATCTAGAATTATGGCTGTTCACTTGAGTGGGGAAAAAAAAAAAAAAAAAAAAAGAGATGTTGCTCATCTCTATTAAAAGATATACAGAGAAAAATAATTTTGTAGACTTGGTTTTCACTTTAAAGAACAACTTTTTGGGTGAAAATAGCTTTTGGATCAGCCAAAGCTGATATTTCATGGTCCTGCTGTGCCTGCACTGCTGAGTCCTGAAGACTAACAGAGGTTTAATCCACGGCTGCAGATCCTCAAGATGGCCAGCCTTGGCAGCAACTTAGCCTGGCATGTTGGAGCTGTGTTCTGTGCAGGTCTTACTTCCTCATTAAAAATTTAGGTAGCTCTACTTTGCTCCATCTTAAACAAATCAGTGACCCTGAGTTTTCTGGCAAATCTCCAGATGTGGTCTTCTGTGGGAAAAATTTTGGGTCCTTCTTGTATTCATTAAAAATAAAGGAGAAATAAACTTATCACTGAGGATAGTGGCATTTGTCAGCTCCATTTTGCAGGTTGCTTCGCTCAGCTGAATTACTGTCTGCCAAATGGGCACACTTGAAAGATACTTTTCCCCCCATCTCCTTCAAAAATCCTGTGTCATTAGGCATGCTTAAAAACTGCAGGTAGAAAAAGATCATCTTGTCTCTCCACTTTGACCCCTTAGCTTTACAGAATTCCTTATTATATTATTTCGACTGTTGCCTTTCCTAAGACGGCCATACACATCCAGAGCTTTTCATTCAGACAAATGGTGGCATTTCTACACTGTTGCCTAATTATTCTTATTAACTTATTCTTGAATTTAACTTTCCAGTTTTTGCTTTCACTTTTCTAAATTCCAGCAAAAGTTGTTCCTAAAATTATAGATGAAATACAGGAACTTCTGGCAAAGAAACATAATAGCCAGAGGGAGGGGGAATGCCTAGGGCAACTTCTACCCTGGTTGGTTGAGCAGAACTTCCACTGACATCCTGAAACAGATGAGGTCCTGATAAAAACAGTCATGATTGACTGTTGTGCTATCTGGCTGCATTCTAGACTTCTAAATGAATTTGAAAGCAGCCAGGCATCTAATCTTTTTCAAAGGAACAGCCAAGACAGAAAAGAATTTTGCTACGCAGTTTTGGGGCTAACAGAGTAGAGTTAAAAAAATCCTGATCAAACATGGTCTAATACCCATGTCCTTGTAGGAGACATTTATATTACCTGTAGGACACATTCATATTACCCACTGTTGCCCACCTAAAAGCTTAACTAGTACTTCACATTCCTGTAGGATGTATGGAGGAGGTGTGGGATGGACTGGCCTGTGGAAGTATCCATTTCTGCCCAGTAGCAAAAGAAGGTATCCAGGAGAGTTAGGTGGAACTGGCACTTGTCTTTTCAGTGGCAAACCTGGGAGGAATGAATCCCAGCACTAATTTAATTTTTGGTAAGAAAAAGAAGCAAAGCTCAAGGTTGTTTGCTTTTGATAGAAACATCCGGGTATTTGAGGTGCTCCCAAATCAGTGCATGAGATCACTAATATTTTGTGGCAATCATGTTCAGGAGCTGAACATGTAGGTGAGGAATAGGAAATCCTGTACCAGTTTGACCAAGGTTTCCTCCCACATCCACCTGGTGTCGTTGAGCTGTGAGTGAGACTGAATTTGGTGAACTCCACAGTGCTTCAGCTGCTGTACATCTATCTTACCCACCTCCCAGCTTGTTTCACTCCCTCTGTATAAGGTCCTGAGGCACCATGTGCCAAGTCTCCTTTACTTCAGACTGAGTCAATGGGGGGTAAGGATGCAAATAAATTGTCAGATTCAGATACTTCTTTCTTTATCCTCTGGAGGCCTAATCCAGAGGTGATTGATATCAGCAGATAAGTTTGAAGTAACTGCATCAGACCTTGATTCGAGAGTGATCCTGCTGAAGAACAGGGGAGCAGTACATTTGTCTGGGATACATATCTGCGACACCAAAAGAGTAAGTCCCATTATCTGTCATCTTGGACTCCATGGACATGTTTTTACTTCCAGCAAAATGTGAAATTCTCCAAGCAAGAAAAATCCTTTCACCAGATCTTTGCATCTAAAAGCATTTGTTAAAGGATTCATTTTAAAACCAGAGAGAACTATTATTCTCTGACCTCTTATTTTGAAGAGAATACACAAGGTAGATTAAAGTGTTATTATTGCTTGATCAAACAATGGACTTGAATGTTTGTTGGGAGAAAGGTTTTCCAAAATACAGAAAAGTGTCTTTTCATAACACAGTGTCAGACCTCTTGATGAATTACAGAATGTCACCCCACTGTGATTCCTCTTGCTCAAACCACGAATTGTGTTGGCATACATTGTGTAGGCTCAGTATTTTCCTGTAATATAGGCGTGCAGAAAAGCAAAAATGAACCTAAATGAAACAAAACAAACAAAGAAGACACATTTGTGCTGCCTATGAGGGCAATCAGGAGCATAATTATCTAGTGCAATTCTATTCAGATCCTATAAATAGAAGGTAAATTTGTTTTTGAAATAAAAGTGGTGTGGGCTTATGAAAACAAAACATTCACATGTACGTCTTAGAAGACTGAATAGACAGAGAGCAGAAAATGTGCAGAATGGGGTGAAAGAGAGCACCCCTGTGCATGACATCCTCTTCAGCAGATTCACTAAGGTTTTCTGGCCACTGCCAGCCAAGCTCCAGTGGGATTTGCCTTGCTTGACTGAGGGGTCTGCAAATTAGCAAAGGTTAATTGTACACAAGCTGAGCACCCACGGGTCTCAGTACAAAGAGAAGAAAAGCCCCTCCAGAGGCTGGTTCATGCATTCCAAGGTAGGAGTGTAAAAGAACTGAAAGGATCGCAGTCAGTGTTACCCCACCGAGCATTACAAAAAGTCTGCAGTATGGAAAGGAGATGTTTCCCCACTTCAAAGCCAGTTGTTTGAGGCATCCCAACACCTTTAAGCCATATCCTTAGCCATGGCAAGCCTTAGAGCTCCAGTCAGATTTCAAAGGATTTTGTATATGAATAATAGGGAATTTGGAGCTAGAGCATGATTAAGAGCCCTAGGTGGGGCTGCAATGTGGCGATAACTTCAGACAGATTTTATTACCTTGCTAGCTGGGTATCTCCTTGGTTAATTCCTGCAGCTTCTGCACTTGTATTTGCTGCAGATGATCTGCTTTACTGTGCCTTTTATCAGTATGTGATCAGATATTTCTTTGAAGCAACCTTTTTATTTAGGCACCAAGAACACAGGAAGCATTTTCCTCAGCAAAATATGAAACCTCTTTTTTCAGCCAGAACACTACCCAAAGAGGTTGCCTGTCTTGTAGCCTTTGCCCCGAGCCATGTAGCAGTTTGCTCCACTTGCTGTTTCTAGACTCTATCTTCTTAAAGGATTTCTTGTCATCTTTTTACCTCTGACTCACAGTCCCTTAGTAGGCCCTCAAATATTTGCATTAAAACCCACACGCTTTGTGTCCTGATCTTCACGTGAGCCCATCATTTTGGTCAGCTACTGCTGAGGAACGGAGCACTTACTCAACACCTCCTAATGGAAAACTGCTACTTTTTCCAGTGGTTTCAGTAAGGTTTTGGGGTTAGGCAGGCTCTCTAGAAACCAGCAAAACTTCATCATAACAGTAAAATATCAAATTATTTTCTGAACCTTACAGACTTCTTGATATCAGCAATGTTTCAGTGTGTGTAAGATTTATGTGTAATGAACCATGCTAGCATGTAATATTAATCTTGCGGCCCTTCAGCCTGTTCCATCCAACCCTTCCTTTATCTGCCATGCTTACCTGTCCTGTGATGCTTAAACATAAGAAGAAATCTCCTTACGTCAGGGACCTGTCAATCAGTTAATGCCTCTAAAGTGCAATACACTTTTAACAGGCCTGTATTAATAATTAATCACATTTCCTTTCCAGATGTGCAAACATTTTCTTGAGTTTTCCCTCCTGTGTGTCAGAGGGAGTAGGGACTCACTGTATCCAGAGAGCAAAAGGCCACTACTGCGATGTCAATGCCAGCTGCTGTAGCCCAGCTGTGACAGGAAGGGCAGGGCCGACCTCCTGTTTATTAGCTGCAAACTTTTGTCATAGAAGTACCTCCATGGCTTCAGGCAAACCAAGGCATTAAAATGGGCATAGAGCCCAACATGTCAAGTTTTACTGTGGTGGTGCTTAGATACTCAAATTTCACTGCTTCAAAGGGAAGACAGACAGTTATCAGCATGGATGTTTTTCCTGAGGTAAGACAACCCCTATTCCTTCCCCTTTCCTTGTAGAATTTAAAGAATTCAGGTAAGAGCTCACTTCAAAGACAAGTAGGTGAGGAAACAGAGGGAATATTGACTTTTAAAGTAGCTTCTTGCCTCTATAGGATTAAGGAAGTTGGGTAGGTAGATAGTCACCTTGTCTTCCTCATAATTTTCCTCTTCTCCTGAGCACTGAATATTTTTCTCCTTATTTCATCTCCTATCCCAACATACAACCCATCCGTCTTCTCAGAGGATGGTCCCCTGACTTGGCAAACACGGGGGAAGGAAGAGACCAAGTAAAATCACCCCAGGGTCTCCCTGCAAGATGGTTTGAGGCACCCTTGTCCTTCCTCTTTATCACCCTGCCCCAATGCACTCCCAGCCCCAGTGCAAATGATGGATGGCCACAGTCAGACCAGGGTAGGGTCCCCAGGGAACAGGACTGAGAGGGTTCATCTTTCCACTGTGGTGGAAAAGAGTAAGGGATGCATAGCTCAGTGTGGTTACCTGTGGGAAATGTACTCATCCCCTCTGAATGCAGCAATAGTTTTCCATTGACATTGTTAAGAACCATAACAGACTCCTGCTCTGTTCTTCGTGTTTGCTGCCATTTCCACTGGCATTTCCATTTCTGTTGCATTCTGAGAGTATCTTTGCTATTCATGTTTAGGACCCAGCCAGTGCCTGTCCTGCCAGTTACCCATTCTCTACAACATATTCTGCTTTTATTTTAGCTCAAGTGATTTGTATTTCATGATAACCCCATTATTTTTGGGGTTTAGCAGCTATCTTCTCTTTTAGTCACATTCTTCTGCCTGCTATGGGTCACCCACTATCCCAGAGTGCTGACTTGGGTAGCCCAGGTGGGTAATTCTTCCTGTGGGTGGACAAAATTTACGGAAGAGCTAGGGCAGACAAGCACTTGCAATGAGTCCACTATAAAGCTTTGAACATCCCACTTTGAGTCTTGTAATTCCTCTAGCTATTAGCCATCTTCAGAGCTTGCCTACTACCAGCTGTCCTCCTGTCTCTCCTCGTGCTGCTGGCCATACAGCATGGGAGCTGTTGGAAGCAGCAGTTTCAGGAAAACTGGAGAAGTCACCATGTGATTTTAGTCAGATTAGATGCTGCCTGGTTGCAGCTCAGAAGGCTCTCCCCTGCATTTCAGCAATGTCACATCTCCTTTTGCATTGCCCACCACTGTGCATAATTTCAACAGTGTGTACAAGAGCGTGCTGTGAACAGGAGATAAACTCTTCATCCACACATGTGTTTGCTGTAGCTTTAGGACTCACCCCCCTGTGTACTAAGAAGAGATTTAAAAAATGAACATCAAATATAAAGATGTGAAAACTGCCATCTGATCCAGAAAGGAAGGTTTAAGCTCTCCCTGCTTTTTCAGCCCCTGAAACAGCCTGAAAATTGACTGACCTTGCATTGTGTGTGTTTTAGTTAACAAACAGAGGCTTTGCTAGCCCAGGGAGGGAAGGGAGCTCTTGAGCATAGTTCCTCAGCCTGGAGATGGGTTCCTGTCCTCACCTTCCAGAGGCACAAACCCAGCACTGTTAGTAGCTGCACCTCAGCTGATGGTAGCTGCTCTGATAAAACACTCTGGGTAATATTTTTCATATTATTTTCCTTCTCATACATCCCAAGACTGTATTTACCTTTCCTTAAGTATGGCTTTTCATTAATTACTTATCCTTATTTCTTCATGACTGATTACCCCAGATTCTTTCCCTGCACTGGTCTTGTCCACTCATGGATACCCTGTTTTGTATTTGCATCTGCAATTCTCTTAACTGTGCTGAGCCTATAATTGTCATATTTCATTCCTTCCTGACAACCCCCTTAATTCATCCAGGTCATTGCAGTAGATCCTAGATTATTAATTACTATCCTAGAGTGTTGGGTCATCACTGTACTTCTATTTCTTCCATTCCTTTCTATAGCTTTCTCTTAAATATCCTAACACGAGGACTCTGTGAAGCCCAGCCCTTGGGCAGGGATGGGGCATGGGGAAGGCAGAGGCAGCACGCGATTTTACGGGATTGAATCAGACATTAATGTCAGTGAAACCACTTTCACAGAGGTAGGATAGAGGCAAATCACCAAGACGTACTGCAAACTGAATATGCAAAGGGGTGGGAAAGGGTGTTCATCAGCTCTATTCTGACCCTTCCATAAAAATACATTTAATTTAATTGACAAGAGCAAAAATGTCAAAAAAGCTTCTGGTTGTGAAAGGTAGGTCTGGTCAGCCTTGGGGATGCACAGTGCCAGCAGATCCCGAGCCACAGAGTTACGGATGTGTGTTGTTGGTGGTGACGAGCCCTGTCCCTCCGGGGAGGGGACACAGCCGGGCTCACCCCACAGAACAAGTGGAGGGTGGGACAAAGCAGTGCTCCAGTGGGAGAGGAGAGGCTGGGCCAGGGAGCGGCAGCCCACAGTGAAATGCTCTCGGCCTGCCTGATGCTCGGCCACAGCCACAGCCCCCACTCTGTGGTCAGCCCTGCTACAGTCGTTGCAGGCAGCTGTCGCTGCTGCTCTTTCCTTTGCTTAATATCCCTCTTTGGCTTTTATGTGAAGCTGGTCACCCACCACCCAAGGCCTTCTGACTCTCCACCCTTTGCTGTGAGCAGCTCTTTTACTGTGTAAAGCCCTTTCTTGTTGCATAAATTTTCTGTAAGGGTCATGCAAGAGCAACCACAAGAGAGACCTGGGAAAACATGGTTTATGAATTTAAGGGAAGATATGGAGAAAATTGCAGTCAGTTGGCACAGCTTAGGAAGGTAATTAGAGAAAAAAAAAATAAAAGCCCTTTGGTGCAAAAAGATTAAGATAGACAAGAAGCAGAAAAGCATGGAGAGACATTATTGTCCTCTCAGAGCACACACGCCCTTGCCCCGTTGTTCAAGCTATCAGTTTTATTGTGCCCTCAGACCCTCCCATTCTAGGGGCATTAGCTGGGAACCGAATCACTGCAAAAGAGCTGAGAACATTTCTTCAGCCCGAGCAGGTCTTCTCTGATCTAAGCATTCACGCCAAACCCACCCAAAAGCACCCAACAAAAACTCAAAGGTATAAAAGAGGTGTGAACAGGTCTCCTAAAGCCATCTGCATTCACTCTCCCAAAGCAAACAACCTTATGTCCAAACAGGCAGTACTGTCCCCAGCAAACACACAGCCATGTATGTGCATGAGTGCCATGGCATGAGTGCCTCAATGGCTCCAGTCACCAGTGCACCAATCTACTTAATTCTAGCCTGTAAAAATAAGGACTGCAGGGCAAATATCACCTCTTTTCTTTTCTCCTGAGACCCATCTGCCTGGGACACTGGAGGATGCACTTGCAACTTCTGTAGAGTACTAGTTGAACCCCACATGGTGTGGGCTGTCAGAGATGCAACGACTCTTGAAGCCACCAGGAGGTACATGAAAGTTGATGTAGTGACTGCCCTGGAGTTGGAATTCTGCAGCTTCTGCTTAAATGGACTAATGACTGCAGGGCCCTTATAGGAAAGATCATGCTAATTACATGCGTACAGTTCATGATGGGATTTGTGTCCTAACAAAGGTTAGACTTCCGCTGGCATAGTAGCTGCTTCCCACCTTTCCAGCTGTAAGTTGCTCCCTGTCTGTGCTGAAGGACAGGCTGGAGCAAGCCTGGAGCTTGCCTTACCTTGCCCAGGATTGCACAGAACTGGCATGTCAGAAGTGCTGAGGTTTCCAGTCATCCCAGGCACTGCTGCAGGGGTCACATATCAGTGATGGACTGGAAACGTGGTCTAGAGTGCTTGAGCAGACTGCACTTTTGGAGATGGTGAGGAATGGTGCTGAATAAACAGCATGTTCTTTATCCTGGGCAGGACAGCGAATGCCTGATGTGGAGGGGACACACAGATCAGCGATACAAAAGGGAGCAGTTTGCTGTGTACTGAATGTCTTTGGCATTGGAGTGCACAACCCCTGCTTGGGACCTTCCCAGACATCACAGGGTGGTGCTAGCTGAACTTACCTGACGGCTCCACTGAGTGTCCAAAAATCAGAGCCTCTTCTCATTGTTTGTGCTGTGACAGTACCCAAAAGGCTGAGCCAGGTGGTGCTGTATGGCCTGGCACAAACACTGAGTCAGAGACATTTGTCACTATGAGGAACTGATGCAAGAGTCACCATATTGGTCATCACTTGGGGCTGCTCTCTCTGCAGAGGAACTAGAGCCAAAACCATCTTCTGGGCTATACATGAATGCTCAGCTTCAAATGCACGCTTGATTCTTACACAAACAATCTGAGAGAAATCGGGCTGTGAAATTTTCCTTGTCCTCCGCTTCACAAGAAGAAACATTCTGGTTAGTTATATATAGGGTCTCCGTGCCTAGAAATAGACATGTTCTTTCCTGACAGAAGGAGAGAGGGAGATACAAGACAGACCTATTTGCTGCCTAGTAAACTACATATTCAACCTTTTCCTTTTGCACTGACAAACTGTATGTGTATGCTCCCACTTCTCCATGAAGGATGTGGTTAGGTCCTTGTCTGCCTTACTAAATGTCTGACTTTCCAGTCTCTTGGAACATGGCAAGATACTCCTGTCTGCCATGGAGACCGTCCCCTGTCTCATCTATCAAGATGAGATCCTCCTGCATGCAGCAGCAGCAAGAAAACTTCTCCGTCCTGTGGAGTGCCTGGGGGCCACCACTCTGCTCTGCTCCTAGTCAGTTCTCCAGGGCAGCCCCTGGACAGTGTCAAACATTGCATTGCCTGCTCTGCTGGGACCACTGGATGGCACCGGGGCTGCAGCAGTGGGGTGCATTTGTGTCAAAATAGGTTTGTCAACAGAGCTTTGTCTCATTCATCCACCTGATAGTGGAGCTGCACATAATGATCTAAGGTGCAGGGCTGACTTCTTTTGGCAAGTTCCTGTCCTCACCCTATGCCTCAGTTTACCCTTCCATTACACGGGGTGATCACACCTGCCTGCCTGCAGGCTGGCAAATGTTATCTTTTAGGCTTCAGATGGGAGATACTGTAAATGTCGGCTCTAATAATTTATATGTCACAAGTTGGAAATACAGTTTCAAGTGTTCTCACCAGGAAAAGTGGTATTTGGGGAATTAGGAAGAGCTGGGCATCCCTGCCGCATTGCTGTGCTCCTTTCCTTCCCATTGCAGTGTTGCAGCTGAGGGTCAAACTCGGCAAGGGGAATTTAATAGTGAATTAAAGTATAGGAGGCAAGGGAAAGAGGCTGAAGTCGTAGAACAGCAAAGATGCAATAGCCAGACCTACCCAGGCTGGTGGATAATGAGTTGTCAGGATTATATGTGGCAGCAGAATGGCTTGTTTTGAAGTGGAATTATTGAACTGATTATGGGCAAGTTCTTGTATCTACGTCCTGCAAATAAATAGTGCGAATAATGAGCAGCAAACAAGGCAAGACACACACCAAGCCAGCAGAACAAGGAGACAAAGTACTATCTGTCAGACAGAAACACAATTGAAAAAAGGGAGTCATTAAGAGACGGAGATAAATCTGGGGAGGGGAAAGAGTGACAAGGAAGAGAGGCAGTGTTGCTGTAAAATGGGAACCACTCATTTTTTAATGCTATGTATCCCAACGAGCATCATGAGGATACCTTGCTGCTTTGGTATATCTGAGACTGTATGTGTCATGCCATGATGATCCTGCATGCACCTTTCCTGGTCTGTATGTGCTGCTGCAAGCCTGGTGCATCCCTGTGAGTGATGAACTACTTTCATCAGTTCACACTAAATGTTGAGAATTAGTTGAGCTATAAGCCATATTTCATGTTAGGTTACAGGGGAAAGCAGTAGGAGATAGGATTTATGCTCTCTGTATAAATGAACTTCATAAGCTTTTCTTCACAAGGGAGAAAGAAATTGTGTCTGATAAAGTTCTGCACTAAAAAAAAAAAAAAAATTAAAAAAAGGGAACATTTCTAAAGTGGGGAAAAAAACAACTTTTGTTATCACCGGTGATTAATTGAATTGATGTGTAACTGTTGTTCCAGAGCAGTGGAGATTAGAAACAGTGACAGACTATGCCCTAGTGGTCCCAATTCTGCTATTACCTGAAATTACAGTCCAAAGCAGACTGACTTGCGTGCCACACAAATTCATAAAAATTCAAGAGCCACTCTCACTAGTCTACTTTTGATAAATCCTTCTTGATTCAGTAACCTTTCTTAATGGAATTTCTCTCTCTCTTCCTCTCTTTTCTTTTTGCCTTTTTTTTCCACTTTGGTCCACACATTTATTATTATCCCTCCCACTCTCTTTCATGGGAGTGCAAACCTCTGTCTAAACATCCATGTTGTAATCTGTACAGGAATTTACTGATGGTGCATGACGGAAGGGTCTTAAAGAAAATTATGCATTTCTCAGGTCTACCCTAGGGCACACAAATCAAAGTCTCCCCTGAACACTATATAGTAAAACTGAATGTAGCTACACTTTATATGGAAATTAGATGATCCTAGGATATAACACAACTAAACATATATCAAAACACAGTGACAATAAAGGCGGAAACTACTTTTTCTTTAGTGGGGACATAAACCTCTATTTTGTTTTATTTCTCCTAATATATGCCTTTTTCTCCAAGGATAAGAAAAAAACCCACTAGGATTATGCATTCACTGGACAGGCTCTAAAGCTCGTGATTCTTTTTTCATTTTCATTTTGCTTTTAGGCTACTTTTATTTTTTACTGCCTTAGGAAAGGTATTTAGAATAGTTCACATAGTAACAAATACCTTGATCTCCTATGGACTGAAACAGAAAGGGAAGGGCTTAACTGGGGGGCAGGGAGTAATATCTCATGGCACTTTTAGGGCAAGGGACCAGATCTAATTTTGCTTCCTTTTTCTCTAGGTTCTTGCTTGTTTCATAACAAAAACGAACCATAAAGCGTAGTGATGTGATATCTTGTACATAAAGCCTGCTGTTTTCCCTCACACCAACTCCTTCGTGGGGGATGAGCCATTAACAGCAGAGCCCCTCCAGCTGCTGTTGTTGATGGCTGTGCAAAAGCAGCTGCCACAAGCAGGCTCATTGCAGCTGGGACATAGACCGTACAACATCTGGGTTTGTGTCACTTCCCTCCAGGGCTTCTGCACACCTTTCATATTCCATTTTTTTAATGAAATGGGGAGTGGGGGCTGGAGAGATCCATGTATGACTTGTGCATTAAAACAAGGCAAAGAGGTAGGGAGAAGGTTCAATGCCAAAACCAAACAGAAAAGCAGAATAGATAAAAGGAAGATTGTGTTTATTCCACTAGTACTCCCGGATCAGCATTTGAAGAATTACCTTTCTGCATTCTTTTGTATTGTCATTTTACAGCATGAAAATCAGCTCATTTCAAGGCAGCATGAGAAAAGAAGGAGATGACAAAGTTCAGCATCCCTTGGGGCTCTCGGTTTTGATGAGCTGATAGATCAACCCAGGTGGTCTCCCACTTCTGTGGGTGTGTGGAATCGGATTGCATCTTGCTGCACATCTCAACAGGGTGCAGCGATACAAGTAATCTCACCCATGAAGGCAACAGGACACCAAAGCAGAAGCAGAAAAGAAGAAATAGACAGAACATAGAGCATGATAGCTGAGCAGATATGTGTTCAGGCTCCTATTCTGTCACAGCTTTTCTATCTATAAATCTATTAGTTTCTCCATGCCTCATTTACATGTTCATAAATTCAAAATGAAACTAGTTTGCTGTCACACAGGTCCACTATGAAAGGTAAATGATATTAAAAATTGTAACCTACTCTAGTGCTGTGATACCAAAATCTATTTAAGACTATTATTACTGAAAAGGAGGGATATTTTATAGACAGTTTCCCTTTGTGTCAGAGCAGACCAGACAGTGATGTCAGACTTCCAAAGGCCAACATGACACCGGGAAAAAACATTTATGCTTTCTCCCAAAATATGTGGAGTCCTTGAGAAGTGGAAATCCACTAAGGGCACAACTGGAACAAACAAATCACTGGGACGTCACTATCTATCTGCCTGCTATTTGCATATATCATGGAAATAATTTCCATGTGTTGCAGGTGATAGCAGTGAGTGACTCCCTGCTGGGGAGCTGAAGACAAGGGATTATCCCACTTTACTGAGGAGACCACATAGGTTGCTGCATCCAGTCTTGAGCTCCTTGATATGTAGGAAAGGCACTGGTAAATGGGGACAAATTCAGAGTGCTAGCAAAATGGTTAGGGGCACTGGCCCCATGAGGGCACTTTTTCAGCCTGGAGAAGAGGCAATTTTGGGGGCGCTTAGGAGGCCATCATAACGCATTCTGGGGTCCCTCCCCCCCGAATGACTCCACAAGTCAAAATATCTCTGTCTTTGCTGACAGTAAAGAAGGAAAGAAAGGTATTTGTTACTGCAGAAAGGTATTTGTTTATGTTTAAAGAGATAGCATATGTAGATATAACAAGTGGAAAAAGCCCTGCCCCTATAGTGTATCGTGTAAATATCTGAGGATATAGAGTAAGACCTGTTCAGTGCCTGGGTCATATTTCCCAGACGATATCTTTTAATTTCTTTTACATGGCAGATGAGAAGATGTTTCCCCTTCAGTAGCCCACACATTTTTAATAGACACCACAGGTGCCACTGAGAAATTGTTTTCCTACTGTATTTTCAGTCTTTCAGTTTTGAACAGTACATAAACTGTCCTAGTGAAGAAGGAAAAAGGGCTCAGAGTTTAAAATGCCCCTGTTTGCTGCAGTGCCTTAATACTGCTGGCATTACAATGTTATCATTCACACAAGCGATGATGTAAAGGAAGTCAAGGCAATAAAACAGAAATCAGAGATGGTGCTTCTGCTAATGAAAAGGAAAATACAGGTACCACAGCAAGTCGCTGGCTGTCCCTCCTGTCTCCTGACCAGCTGTGTGCAGATGTATCTGCTGGGTTGAGGAAGAGGAATGGTGACAGAGAAACCTGTTTTTCTGCATGGGAAAGGGCAAGGGCAATGCATGTATCCGTCCTGGGATATATATGACCAGCCTGTACAAACCTGCTTGAGCTCAACAGTCCCCTACCTTCTCCTGCCAGCTTCCCTAGCTCCACCAGGAGCATTAGCATTGTTACGGCACACAAAGATATGGTCCTGGTTTCTTTATGGCTCAAGCAGGAATATTAATTCCAACATCACGGCAATTCCTTTCTCATTTCACAGGCACCGTGCCCACTACACACAACTAGCACTGGCTCTGGGTATGTCCCTTACCCTTTGGGGGCTTCTCATGTACCCCCTGTGTATCTCTGTCTCACTACTGCCACAGACAAGAGGCAAGGATTCACCCATGAATCTCCAGGCAGAGGCACATAAAGGCCTGTTATTTATCACTTATTTTCGTGTGAAAACGGCTGTGCGGCAATGCGGACAAAATCCCAGCTCAGCACTTGAAGGATCGCTGATACCATCCTGCATCTCTGTCAGCTGCAAACGCTTCAGTGCCCTGCAGGATAAAACCAGACAAGGGGTGTGCTTACAGTGTTCATTGTGCAGGCTAGGTGTAGCTAGGCATTTTATCATCCTCCCAGAAAATAGCCAGGACAGCAACTCCGAGATCAGCTACCTTGTTGAACTCTGTAATACAGCAGATGAAATTCAATTGCTTCCCAAAGAGCAAAGCAGATGCCTTCACCATCATGACCTGTCACATGAAGAGTTATAAGCCATGAGCATGAGAACGATTCAGCTCTCCTGCTTGGCCAACAAAATGAAATACTTGCTGTCTTTTGGGAAAGTAAGAGTGTCGTTCTGGGACGGTACAGCCAGAGTGGCTGCTCAGAGAAAGAGAGGCTGTCACACAGCTTCTCTGCTGGCACTGCAATGTCAGCAGGACTTTTCTTCCTTGAGCATGTATTTGAGGAGAGTGTGGTGCTTGCCAGCTGAATCGTAGCTGTTGGTACAGAGAAGATTGATGGGAGGGCAGAGGGAGGTAAGTTCACCAGGAAACATGACCAGTTTTCTTTGGAAAGAAGTCCTTTGCTATAGGAGGGGAAATTACAGCAAGAACAATGAGTAGAAGAGAATCCTGGACAAACTGCAACTGGAATATGGCATCCATCTGAGAAATGGGAAAATAGATCAAGCAAAGAGCACAGCTGTAGGAAATAAAGTTTGGAGAAGATGTGAGGGTTTGCTTAAGGTAGGCAAGCAAAGATGAAGGAGATATAAAGGGGAATGGAGAATTTGGCTTGCAGCTGGGAGGCAATCAGGAAGCCTGTAGTGGGTCTGGGAGGGGAAATAGAGTGAAGAAAAAGACAAAAATAGAGGGCAGGTAAAACAGAAATGAAGACGTTGCTGCACCAAGTGTGCACAGGCTGTTGCGGTGATGGTTACCCGAGAGCCTATGTGCTGTAGTCCTTAACTCCTCCAGGCTGGGAGCACAGCACAGATGCCCACGTTGGCCCTGCATGAATCCTGCACAGCTCTGCAGGAATTACAGGCTGTGCAGCATATCTTCCTGGCCTCAGATTTGCACCTCCCCAGTAAGTCCTGCTTACATATTGGCAGCCACGTGCTGTAGAGCCCAGGAGCCACTACCTGAAAGGCAATTATTTACTTAATGTTCATAAATTAATATCCAGCTCCTGGAGTCATTTGGCTCTTTAGCCTTTGGTGAGATGCTGTCTTTCTTTTCTTTTTTTTCCCCCCAGTGCACATGAGATACTGTGGAGCTGTTGATGTGTTTAGTACAAGTTTATCTCGAAGACATCTGCTTATGCCAAGGGAATAGTTTGAACTCTCAGTGACCTGTAGAGCCTGCATTCCTAATTAGCTGAGAAATATTCCATAATCAGGGTATTGCCATTTCAATGGAGTCTAAAGATAGAAAGGTCTATCTGTTCTTGTCTGGGGTCACAAATAATCACTTCTGACTATATAGTTTTGTTCTGACCTAGAGTTAACCAGGTGCAAAGCTGGTAAGCAGCAGGACAAGATTACACTGTCTCACAGAGTACATCTACCCCGAGGGCTTGCCTTATATTTTTCAGTCACATTTTTATCTTCCAACCTCTAACAAACATGTACAAACCCTTCAAGCATGACTGAGTAAGTGCTTTGAAACAATGCCGGCTTTTACGGCTGCTTTGCTGCAGGCCATCAGCCCCAGGAAGGTGCAACAAGCACAAAAAGCTGACAATGTGCCCTCCAGCTCACCCACACCACGCCCAGCACCTGCCAGCTCTTCTTGCCACTCCCTCCCCATTTGCCTCCTGCCCACCTGTGCGTTGGGTTTTTTTTTTGTTATTTTATTTTATTTTATTTGCCCCCTGCCTTTTTTTATTCTCCAGAGCAGCATTCAGCTTCTGGAACCACCCAGCCTCCTCCATCCACTGCAGTGCTTCACCATAGTAAGGAGGCAGAAACTGATTTCTCAAAGGGCTTCCCACCACGTGGACCCTCTCCACCACAGCAAGAGTTTGGGCAGGAGTAACTGGCACTGGGAACCCAGTGCTTCCCTGGTTGCTTCAAACTACTGACTGTGGTGGAAGCATTTCAGTTTGGAGTTTGGCAATGTTGGTTGTAGCTTTCCAGAGGAAGAGCTTAGCTATCTCTGGTTTAAATACCCTGTGAGCGTCTTCTGTGGTGCAAACATAGACACAAATTTACTCAGAGGGGTGGTGGGAAAGGCAAAGATGGGATACCACAATAAGCCAAAGGGATATGCCATAAATGGCTGGATAGCATGTGTAGGAGAAAAATAAACAAATGGCCATAGACAGTATCAGAGCTGCTCACCCAGACTGCAGGCTGATCTGAAGGTGATAATACCCTGCCTTATCTTTCCAACTCTCCCAGCCTTCTCTCTGACTGGGCAATCTGTCACTACATCTCTACCCTGGAGGACATCAAAAACTGTAAATCTCTGTACCTATGACTTGTTCCTTCCTCCAACTGAGTTGTTTCAGGCACAAATGTAGGTTAGAACATTTCTCATATGGCTAAGCCTAAGTTTTGTCTGGGGAAAGACTCCACTCTGATTTTATGTCTTTGCTAGAGGGTTTGTCCCTAACTTCAGAACATCTATTTCACAGCAGGGACTGAGAATTGGATTAAGTTTGTGTGATGGATCTGTATGGCTTCTCTACAGAGCAGGCACATAAACCTCAAAGCAGGGCATCTTTGTGTGGTTGTAGAAATGGGCTCCCAGACTGGAAAGCGGTGGCACAAAAGCCATCAGGAAGGGTTCACCCAACAAAAGAATAGTTCCCAGTAAGCTGTGTGTTGTTGCTGTGGAAATTATAATTACAGTTCAGTTAACACTTGAAGATCAGTGTTTTCTCTTTGCCATCAGTCAGGCTTCCTGATGTTACCTGCAGGAATTCTGCTGTGGATTAATAAATAGGGTGACATGATCTCAGACAGATAGGTTTCTGTCCATCCTCCTCCTCTCAGCTACACGCAGTCCAAACTCTGTGAAATCCTCCTGGAAGCCCTTGAGAAATGTTCTTGCTTACTTCCAAAAAAATGTAAAATCTATTCTGAAAAAAAAAGAAGGAAAAAAAAAAAAAAAAAGGAAGCACTGCTTGGTGAAATGAGTTACATTGTAAAAAAATAAATTGGCAACATCTGGGAAATTCACAACGACTGTTCCTTTGTCCAGGGTCTGTGTCTCTTGGGCACGTCCCCTCACAGAGTGCATATGTTTGTGGATGCTCACTGTTATCGTTGTTGTTTTGTTTGCACAGGGAAATAGTGTCAACATTCCATTTTTTGGGTTGTCTAAGGGACAGTGAAACTGTGATGGGTGATAATCTTTGCTTAGGTCCTGATCTTCCCAAGACAATGCTTATACTTCATTTCTTGCTTGCACAGTCACATGGAATTAAATGGGAGCATGACAGCACACTTAAAGCTATGCCTATCATAAATCACCTTTCTGCATCAGGGCCTCAATCACTGTGTGTCAATAGATATTTGATGGGGGAAAAAACGAGTAATAAGTTTGTTTTGGCCCCATTTTAAATTCCTTTTGTTTTCAGTGATAGTTTGGAAAACAGACCTTCCGTAAACAAAAAAACAGTGACAAAAAAAGGCAAGAGGATACAGTTTTAAAAGCCACATATGGAAGTTCTTCTGAAAACTCAGTTGTATGCTTGCATAAACAAGGATTCAGCCGAGGTATCTGTACTGTGTTCCTGTCAGGAAACAGCAGTGATGCATATGATTTATCAGAGCACCAGCAACTACATGCCATGGATATTTGCTCTCAGTCCACAGTGTTAAAGATTAGAAAAGGTATCTGTTGAATTCATTTGAATAGCAAATAGACCGGGGAATCACAATCTGTTCTCAGCTATTCAGTGGATGAAAAAAGTAATTTATTGAATATATTAGTCTCTCAATTCTAGCAATTATTAGAGGAGAGTTAGAGATCTGAAGACAATAATTTTAGGTTGCATATATAATTTCTACAAGCAACTGATAAGTGATATTAGTGCATGTACTTCTTGGCTTTTGGCTCAGACACAAGTAGCTCGTAACAAATCCTCCCCACTCACAGTTCGGAGGCTGGCTGACAGTGCCCTCAGCCAAGCACTGGTGTAAGGATTTCTAAGATCAAAGCATGGGTTAGCTACATTATTCTTGTGGAATTAGAGTTTTGACCCCTGTTTGTAACTCACAAATTACAGTTACGAAACTTAGTCACCTACAATGCTTGCAAATGAATTTTAACAACCAATTGAACAGTTGAGCTAATCCATATTAGCACACAGGGAAAGGAATCTTGGACATCTGCATTATGCATAAAAGTATGACTGAAAGTACTTCAAGGACAACTGGTAGAAAAAAAAGCACTTTAGGGAGAGGAAAGACTGGAGTTGTCAGCCTGTGGTATTTCCAGGACCAGTGTTCAATTTTTGCATAATTTGGTCAGACTTAAATCAGGCTTTCTAACCCTTTTATCAGAGAGCTTTTCTCCCAAGTGTCCATCCTCTTGGCAGCCCGTGCAGGGAGACACCAAGCTCCCAGTCATTCTTCCCTTAGAAGCCATTTCATCAACTCAAGTCAGAAGCAGCTGGATGCTTACAGAAGAATCTGGAAAACCAGCATTACATGCGTAAAGAAGAGGAGAGAGCACCAAAGAGATGGCAGATTGCCATTTTGTACTCACCCACTTAATATGCTCCTTCCTCCATTTGTTCTCTTGGTCTTTCCAGTCTCCATAATGTCTGGTGAACAGATCAAGGGGTGGAGCTGAACTGGTGACTGTCACCTTATAACATCTCTCCTATAAACACATAGTACTAGGACAGGCAGAAGGCACTGTCGTGCTGATCATCATCCTCTGAGTCAGCCATTTGCAACCACCTTCTCCAGGCTGTCATCTTGCCACTACAAATTCAAAATCTGAGTCAGAACCCAATTTAAACTGCTATAATTAACAGTCCCAATTTAACCAAACCTAGCAGTTTGTCATCTTGCATTCTCTGCATACATCTGAGCATCTTGCACTTGGGCTACTTTGTTCCCTGCTCATCCCTTTCTGCAGCCAAGCAGCTCAAGTCCAAAGAGATCAGTGAGTTTAGGCTCCCACCAGAGTAGACTCTAACAGCAGCCAAACTATAAAATTCAGCCATGCTGTTTTCATTTGCTCGTTAAAAAGCAAAGTACCAAATGTGATGGAATGGGTGCTGCTGTGTGCTAATCTATAAATACTGATGAGTCAAAAGGCGGTGAAGTTCTGCTAGTGGTTAGTCAGGGAAAAAGAGTTATTGTATAATGAAGTGGCCCACTGCAATGAGGCAGCTCTGGGACAGAGAGCCCAGGTTGGTGAGGAGAAAGCCTGGGTGCTGCTTAAGGGAAAGAGGGATGGAAGCATCTTGCTTGCTGGTGAGCCCCAGGAAACTTGGACCAGCCAAGTTTTCTATGTGGAACATAATTGCTTATCAAACAAGCTAAACGTGAGCACTATTTCCCTTATTGTTTCTATATTCTCCTGTTACTAACAAATGCTTCCCTCTGAAGAGGGCCTCTTGTCACTGTGGATAGTTTAGAGTGTCCCTGCCTTCACTTTAAGGGAATTCCCTGCATTTATTTTTAGGGAATTGCAAATAGGTGACTTACAGATTAACTCATGTTTTTGCAGCCACAGGTGATGCCAAAACTGTGGGTGGAAACATATTTCTGAAAAATGTGTCTTTTTAAGATTCAGGGAAGATTTTTTTCCTCCACTTTCTCTCCGTTGCTTCCCTTCCTTTCTCTCACCATCCAGTTTGAATGACTTATTTGGTCTTTGCGTTTTGGTATCGTTTATTTTTGCAGTGCTGTCTTGAGGCCACCAATAAGAGGTTCTGGCTCTTGACCCAAGTGCAACTGGAGAACCATCCGCTTCCCATACCATACATGTTTGCAATCTGCATGGATGTGAATGGACTAACAGAGCTAATTCATATATAATTTATACAGCAGCTCAGCAGGCGAGCTGGAATAAACTTCATGTCTCCAAATCTGATTTAAGTAACCTATGCCCTAAACTGCACCCACTCTGCTGTCTCAACACTTTGCTGTGCTCCCTCTCCATCCTGTGGCTCCCTATGGATGCCCACTGTGTGTATCATTCTGTGAACACATCCAGTCAAGCCCATTTCAAAGGACTATTTTTTATCATACTTATACATTGCTCTGCTTTCTTACTGAAATACCTACATGTCAAAAATTATAGGAATTGTTTAAGAAGGCACTGAGAAACCCATGACTACCATGCTGGCTGTGGCAAACACTTGTATTTAGATGCCAATCAATGTGTGGTCTTCTCATGATGTTCTCATCATTATTTTAGCATCAGTTTCTACACTGATATACTTATCACTGTATAAATGATCATTATATGTCTTGGGGGAAAAAGATACATATATTTTTGACAGTACTTTTTAAATGTCTACAACTGTACATTTCCACACTGCCTCAGGAAAGTACACAGTGCTCTTCCAATCAAACTGTTGTTCTTCACTAGCTATTATAGAATGTATGCATATACATAATAGACCTGTAATATTATTGGTCTGCTTATGTGCTTGCATCTGCAGAAAAAATCCCATGGAGTTCTCATCTATACTCACAGTGACCAAACTGAGAAATAAAAAAATCTTGCTTCATCCTACATCTTTTTACTTTAGTGAATTATTTTTTATTGATGTTGCAAGTCTTAATTTTAAATTCAGTTTTGATAAAAAAAGTAGCTGATCTTTTGCCTGTTATTGTACAAAATATATTTCTATCAAGTGGAAGGAAATATAATTTGTAAAATGATCAATTACATAATGATTACAGTGGAGAAATATATTCTCTAATATAATTTGTTAAACAGAGGAATTTAATATGAAATAGTAGATTTCCAAATTTATACAAATAACACCAGATGGTGAGCATCTAGTTTTAATTAAATTAGGTTTGATAATTATAGCTGTTTAATTTTTAGGTTTGACTCAGATTAGAAAGAATGTATTATTTCCCTGTAAATTTATTTTTAGTTTTCTTCCAAGGTTGTGGATATTGCATTATTCACTATGGCCTGGAGCAGCAGAGATGTGTGGTCAACTTACTGGTGGCTGATTTTGCCTGTCTTGGTTCTGCTTCAGCAATCCAGAGGATGTGGCATGCTGGGACCCCCTGACGGGAGTCAGAGCGAGTTTTGCCAATGGAAGCAGGAGGGAGATTCTCCACCAGAACGTTTTCACAGGTCAGTCTTTTGACTCCAGCGCTTCATTTCAGCTGCTGTTGAGCAAAGGCAGAAGCCTGATGAGAACGATGCCTTGGCGGTTGCCACGTGGATTCCGTGCTGTGACTGCAGTGATCCACTCGCACATGCACACGCCTGCACCCCCTGCAGTTTGTGTCCTGCAGCATTCCCTCTGGGAGGACCCTGCCATGGCTGCAGCCTGTCCAGCCACACACAGCAGTAAAGTGATGAGCCCTGGCACTGGTACCCTGCTCTGACACACCCTTTCCCATCACTACTGCTTTCCAGAAGTTCCTCTGGTCTGATCTCAGCCTTGAGCTCACCAGGTCCCAGCGACTACACTGAGCCATGGAAATATGCTTAAAGCTTCAAATGTGTCCAAGCCCTTTTTAGAATGTGGACAGAGTCCAAAGCCTATCTTGCGGGACCAGCTCCCTGCTAATCAATGCTCACAGTCCCACTGGAATTACCTCCTGCCTTTGGATCAAGCCAAGTAAGATCAGGATCCATGTAATCGAGTCTGTTCCATTTACAAGTCTGGGAGTTACAGCTACAAGCCCAAATTTATGCTTTCATCAACTTTGCAGGTCACAACTGCAAAAAGGATCTTGGCTGCAGTGACGTCTGTGAACATTCAGTTTCTCCCCAGCAGCAGGATGTTGCAGGTTGAAAGATCCATGGGAGAACAACTGTGGGGCATTTGCTCAGTGGATGGTCTGATGTCAGGGGAAGAAGGACTCTTTCAGTCTGACTGAGTTCGTGGCACACTTCTCATTTGCTTGAGCTGTTAATCAGTCTCCTGGAGTCTGTACACCATAAAAAAGAGGTGGGTGGGAAACAAAGAGGTTTGAGTCATTGTATCATCACAGTTCAAAGGCACTTGGAAAACGGTAATTTGTAACTGAATACTATAATTGTAAATGAACATGTAATTTAGAACTTCAATGTTGCAGTTAAAAGACGTGTTCAGGATCTGCTTATAACTCCTGGAAACCTTCAAATGCTTGTGACTTCCAGCGTGGAAGTCACATTTTAGGCTGGAAGAACCCAGCCCAAGGGCTTAGTCTCCATTTCAGATGACATTAAGAAATGTAAAAGTTGCCTTAAATCTTTTCCCCCACATCAGCTTTCTTAGAGCTGGCACTTGGGACTGGCACACAGGCAAGGTGGTGCTGTCCTGCCTCCTCTCTCTAAAGTCCTTTTTCTTTTATCTCAGTTTTCTCTCGGCAGGGTTCTTCTTCCATTATCTGCCCAGTGCAAATCCTGTCTCCTGCTCTGCTTTCTCTTTTTGTGTGTGCTGAAAGGCACGGTCCCTGAATTTGGATGATATTGATTATGTAAATCAGCACTTCTCCTCTAGATTGCTTTTTCTTTGTGAACTGGGAGCATAATTTGCAGTCTTATACCTGATAATTGTGAGGATAATTTGAGCTGTCTCTTTGTGGAGTCATCAGTGACTGTTTTAATTTCCATATGTGAGCAGTGCTCTTCTATTTTTAATTTTTTTCCCTTATCCTGCCTCCTTCTGAACTACTGGATTGATCCTGCTGTTCATAACAGCATCACCTGAAGTCTATTTTGGAATTTCCACTGCCAGCAAGATTGAAATTTATCTACAATGTGGCAGGTTTTTCAACATTTCCAGAAAAGGCATAATCCCATAACTATCAGCCTGACAATAAAGTTTTCTATCTGTAATGGAAAATTGAGGATTCATGGTCATGTTTTTCACTGCAAAAATGTTTCAAAATGAAGCAAAACAATACCATTTTGTTGTGAATAGCACATGTCTTTCCTCAATTTGAAATACCAACTATAGGTTTGAAAATTAAAATAACAAGAGGTTCATGACATATCGTTCTTTTATTCAGCATCAAATACAACCCACTTACCAAGGGCCATGTAGCACATTTCACAGCAAATGAGATTTAAGTCATCTATTCACATGGTTTCTAAAGGATAGAAGGAAAAATATAATAGCCTTTTACTGGTCATTGTCTCAGAAAAGGTGACCATTGCTTTATTATACCATTTTTAAAAAAGCCCTGCAAGCACCTTCTTCCTCCCTTGTTCACATGATATTGGTATTGGCTAAGCACTGAAAATATGCTGAAGGGTTTATAAGATACAAGTAAAGAGTAAAGAGGAGCTCTGAGCCGAGGCAGAGACCCAAAGGCAGCTCCCTTTGGTGTCAGCAGTCCTCTGGAGTTGGCTCCCAGGGCATCCAAAAGCTGCACAGAGCTCAGAGGCAGGACAACTCTACACTGCCTGGGGCAGGACTAATGATAACATGACCATGGCTTCCTCTTCATCTTCCAATTTCCTATTAGGCGTTTCAAGCCTGACCTCATGGAAAATCCATGTAGGATATGGCTGTGATTGAACTAGTTTCTTTAGAATTGAGTTTCACTAGGAATTGCACCATTAAAAAAAAAAAAAAAAGAGAGAGAGAAAAATCTCTTAAGCTGCAGCAAATGTTAAAAAAAAAAACCACTATCAATTTTCTCCACAAGGAAAAAAAATTACTCTTGAGTTTTATTTTTATAAACTAACCATATCCCATTGTATTTTAGTTAATAAAATAATATCAAATGCTACATTAACTTCTCTACATGAAAAATAGTTTGGAGGAAATATGTTCTATTCCAAACATGTCCAAAAAGGGTCACATCTGACCCAATCAATATGCTTTTTAAAATTTCTGTCTGCAAGAGAAATGTCATGGTAATTAGTACATTTTCATTAAATAGTTCCCTTTGGACAAACTGGCATTTTCTAACAGGAAAATATTCTGTTAGAAAATTTCAGATCGATTTTACTGTTAACAGACTGCTCAGTTGCACCTGCAAACAAAGTCACGCATCTGGGCTCTGTTGAAATCAGTCATGATTCTGTCAGAGGCTTCAAAGAGTCCGGAATTACAAATGTGGAAGTATGTGTGTATGAATATATGTAGCCGTATCATTTATGTGTATCATCTATCTTTTACATATCTATACCTAGATAATTATAGATCTTGCTATATACACACCAGGAAAATTACTGATCTAACAGATGGGAGTCCTGCAGGAAACCCTAAGAAGAGCCAGTGTTGCAGGAGAAGAGAGGCAAAGGCATATGTTTTGTTGTAGCTTGAATTACCAGAGAGCTAATCCCCAGGAAGGGGGTATATTTGACCTTCTGCAGCATGGGGAAAGTTAACCTTTAATATTTCTCAATCGACACATTCCAGGAAAAACTTTCTGTTTCATTGCAGTATTAAAAACCCATAAAGATATCTGCATTTTTAGCAAGATGTGGAATCTAGAGGACTGGATTTTTTAAGCACCAGTCATGCAATTTGTCAACACTGTACTAGCTGAACAGTCAGTCAAACAAGACTCTCTCTTAATTCTTGAAATATGGCCAGTTTCCCAAATTTAAACAAAGTGGCCAAAGATGTTTATTTTCATTCTTGGTTAGCTGGTAAATGGTTTGAATGTGATATTAAGCATCATTAGCAACTGTTGAAAGGTGAAATGATTGAAATGAATAAGAAATGCTACATTTCAAAATGTATGGGGCTGTATTGCTCCCATGAGAACTCCCTGATAGATTTAGGGTATGGAGAGTCAATCCTTTATCATCATGCCTGCCTGCTTCTTAAATATTCTGACATCAAATTGGACACTAAAGTATAATGCTGGAATATACCATACAAGAAATAATTTAGTGGTAGAGACTTGTATCCTCATAGGAAAAATTTCAGAAGTAGGTGAAATTGTTTGAATGGTAGGATTGGGGGAAAAAGGCTGTGAATGGCCCTTAAGAATACATTTTCAATGCATGAACAATAGCACTAAAATTTGCAGATACAAATACAATAGGCTAAAAAATAGGCTAACAAATTTTCAACTCATGCAAAATAGTACTAAAAAATACAGATTTAAATAGAGTAGGCTAAAAATACAGATACATCCTCTCTGTTAGCAGTGCATAAACACACATCTCTGTGTCTGTGTCTGTGAGTGCATGTCTGGGCACATATGAATGGAGACATGAAGCAAGGGCATCTCTTTGACATCTACACAGAAATATCTTTCCCCACTAGTTCTGCTTTTGAAAAGTCAGTCATTTTCTTTGTCTTCAGCGTGGTACAAAAATCCTCGGAGATTCATTGTCTGTTGTGACCTTAATTCTGTTAGTCATGTCTAGATACTGCAGCAATCTTTGGGTTAAAGTGTGATATACCACACACATCCAGGGAATGGAAGCTTTAACTTCAAATATTCCTGCTTTTGTGTATTTATGTCAGAGCTCCAGCACTGCTCTTTCAGCGGGGAAAGAGGGAGATTATGGGCTCGTTATCTGGCCAATAGTTTCAGTACTTCAAAAAATATGGGTTTCTCAGGATAGTAGGTTTTGTATATGCTGAGTATTTGTCTATCTATCCCTTAGCCTCCGCTCCAAGGAATGTACACATGCATGTGTAAATGAGTATGTGCATGAATGTGCACAAATATACATGTGAATATGTGTAATTACACATTGATAATTAGAGTAACTGTACACAAAACAGAAACAATGTTTTGTTCTGGTTGCTACATTCTGCAGATTCACACTGGAAGCCCTTAGATTTACTTCAACATATCAGACAGATTTGGCAAACGAGGCTTCAAAATGTTGGGCTAATTACAAAAGCAGAATCAGAAAGGTTAAAAAATGTTAATGTGCATCATTAGGGCAGCACGACCTATTGAGCATCAACTGATGAGAATTTATTGTGGGAGTTCAGACAGGCACATACCACGAGGATAAGAGGAATGGAAGTGTACGAGAGTGCTCTTTTGTATCCAGTACTCCTGATAATGTTCTCACATGCTCACAGTAATAACTCTGCATTTGATTTTAATAGTTTAGCTGCCTGGACTGTGATCTCTCTGTATCAAGCACTTAGATTACTTAAAGTCACCACTGAGGTATCTGGGAACTCAGAGTGGGCATCTACTGATACGCAGTCTGTGAATGTTTGCCATACTTCTCTGATGCCCAAGACCATGCTCTGGGATCACAGGCATACGGTAGGGTCTCTGTTTAACCTGCAATGGGAGATGAAAGAACAAATCTTGCTAATGCACCGGTGCTCCCTATGCCTGGCTAAGGGAAGGAGCATGGTGTTTTTGTTACAAAAGACTTGGCTGCTTGTGTTAGAGATGGCAGTGAAGTAGCCTGAGGGATATGCTTGTGTGTTGTGCTAACAACATATGTTAGATCTATGCCAACATCCTCCTCGCTCGCTCTCCCAGGTGCCTTAACTACTGCTGAGACACAGAGGCTGGTGGTACCTGCTCCAAGGGGAGAAGAGGTAAATGCTGGAGACATCTTTCAGGAGCAGAGAACATGAGCTATGTGTCATGCATTCATTTGGTTTCAGAGCTAGCAGTAAATCCAGACCCCCGGTAGGACCTAATTACCTCCCATCTGAACACTAACTCACGAGCTAAATGCTGTCGAGGCGAGATGGGGACTCATTTCCAAGAACACAGGCACAAACACATTTTTATTGGCCATAGAAAATGGTAGTGTGTGTGCCAATACAGCATGGATGTCTGACTCAGAACATAAAGTGCAGGTGCCAGCAGCAAGAAGATGCTGCTAAGAAATAGCAGCTCTGTGGGACTGCAAAGTATCAACTGTCTGGGGAGAGCAGAACTGGGAGAAAGAGACACTGATGATTGAAAACACATTTTTTTTGCCATCTCCACAGGTCCCCTTGAGCTCTTCACCCTGCAGTCGGAGCACAGAACCGTGGCAGTGGGAGTGACGGGGTTGCCCCTTCTGAGATGCATCCAAAAACTCTGACCTCCTCTTCCTCAGGGAAACTTGCAACTACAGAGACTCTTCATCCACATGGGAGAGGAGTGAGAGGGCAGTGTTAGATAAGTGCAGAAATTCCTCTTCTCCTCACGGGATGTTCCTGGCAATGGATAAGACCTTGTGGCTTGGCTTGCCCTCGTCCCTGGAGTCTCCTTTAGGAGGTAATCTTCGGAGAAAAGAAAATCAACAGCATTACTATATTTTGTACAGTGCCTTGCACAGTGTATCCCTGATGTGACTGGGCTTTTGGGCACATCAAACCTACAGGTAATAACTATAAACAGTAACTGTCTCTGAGCATAGGAGTGGGAAAGGAAATTGTCTTTGGATAAAAATAGTTCCTTTTGATTGTGTATTTTCTGCTGGCTCTTTGCCTTCAGGCAATGTATGACAACTTGAAGAGCAGGGGTTTTTATCCCCTAGGCAATGTTTTATTGCTCTCTGCATTAAAGTCAGTCAATATTTGTAATTATCTGTCCACCCCACAGGTAACTGCAGGACTTTTTGGGGAAAAAAAAGAATGAAGATGGCAGCACAATTTCTGACAAGACTTGGAGAAAAGATAACAAAAAGCAGGCTGGTGGGCTTAAATTCCCTGCACAGATCTCAAAGACTTTCTTGTTTTATACAAGTCATTTGTACCCTATTGCTATGCTTACTACGCAAAACATATCTAGGTGCAAGTGTCTTTCTGTGTGTATGCACTCACATATGACCACATTTGCTTTTTTGCATATGTGTATGAATACGTGCAGCATGTGTGGGTGGTGACAAGCTAAAGGAACATTTGCAAGGTTGACAAGACCAAAATTTGATGCCGCTTCAACCTGCTGGGTTTTTCCAAGTGCGTGCTGGGGCTAAGGAGAAAGAATCCCCTTTTGGGCTGAAAGATGCAGAGAGACTGAGGCTGCAGGAGGATAAAAACCCCAGCTCAACAGCCCGGTGCTGAAGAGTTAACTCAGCAGACTGGGTTTTCTGTTAACACAGTTATGCTGCTGACAGGCATCGGCAGTATGGTCGTCCTCTCCTCCCTGGCACCCAATGTGAGCCAGCAGAAACTTGCCTGGAGATGAGTGTCTCAAACTCTGCACACAGCATCCTGACGGCCTGCATCCCTTGCCAGCTATCAGTGACAGAGCTGACATGGAGAGGCAAGAGAGGGCACAGCTGGCATGCAAAACCCTGCCATCAGCACGCCCGCATCTGCTGGATCTGTTGTGAGCAGTTCACCCAGCTGGGATTTTAATACGGCTGCATCCCTCCTTTTGGAAAGTGGTATTTTTCCCCCCTTGATAATAGAGATGTGAAAAAAAAGAACAAACACCAAATTAAGTGTTTTTAGGGTAGCACATGCGTGTGAAATTTTAGGCCTGTTGACCTTGGCAGGGTCCCCATAAAAAATTAGTACAAAATTAGCAGCGTTTGTTGTTCTGAAAGGCTATCAGCCACGAAGGCGAAGGAAAAGACAGGCAGAGGGAGGAGCAGCCTGCTGATACAGGGCCCCATCCTGGAGATCCTGCCTGTGATCCCGCTGTGCTCCACAGGTCTGGGTGCAGGATGCTTGGTGGGTAGTGGTGAAATGAGGGGGCGGATGTGTGGCACAGTCGTTCCTACGCTTCACAGCTCCTCAATTGCAGCTGCCGTCAGTGGGCGTTGATAGCAGCAGGCACCCCACACCCAAACCTGCAAAGCGCTGCAGGAGCTCACAGGTGCTGACAGCTCTTGTCACCTCCCGGGAACTGCTCAGACCCACACAGGACCGGCCGCACACTCACCACTCACACATGCCACCTCGCCTCTCGGCTCCTGACACCGGCTGCGCTCTGACAGGGTTTTCTTATTTCATGGATGGACAGACAGCTCTCAACTTGACCCCGCAGACTCCTTTTCTTTCTTACACGGCCTTTGTATTTTTAGTGAAAAACCTTAAATAGCATTTCTGTGATCATGCTTTTCTGCTGACCCATATTCTAACACAGGTTCACACCCTGTTGGCAGCTGCCCCAGGTTCAGCTTATTAAATTCTTCCTGGGTAGCTGGGGAAACAGAATTAGTTATCCAGGAGGAGAACCAGGCGTTAGGAGCAGGGGAGGCAAACGCAAGGGACGGCTCCCTTCCTGGCAGTGCTGGAGCTGAGCCCATGTACGGTTTCTCCTCTGCTCAATGTTGCAAGCCAGAGCCTTGCACTGGCGGGAACCTGGGTGCTGATTTAAAGGTTGTGTGCTCTGCCAGAGATAGGCAAAGGCTTAGAGCTGGTGATGATTTATGAATCCTGACGCCGGATTTTGAGGTGCTTGGCTCTTGGGGTCTAGTCCAGAAGCCAGAGACAAGGTTCTGAGTTCCCTGCACATCTGAATAAAATCCATTTGGGGTATTCCCTTCTTTCTGCCTTCTCTCTTGCACATGATAAACGCTTGGAATGCTAGAGATCCCAACCAAAATCCCTTCTCTCTGAATTGCCACTCTTTCTCTTAAAACTGGTCACTCTTCAAAACCAGATATGAAATTTATTAAATTTTACTTTCTACTAGCATGGGGATGTGGGTGCAAATCCTTGCTGCAAGAGGCTCTTTTTTAGGCAAGATTCAAGAGCAGGGTAATCCCCAGGAAGGTGGAAAAATGTGCATTTGAACTTCCGCAGGCTGGAGAAGAAACTGACCCTGGATTTGCCACAGCTAGAGTGAGTGCCTTCACCACATTGCCAGCATCATATGACCCTGTTATCTCTATCCCTTTTTGCTAAGAAGCACTTGGAAAATACAAAGTTTGCGGATGTCACTGGGTTTAAGCATGTGATAACGGCTGAGTTGCTAAACGGTGGTAAGGTACTCAGGTACTCAAAGATCCTAGAGAATAAAGGTGTAAGAAACGTAGATGTAGCTAAAGATTTGAGGCATCCACAGGCTCTTACTGCTGTACTGGGTTACCAGAATTTGTCCACATCCTTTTCCAGACTTGAACTTTTCCCTATTCATAGCACAGCAATAAGGTTCCACTACCTATCAGTTTTAGTAAGTCTCATGAAGTTGCTGAATTAAACTTTGGCTCCAAAACCATTATGGTATAATAAATGCTTATGTTGTAAACTGGTAAGCACAGAGTGTATGGTCCTCCCAAGAGTAACATATTTTATTTTCAGTCAGATAATTCATCTGGAAGTATATAAATCTAGAGGGCAATCCCATATTTCTCCAAATAAGAGATGGGTAAGGGGTATATTCTTTGGTTCTCCAATTACAAAAAGATGCTAAATTACAGACCTCAGAAAGAACTTAAGTAGCAGTGTAGTTGCAAATATGACAAAGAAGACACAATAACAATGAGCAGACCAGAATGGATCCATTAGCAGCATGAATCCATTACACTTCGTTAAATATTTCTAAAAGAACTGAGAGTGGAAGCAGACCAATAGATACCAAAAATCCTGTGGAATCACTTAGGTGAGCTGGCGAGCTGCTCTGGAGTTCCCAAATACATCTTTTCATAAACTGGGGAGGAAATAATAGAGCACTCCAAATGCTTTTTTTTTTACTGACCATGATCTGATGCTGCAGAGATAAAATATGATCATTCATCCCTCAGTTTAAGGAAACCAGAAAAAGTCTACTCTGGTTTAACTCTGCTGAAGAGATACTGCATAGGGATACCTTTTAATTTTTAATGAGATATTGGACCAGACAATTAATCTCTGTCTTTAATGATTAGGATGTGGATAATATTGCCTGTAAGTCATCGGTGTTGGATGAAAGTTACTATGGCAGCAAATGGTAATGGTGTATTTCTTCCTGGTCAACTGCTTACAGAAAAATGCTTTGCTGATCTGCAATAGCACAAACAGAACTCACAAAAATCCAAGTTCTGCTGAACTTCGGGAGTCCCAGCACTTCAGATTTTGGAAGAGAAAATGAAAAAAAAAAAGAATAACACTTTTGTTTTTGGAAAGAGATAAAGGTTCATTAAACACTGTCTGGGAAAGAGATTAAGTATTTGTTGGAAAGCCAGAACTGTGGTGGAACACTGATAATTCCATTCCCTTGCCTTCCCCTTCCGTTTCCCCTTCCCCTTCCCCCTCTTTTCTTTCTACACATTAATTTCCATCCAAACAAATCTTTCTCTTCTCATATCCTTTCCTCTCAGGAGTTACTAAACATTGTGAGCTTTTAAGGCAAGGTGTCTGCTCTGCTCCTGCCCTTCCCCGTTTTTTTTACATAGGTGACACAGGGCTTCAGAAGCCCCTTGCCCTCCTCTTGGAGCAGTCCCTTAGTTCAAGCACTGCAGAGACCACCAGAAGGTGCCTGTGCCAAGCACTAAAGGCCTCTGCTGAGATGCTGTGGGCAGAGTCTGGAGGAGATGCCATATTGTCCCCCAGGAGTGCTAAAATACTGCCAAGGACTCTCCAGAACAGCCAAGGACACAGAGGGCACGAGTGCAATCCGTAACCATATTGGTCCCTTCCGTCCCACACCACTCCTCGCCTCCCACACACACCCTGCTGGGATTTGTGCTCATGCAGAGGGACATTACACTCAGACACTTTCTAAATACCTGAATCCCTGTGCTGGACACACAGACGTGCCTGCCATTTCCTAAGCTCTGCTTTGGATGGTTGTAATTGTAAGTAATTGGCATCTGCCAAGAGGCCCCCTGAGACAGGAGCACCAACAGACTCCTGCCAAGGCTTATGTTTTCTACCAAATATCCCAAGGGAGCCTCTCAGCTACGTAAAACCCCAATATCTTGAATTTCTCAGAGAAGCCTCCAACACACTGACTGATACCTAGGAGCAGTCATACACCCCAGCTAGCCAAATACATGTAATTATAATGTAACTGCAAGGGTGAATGATGTATCACACATCGTTCTTTGAACATATGGACTCACAGATCCTATGTAATGAGCAATAGTCTGTGTATTGCTGGGATCTCATAGAGCTTGGGGAGTAGGTTATATATTCACGCAGTGTGTAGTGGCAGTCTCTCAGCTTATCTGTCCCCAGATAAACACAGGAGCTGCTTCAGCCCTGCAGTGATGCTGCTGGATGTGAGGCTGGTCAGAAAGGGAAACTGAAATAAACTACCAGTTTTAGATCTTTGTGCATCAAGTCCCTGAGCCCATTCTAGAAACAGAAGTGCTAAACTGCAGCTCCATAGCGTGCCTAAACAAAAAGTAACATAGCTTATACCTCCTCTAGTGAAACAGGCCCAGGGCACTGGCACAAGGAGTTTCATGTTTTTCTTGGCATTGTCAGCCAGTTAGCAGGAATCCTGAAATGGTTTTGATGTGGATTGAATAGGTCTCTTCCAGACAGTGCCCAGGGTCAGGGATGGCCACAGGTCAGACTGCTGTCATGGCTGGGCACTGTGAGGGGAAAGAATTTCATTACTCTGATTTATGCACCTGGCATTCCCCATATGTGGGACCAGAGTGTGGGAGCATCAGCTCAGCTCAGCCCTGCAGCTCCTCCATCCCTACCTATGCTTGCCTCCTGAGCTCCCCTGCCCCAGGTCCGGCTGCTCCACCAGCACAACAGAGAGCATTGCCTCCCCTTGCTAACACCCCAGTGGCCAAAAAATTATCCTGGAACTGGGGATTTCTGGGTTCAAGCACACGGCACCAACCAGGTGAATCTGCCGAACCCAGGTCTGCAGCCCAGAACAGGCGCAGGAAGCAGGGCCAGGGAGCAGCAGTGCCTTCAGCAGCTGTTTCTCTAGAAGGGGGAGTGTTTCTCTGCGGGTTGCTCGTGCTGAGGACAAGACACGCACCTCTGTGTCATGCATGGGCAGAGTGACAGCTGTGACAGCTGTGACCCAACCGTCCAGATCTCCCATGGCAAGTAGCCCTGGCTCCTACCCCTGGGATTCAGGACGAGGAAGGCCAAGGTCTGAGGCCTTAGCACTAGGAGCAGGTGGGCTTTCCGACAGATACGGAGCTGGCTGTTACAAATGGTAACCTCAAATATCCATTCTGTGGGGAATTCCAACATTTTCCGTTCATTGTTAGCATAAATGGCCCCCAGGTTTAAACCTCCCATACTGCAATGTCTGTGAGGAAATTTAATTGCCATCAGCTGAAAGGTTTTGCTTCTGTTTTGATTTGGAGAGCTTTTTAAATTTCGTTATTTAATTTTTATATATGAATAGACCATAATAATTATTTTAATTATAAACAATATCAGATATGGTAATGCAATTATTCATTAGTATTCTAATTGTTAAATGTTACCATAACTGATATTTGCTTTGGTAATTGGTATTTTAATTGGTAATTGGTGTTGCAAATGGCCATTGGGGTAATTCTTACTAGTGACTGGTAATTACAATGGAAATTTTTAATTGGTATTCTAATTGGTTTGGTAATTCATATTTGGTTTTTCATTGGTAACAGAGCAAAGTGGTCATTTGTAATAGATAATTGGTTTGGTAATTGATTTAGCAATTGGCATTGTAGAGAGTACAAAACAAGTGATCAAAACACACTAGTTTATTAATAATGTAAAATATGCAATATTTTGAAATTAAATCTAGTTTACAAAACTGGCAATCAAATAATTTCAAACCAAAAAATTTCCTACTAAAATATTTTCATTTTAGAAAAATGCCTGATTTTAAGAACTTATTTTTAATAATGGAAATTTATGAACATCAGTAAGGTCCTTTCAGTGCTTCAATTTCGACAAATAGTTATTTTCCATTAAATAAACATTCTTCTGGAGAAATTTTGGTTGGTTTAACTCTACAGTTCTGTGGCACCCAAACCTGCTACAGAGCTGGTCTGTCACCTGCCTGCTACCCCTGTGGGATAACATAGCATGGTGAAGCTCTCTGCAGGTACACAGGCAGTTTTGTAGCCCCTTACATCACTCACAACCCCACGGCATCAGCACAGCAGTCTCTGAAGAAAGTCTAAAGTGCTGCTGAACCAAGGGCGAGTTTACAGGGCCAATGGGTGAGGGGTCTCCTCTCCTCTGACTAAGGTGTCTTGGGACATGTGAGATCACATACCAGGGGATCAGTCCCATCAGCTGGTCCTGCTGAAACCCAGCCCCAGCTGTACCCACCTGACACCCTGGACATGGTCCCCCCCTCCAAAGGAGCATCTCCTCATTATCCTGCTTTGAAACACCCGCTCCTGAACTATCATCTGAACATCACATCAGCCTGCAGATATGGCAGGGCGTTCCCCAAGATTGGTCTTCAGGAGATTTAATGCTGTATGAAGTCAGACATGGTAAAAGAAGCTGGGTCATCAAACAGGCTGTTACTCATTTGCCATATATACATGATGATTATTTTCTATCCTGGAGATCCTTTGTTTGACATTCTGTAATACAGGAAATAGTGCAAGCCTTTGGGTGGGAAATCATGTGACTTTAAAAAAAAAGACTTTGAAGTGCTGCTATGCTAATATCATCCATAAAAAGACAGCAAGACTAAGATCTAAAGGGAAGAGTAACTAAAATTGCTCACTACAGCCTTTGATGCAAGAAAATACTTGGTTGCTTATGTAACGGATGGTACAAATTTTCACAGAGAAATATCCAGAACTGCCAGCACTATTTCTGTCCTATTATGGCCTTTGGAAAACTATTGATTTTCTTTCAGATGCATCAAGTTGAGCATCCAATGCACATTCTTCCTCTCCAAAATGCTTTGCCCAAAGATGTTTGAATATCTGGCTCATTAGACTGTGTGCTTCCATGATCAGCATAGAAATCCAAGATAGAAAATACCCTTTTGGTCATCCAACCCAACCCTTAGCACTGTGGTATTGTTCCCTCTCCCTCTATACACTTTTGACTGTTTTATTCAGCCCACTTACAAATGAGTCAGATCACGAATTCTCCTGGAAAACTGCTCACCACCAGTGTCCAGCACTATTATGAACTGGGACTGGGATTACATCCAGTTACAAGGAGGAAGATTTCAATGTGATATGTACAATAGGAAAACAGAGGAAGCAGCCAAAGAAAAGCTATGAATTTATTACAAAGAGCCTATGTTTCAAAGTAAAAAAAAAAAACCCACCGCTTAACAAGAGAGTACAGTTTTTGAGACTGTGTCTATTTCAGACAATTAGAAGTTAATCTGTACCTTTAACTCCAAACCAGAAGTTCCTAAGAGTTAGGTGAGTTTTTTCCATTAGCCAAAGGTCCTTCAGAGGGTGGCAGGAGTTTTGGTAGGAGTTAAGTTGTTAAGACTGGCATTTTGAGGGTCTGACCTTCAAACTGTAAAAATTCTGCTTGTAGTTTAACCTACCTGGATTCCAAGAAAAATTTCCTTCTGTCTCCTCTACTTCAAATAACGACAAGGACAGGGAATTACTTTTAAAAGGTTCCTTACAAACTGGAATATGAGGGTGCATTTCTAAAATCATTTTTGAGACCACCTTTATCCTTCTAAAATTTATTTCAAGCTTTACAAGGGTTTCAGCAAAACAATTCAAAATGCTTGTCTCCACTAACCAGTAATTCAAGGCTGATTTGTAAGTCCTTACGTAATGTTCACGGATTTTGTAGCGTGCAATTACATTTTTCAAATGCTTCTCTTTTCTCATATTCTTTTCCTAAGCCTTTTAATTTAGCCAATCAAAACCCATTTATTTTTGATTTGAAAATTAGTTAATGCAAATAAGGCCTGGCTGACATTTGCAACTCATTTGCAAATGCCCTTATAGCCTGCAGTCCCTCCTCTTGCCTCTTCTGAAACCACATTTATGCATGTCTCTGAGATTGATTGTGTGTTGGGTATATACTTTGAGATACATCAAGAAAAAGAAAACATTTTATGTTGCTGCTGGTCAGTATGTGTGCCACATGTTAATTATTATTCACATGTAAGAGTTTTGACTATGTCTACATTGGAGCTCACAGCAGAGACCCCTTCAAAATCAATGATGAAGATACCTGAAGTTCTTCCTACACAGCAGACACTTGTTGGGGTCAAAAACATTAAGTACCCCCCGCTATACACCACTGTGCCTAATAAAGTCCATGTGCACTATTCTGGTTCCGTGCTTTATTGATGTACTGTATTGCCTTTGGATCCAATACAAAAATTAGTACAGGCAAATCACATTACACTCTTTTGCAGGGGTAGGCTTGTCCTGCATTCAGCTACAGCCAGTGGGGGAGGATTTGCTACCTTATTTCTGCCACCAAAGTAAAAAAAAAAAAAAAGAAAGGATAAGGACCACAAGTCTTATTAAAAACCCCAACATTAAAAAACTACATTTCTATCTTCCCCTGTCTTTCATGTTCTGAACTAACCTCTGCTCCAGCATCACCAAATGCTCATCTTCTGTCTCTTTGCACGTACTTTTGAAGTTATTTTAAGCTCAAAGCTAATCGTAAAGCTGGTGGCCCTCAGCTGCCTCCTGCCAGGGACACTTTCCATGCTAGTAGCAGTGCTGGTCAATGATTTTTAGTGTTATTAATCTGGCACTTATTCTTTTTTGTTTGTTTGTTTGTTTTGCTTCCATCTCCTCATGAGAAACTGCAGGAAAATACAGGACATTTTGGGTTGAATCCTTTCTTACATGTTTGATAGTTTCACCACCAGATAAAAACTCAAAAGGTTATCCCCTGCAAAGTGCAGTATATCATGATTCCAGAGAATGCTCCACCTGAAACATTGGCCTTCAGACCACCACCCTTCAAATGCACTGCATTGCAGGCATCAATGCAGCATGAAGATATCACACAGGTTTAAGCACATTAACTCAGGTACTGGAAGTTGATTTATTGCAGAGGCACAGAGCTCTACATGTACTAATTCAAGTTGCTTCTCAACTAACAGCTGTGTCCTTGCAGTAATTGCTATGACTTCTATCTGTTGTTTTCTGGAGTCTCCTTACAACGTGGGTGTGTACATGCAGGTGTTCAGGTGTTAACCATAGGTGTCCAAGCCCCAAGGTAACTCAGCAGAGAGGCAGTCAGTGGAATCTGCAGAGTATTTCAATTAGCCCCAACTTACAAACCTGTTCACAAGCTACCATGGGAAGCCAGACAACCCACACACAGCACCTACGAGTACTCAGTTACATTTAGGTCTCTTAAAATGGAGGTGGCCACCACTCCCAGTGTGTGATTATGAAGAACACGACAGTGATGAGAAAGTTTGCTGCTGTGATGACCCTAAGGGACAGATGTATGCTTCAGCCTGTTCTGAGGAACCAGACCAGTCATTTCCTGTTCTGGTACACAGCAGTGTCTCAGTACACAAACAAAGGTACTCCACTTTTCCCCTTCCTTCCCTCTCAGGCCCCCAAGATCCTTACCAACCTCACCTCTGCAAATGCTCACACAGATTCAGGCTGTGCTACAGAAGTAAATGACTTCCCTATTTCTGCCCTTAATGTGTTGTGTCCCTTCCCTCATCTCCCAATATCTAAAATCTCCCCTTCCTTCCTAATGAGGTAAGGAAAGTTTTGCTTCATGCCCTTCATGTGTGACAGCCTAGCCTCTAAATAGAAGAGATGACAGGCAAATGAGGGTACAACATCCACCAGCAAGTGGGTAGGGGTGAAAAAGGATGTGAGTAACGAAAAAACAGTGATGCAGCACCTCCAGTTAGACTTGTCTTTGCCAGTGAAGCTCAGGGAGGGGGATCAGTTATTAGTGGCTTGTTTTCCTTCTTGCCTTTCTTCAGCGTGAGCTGTCGGGTGGTGAGGCAGCTGGTGTGCTGTGACAGCTGCTGGCCATGCTGTTCATAATCGCCCCATTGATACCTTGAGCTGCCTCTGGCTGTTTGTTGTGTCCACCTGTTGCCTTTGGTCTGAGCTCCTAAACCCTGTATTACAAGGGCTGTTGCTTTCCAGTGTGCTCTCTCCAACCCTGCCACAGGCCCCTGAGGACTATCACAGGGTGAGCAGAACCATTTTCTTTTGGCCTTGTGGCTTGTTACTAATGTACTATTTCACCATCTCCCACTGCACTACTGTCAATGGAAAGAAAAAAAAATAAGGAGAAAAAATAAATTTATGACGGTTTTGCGTATAGTTTTTTTTTAAGTTCCTGTGTCCATATATTGTCAATATAGGGCTCTGCAACATTTGCAATCTTCAGATCCGAAGAAACTTTCATCTGCTTCTGAACACTGCCAACTCAATGGACAGATTGATTACACTTGGGACAGGCAACCACACCATAAAATGTGTTTCGTAAAAATAAGACTTCTCTTTTCTTCTCCAACTTCAGCCAAGTTTTCCAGAGCATACTATCCAAAATTATGCAATAGAAGCAGTAACTGTTTTCTGCAAGAGACATTGCTCCAGTGGTCATTCTGCATTGCCCTCTCCAGTTATCAGAGAGGCTATCAAAAGGAGGGCTTTTTTATATAAAATATATAATATATATAATATGAATTATATAATATGAAGCATCACTGTGACTTTACACACAGTTTAAACAAAACAGTGAGAAAACCAATTTTCAGAAAACACTGAAGACTCAATAGAAAAGCTCTAGTTTTTCTCAGACAGTAAAAATCTGAACCTTTCCATGGAGAGTTTGCCCTTGCCAGCACTCATTTATGCACGCATGTGTTTATCAAAACATCATGCTCCTGGAAAATTTGACCTTTACTGTGGTTCTTCCTGGGGAACAAAGGCCTACAGAAAAGAAATCTGAAGTAGTAAGTAATACAGAAGCACAGAAACTCTAGATCTCTGAAGGTCATCTGGTTCAGTTCTCATTCAAAGCAGATGTTACAGAAGGTAGCTCCGGGCTTTCCCTGGGCAACTTTGGAGTATTTGCAAGCTCCCTGCAAAGCCTATTCCACAGCTTCACCATCTTCACTGTGAAAAAAAAAAATTCTAATATTTCATGTGAATTGCCCTTGCTCCAACTTTGCCTTTTTTAACCATTTGATAAAAAAGACTGAAAAATCTTTATGTCATCTCTTGGGAAGCAGGGAAGGATTACTCACCCGCTAGACTGAATAACCTGGCAAAATTTTAGGCTGATTCCCCACGAAAAAGAGGTTCACAAGATCACATATTCAATGTCTTTATGTCTGTTTGTTCCCCACTGATACTTTCTGAACCTGATAGTTTGTTTCAAGTAAGCATGATGGAGTACAGCAATCTCCCATAGATTTCTACAAGTTTGATGAAAACCATTTTGTGGGCAGATGAGAGAGACCATTGTCAGTACCCTCATTGACAAAAAGCTGCAATTTGAACTCAATTGTTATTAGATACCTGAGGATCCACATGGCACAAAGGCATTCTGAATGTCACTGCTAAAAGAAAAGATGTGATCAGATGGCTAGCATTGTATTAGTCATCAGAGAATCCAACCACGGGCTACAGATCCATAGGGAACTAGGCTTCATTAATTCTGCTACTCATGAAATGCCTTGGGTTTTTTACCTTTACTCTTATGCTTCAGCTGAGCGGTCATAAATTCCTACGAGCTAAAAAAGCTCCTTCATATAATCTCCCTTTATATATCATCCTTCTCTTACATGAGGAAAAGAATGGCTAAGAATAGCTGGTCAGATGATTTACTATTACAATTTTCTGTGGGTATATGGGATTTCTGGATGTCACTCAGCTGCCCTTAACAATAGCAAGGACACAATTGTTTCCATAGTAATACCCATTCCAAAGGGGTGAAGGTGTGTGTGTTGGGGGGACAGTACAAAGCAAATAGAAGACACAGTTACACAGACTTGCATATAGGTCAAAAAACAGGCACAACAGAATTTTATTCTGCAACCCTTGCTATAGAAATTCTGTTTTTAAGGTCATCCAATTACACTGAAATCAGCAGAAAACTGACTTAGCAAGCGTGCAGGCGAAACTCTCTCACAGTTTAGACAATGTGAAGAGGTGAGAAAGCTTTATGTCTTTTGTCACTTTCCAGTCGTGAATAACTTAACCACAAATGTACCACTGGCTAATGAGACACCCCTAGTTTGTGGTGACAGCGGAGTACACCTTGCCACACTATTTCATTTCTTACGCAGTGCAATAGCTAAGCGTGGTCCCGCGGGACAGCCTCCTCAACAACCTAATAGGCTGAAATAGATGGTTTCTCTGTGCTGCTCTAAAGATGAGTTAACCAATAAACCATTTCCTGACAAACAAGCTAAACATGTCTCACACCTTTTCATCTAAAAACACCATCTGAACAGAGAAATTCTGTTGCTGCAGCATCTGTCAGGGCTTTTCTGTCACATGCTAGTGTTCTTGGTCATCCTAAAGGAAACAAACATTGCAGAAACAAAGGAAAGCCAACTCTGAAGTAAACAAAGCACTTCTGACTCTTTTGTCTATGGTTTAATAGAAAATGCTCATCACATGGTCTCCCAGCTGCAGAAGGAGAAGCACCCAAGAAGGTTTTAATAAAAATAGCTTTTATAAATGGCTGAGGGAAGGGAAGAAATTGAAGATTTTATCCATTATTCCATTTCTCCAAGATGGCTCCTGGTGCTGGTGCTAAAAGCTCTGTTATTGACTCAGTCAGTTATCTGACTCTTTGAGCTGGAGCCAATACAGACCAGCAGAAGAAAAGCTCAGGCCTCAGAAACAGGAACAGGGAATTGGATCATGGATAATAAAATAGTTTAGTCCATATCTTAGTCCTTAAATGACACTGTTGTTTTCTAATATTTTCCAGTATGAACTGTGAATCCAAATATTTGGTAGCTATGAGAAAAACACATTTCATTTCTAAATATACTCGCTAGGTTGGAGTTCAGAAGTCAGCTTTCCCTAGTCAACCACAGAGGATACTTCCAAGACAGGGCTCTCTTAGGGACACATCATGCTGTTGATTATCCTTGTGATAAAACATATTATCTGTTCCTTAATTTTTAAAGTGTTTTCTTCATAATGTGAATGTATAGAATGATTTGGATTGAAAGGGACCTTTTAGTTCCAACCCCCCCACCAGGGACAGGGACACCTCCCACTAGACCAGGTTGTTCAAAGCCCCATTCAGCCTGATCTTGGCACACTTCCAGGGATTGGGGTCATCCACAGCCTCTTTGGGCAACCTGTTCCAGTGACTCACTGCCCTGACAATGAAGAATTTCTTCCTAAAATTTAATGTAAACCTGCTGTCTTTGAGTTTAAAGTGATTGTTGGATCACCTTTGCTCCAGGTAACAATGTGCTGCTTTAGCTGTCCTGGCACCTGAAGCACACTGGAGCAAAGAGGCAGACATTAAGAGGCAGGTAACATCCCTATTTTTGTGCTTTGATATATTACTTCTTCAGCAATCACCTCCTAAACACAATCAAAACCACACATCTTAAAAAGCAGCCGGAGAATCACTACGTGACATAGAAACACATTCTAGGATGGAAATGAATCCAACGTGTCTTACACACACATTGGATTTCTGAGATGGCTGCAGGGACACAACCTGTGGCAGGAACATTACTCAAACCCCCCTTCTCAACCTCAAAATTATGTGAGAAAATCTAACTCTTCTCAACAGGGCTGCAAGATGGGTGGTGCCAAAACACAATTACAGAAAGGTTTCCTTGGAAGAAACCCTGTCCCACCAGCTGGGCAACCCATTTTATTCCTTGCGTTGATCCTGCAAGGTGAGCTGCACAGATTGATCCCATGCTAATCTACGTTCAGAATCTCACTGCCATAGATGTGAATTTATTTTGTGGATCCAGGGACACTGTAGGGCTGTGAAGTGAACAGTTAATGGTGTTTAGTTCCCCCTTGTCCTACTGGAGACAATGTTGAATGGGCTTGAGCTTTGTGATTTGTGATGTGCTTGTTCAAACAAGCAGTTGTAAGGCACACACATGCACCCCTGTGCTTCACAGAGTTCAAAGTGCTAGTGACCTCTGTGTCACACAGGTGCCACAAGATTTCAGGTGAATATTCTGAAGTAGCAAAACCCGAGCTGGCAGCCTTTCTGTGACTAAAGTGCTTTATTTGTAAAAACAAACGTGCAACTCTACATTTTATGCTGAATACTATAAAACACTACAACGAATTTGTGGGGCAGGAAGGGATAGCATTAGCAATCTTTGAACCTATGAAGAAATGTAATATTAATAATACAATAATAATATTTGTAATATTTGTGGAAAAGGCATAGAAAAGCTGGCAGAGGCAAAAGAAACAGCCAGACTGTCTCTTGAGGACCAGACTATGATACAGCCTGAGGACTGGCACTGGAAGAAGAAAGATAAATTTGTATTTCTTTCTCTTTTGAAGTGATCCCATGTTTCTCCTGAAACAGGGGTAAGTGGGTTCTCCAGACTCACTACGCTTCCCTGTGCAGGACAAACAGATGGGAAGACCCAGCCTGGGGAGGGAGTGGGGCCTATAAGTGGAGCTGTACCTCTGCACTGAGCAGAGTGTGCTGCAACAGGGAAGAGCTCCACCACAATCCTCTGCAACCTGTGGGGAGGGATGAGGAAGTAGGTGATGAGTGCATTTTTTCCTGGCTGAGGTTTACAGTCATCACAATAGCAACTGAGCTCCCTCCCTCACCCTCCAATAATGGCCTCATTTTATTAAGTGCCGTACAAACACATACACAGAAGAAATGCCTCCTCCGCACAGCTACACCTCTAACAAACTTGAGCTAGAAAACGTGCAGTTCTCATCCAAACTCGTAATTGTTTCTCATTGCTGGAACTGAACATCTATGCCATACAGACTGATATATACTGTCCCTATTTAAAAAATGACACAATGGTTGTTTTCATATCTAGCAGGAACAAGGAAAATGCGAACAAAAGTCAAGAGAGAAAACAAATCTGTGTATTTCCATGAAAGAACCAATCTATTTTAGAGTCATCCTAGGCTGTGTTTTTAGTTGGGTTTTGTTTGTTTATTTGTTGGTTTCTTTTGCCATACTGACAAATTATATTGATTTGCAATGCACAGAAGTTGCAGACACAATCCTATGTTTATTTCCATTAAACCTAACATTCAGGGCACTCAACATCACATGGAGACTTTCTTGACTTTGACGCCTGTACACTAGCAAAGGCAGAACATCAGGAAAAAAAGCTTTGTCATCTTGTTTTCCTCAATTTCTTCCCTTTACCACACAGTTTTGTTTATTTATTTGCTTTAGGAACACACTTTTTAAAAATAGTTTGCTATGCATATTTATAATGAAAAGATGATTTGTGTCCTCATTACTGCTCTATTGCTCAATGATGAAAAAACATTAACAAAGGAAAATGATTTTCAGTCAGCTCATAGTGTTCTACGCAGGTGAACTGGAACTGTAAAGAGTACGATTTAATGAAAAAAGGTGAGAAGATTAAAAAACCCCGCTAATATGGGTGTTTCTCTGCATTGAAAGATCACTTAGGAGCAGAGCAGTGATTTCCTTTTGTGTTAGAAAAACACAATGCAAAGGTTCAAAAGCAGTATCCCCAAAGTCAAAGAAACCTATCCTCTCTCACACAGTATACTCACTCTCCTCCTCACAACCTCCTTTTTTCACCTGTATCAGCATTTTGTAATTTTCAGATAATGGAGAGAAAATAAACTCAAATGTCTCATCCAGCTTTTAATTCTGAAGGAACATGCAAAAATGCCACAGAAGGCACTCGAAGCTCTATGCACCATTAGTGGAGCAGCTCACACTGCTCACATACGAACATTTACCTAGAGCTGCAGCCACAGATTCAAACTGTGCAGAGAAAAAGACTCCAAAACCATGATCTTTAAAATGCTCGTGAGATTTGTGCCATTTGCTCTGGAGACCCGCAATGAAGAGCGAGTCAATACCAAGCCACGCCGAGCAGAGCACGCGGTGCCGAATGGTTCAAAGCACAGAGCCGATTAGAGCCGCTGGAGACAAAAGGTGCTGCTCCAAGTGGGAGCCCCGTGTCATGGCTTCACACTCAGCACAGCAGCTTCTGTCCAGCGTGCCGGAGACGAGACTTGAGCATCACAGAGAGACAAAGAGGGAGGAGGAGGGGTCAGTGGACCTCGGCCCAAAGGAACATTTCTAAGGCTCCTTCCCTGGCATCGGCAAATGTGTGACAGGCAACAGATGTCAGATCAGCAACTCCCCGCCTCTGAATCTGGGAAAGCCTCTGTTTTAAAACAGAGGTTTCTCCTAGCAAGTGCTCACCAATCTTCTGGCTCTTCTTTTCTGTCATCTTTGTCAGGAGTTGGTGGAAGGAGTGTGGCACAGCAGAGTATCACTGCCATCAGAGCAAAAGAAAAAACCTTGTTCGTACCCTGCAGTGCCACCATCAACAGGAAAGGCAAAACATCACAAAGTATCAATAGAGCAGAAGATTAAGCTCAACTGGATTATGATTGGTATGGCTACCCACACCTGTCAGCAGTAAACTGAGAATTTTTTAAAAACAGGCATTCTTAACTGTGTTACATGTTTCTTTCCTTAATTCATTGAGTTCATAACTGAATTACGTAGATCAGCAGCCAAACTCGTTCAGTGTTGCTCAGCTCCAATTTAAAAGGACAAAGCAAGAAGCTGAAAAGAATAATATTTGGGGAACTGGATAGCTTCGGGGGATAGTTAATGATGGGACAGAGAGACTCGAATGCCTGCATCACTGGTTCTAATTTGGTTTAGGGCAGTAGTGACACAAAGTCGTTACTGTATGAGAGCTGTTCGTGGGTCTTTTGTGTGCGATGAGGTGGTGGTCTCAGTCTGTTCCTAGCTGGTGGACACCTGCTTTACAAAATGCAGCAGCACGTCTCTCACTCTCAGCAGCTGGCAAAGTCAAAAAGCCAAGGCCAGATGTGGGGATGGAGCAGAGCTACAGTACTACCCAAGCAACAGGCTGAAGTGTGCTGTGGGGACAGCCCACAACAAGGACACTGCCATGCCTCATCAGTGACACAAACAGCGACTGTCCCCTGGCAGCTCAACCCTTTCAGAAAAGACCAACATTTGACTCAATATGGAGCTGGACAATTAGCAAAGGCCTCGGGTAACCCACTCACTTTCATTGGTTCTGTCATTTCCTGGACTGGTTTTTTTTATTTGCTGGATGGCCGTAAAGCTGCTCCTGGACAATGAAATTTCTGATTGGGTTTTTATTGTTATTATTTGCAATGTGTTAGTGCCTGCAGGTCACAGACAGGATTATGACTTTGTTGTGATAGGTGCTCACAAACCACTAGCAAGAGACAGTTCTCACTTTGATGACCTTATAGTTTAAACAGAAAAGCCTGAGAATGAAGGAAGAAAAAAGATATTATTATCCTCATTTTTAAGTGGGGGAGCAACTGTGCAGAAAGACAAACAGCAGTGCGTCCCGAGGGGCTGAGCTCATGTTGCTCTTTCTGAACTCAGTGAAAACTGTGGGTGTTCAACAGTACAGAAAAAAAGGGGCCATCATCACATAACAACTTAAGGAGCAGAATCAGGACTTGGTGGGTCCCAAACTGACCTTGCTTGTTTAACAGCTTGCAGAGAAAATGTAGAAAAGCTGAAAAATCGTGTTGCTTTAAGAGTTCTTGTTTGTGCTGCAGCAGCACCTGAACTTGCTTCTTCAGGATCTGCGGTTTAGGAAGAGAAGGCTACCACAGGAAATGGCCAAGGTTTAAGGTCTTGTTTTTCAATCCTTCATTCTCCTTGTCCAAAAGAATTTCTATTGTGGTTCTCAAGGTGTGCAGGGGCAGAATTGTACTTACAGTGAAGACCCTTCTCAATTTTCTTCAGAGACTGTATGCCTGTGAAGGGGTAGAAAGGATTTTGTGCACCCATGGTGCTCCTTGCTATCATAGCAGCAAAGTCCCTTAAAATGGATAGATAAAGATGAGCCCTTGGGATAAGAAGACAGTCTTCCAAATTAAGAACTGGACATAAGAACAAATATTCTCTCTCATTTGAAAATTATTTAAGAAACTGCCACATGAACCTTGTGAAAATCAATTTGGCAGGACACTGGATAAGTGTTAGAAACCAGTGTACTGGCTTCTTCCATGTGCACACTTCCGAATGCATAATTTATGTCTTGTTTGATAATTGGCTCTACCTATGGATGAAAAGATAAAAGTGAGCAAGACCTCTGAGTTTATATGCGGGAGCAGGAGGAAACACTCTTGACAAGAAATGATGGAGAAATCCTGGAAGCAGTCAGGGTGCTCCAGGTTCTGTAAAACTAGGAAGCAAGTGATCCTTCTGAGATAACCAAAGCATCTAACCTTATTGTTGTACAGATTTTTCTAAGTAAATCATCAAGGTCACTCATTACGCACCTCTGATCAACCTAAATAGATAACTATAATACTTAATGGACAAAGGACAACATTCGTGATGTGATAATTTTTCACAAAAATATAAAACAGAAGTATTTGGAAAAAATATCTGACTGAGAAGGCAAGAATTCGTGATTTAGAAAGAGCATAGGATCAGCTGGATTATCTCATCTGTTACCCCCTTGCCTCTTCTTCCTGAAATAAGAACTGAAGGAAATCCCAGTTGCAATATGTCGTGGTTTAACCCCAGCCAGCCACTAAGCACCACACAGCTGCTCACTTACTCCCTGCCCCCAGAGGGATGGGGAAGAGGGTTGGGGAAAAAAAAGCAAAATTCATGGGTCGAGACACAAACAGTTTAACAGGACAGAAAAGGATGGAGGAAAAAACGGATTTACAAAACAAGTGATGCATAGTAATAACAGCAGTAATAATAACAATATAATTAGAGTATACAAAACCAGTGATACACAATGCAATTGCTCACCACCTGCTGACTGATGCCCAGCCAGTCCCTGAGCAGTAACCCCCAGGCAGCTTTGCCCCCAGTTTATAAAATGTGCATGACATCACACAGTATGGTATGTTCCTTTGGCCAGTTCAGGTCAGCTCTCCTGGCTCCGTGTCCTCCCAGCTTCTTTTGCCCCAAGTCTATACACAGGTGAGAAACCAAAAAGCCCTTGACTTAGTGTAAACACCGCATAGAAACAACTAAAACATCAGTGTGTTATCAAAACAATTCTCATACCAAATCCAAAACAGTGGATTTGGTAGCAGTGTACCAGCTACTAGGAACAAATCGACTTTATCACAGCCCAAATCAGGAGAAAATAGTAGCTGGGGTGGTCAATCATGTACTTTAAAAGGCAGCTGTGATGTGTTCAAAAATTCCATCATGTGGTTGAGAGGCCAGCAAAATTCAGATATTCTAGTTTCACTAGGTGTTTGCAGTTTAAAATTTTGCTCCAAATCAGAATAGCAGAATTCTTACCTTGAGAAAGCTATGGAGAACATTAATTTCAGATTGATGGTAATAAGTGACTCAGCTTTTCAAATTTTTGTATTATTTTGCAATATATAATATAAAAGGAAATATTTTGAAACCAAAACTAATTTTGAAGGAAGAAATTGAAACATTTAGCTTGGAAATGTCACAATAAGACGTTCCCACACTGTTGGAACATCCCTCCACCACTTACTCTTTTTCAAATGACATTTTCAGTGCAACCAACCCAAGTTTGCAAAGCATTTTGATTTTAACGAGGTTGCATTTTCCAGTGGAAAGCCATTCTTTCAAAGGTTTTCCCACCAGCTCCACTGGGAACAGGTGTCACAGGATTGCAACAACCTTCCCTTTGCAAAATTGCTAAATTGCAAGCGGGATCCTGGAAGAGGGGCTGGGGTGTGCAAGGCATAAGGGGTCACAGGGTGCCCCATGGTTACAGAGGCTGAGAACCTTCTGCTTGAATCGCCCCTGGCTACCCATATGCCTTGTCTCCTGTGGAACTTGCAGGCTGAACTGTCAGTAGCAACTGTGCGGGATTGTAAGGGGGAAAAACCCTCAGTATGTGGGCATGGCTGCATGTTCAACCCTGCAATGTCCTGCTCTACCACCCAAGTTTAGAAGTGATGGAAAGAAGGATTATCCCGAGCTTGGAGTAATGCTCAGTTCATGATAGGAATCTTTAGCGAGCCAAGAATGTGGAGGTAGGACGAACAGTAACACGTGCCCTTAAATTTCCTCTGAGGGCTGATTTTGGTCTGGTAATGTCCACTTGATGTGGCTTGCAGAGGGGATGTGTCCCTCCACAAACATGGAAGAGAAGTTTAACTTGGTAGGTTCACATTGAAAACAAAACTACTCAACTCTTTCAAAGAATTAAAGGAAAAGTCTTAGTCCTCTGAGGAGTCAGTACTTTCTGAAATGCACAGCTAAAGAGAAATCTGGTCTGATTTAACACAATCCTAAATAAAGTTCTCCATACATTCCACCATTTCCGAATGACCAAACAGACGGACTAATACCAGAAACTCAAGCTGGGCACAAGTGAGTTGGCCTTTTTTTCCCTTTCACTTTTCTCACAGGGAGTGCCATTTGAAATTATCTCCTTTCTTGTTAATTTAACGATTACCATCAGAAAGAGCCAGCGGCTGAAAAATTATAGGCAGTAATTATGATCTTGCAGACTCGCTCTGGGACTCGATGCAGGGAAAACATTGGATTGTGAGAATGAGGCTGTGCTCCTCGGCAGATGCATTTTGGTGGATACAGCCTGGAGATTTTGGTTGCCTCAGACCTTAGGGGCCCAGCTTGAGAAGCCTTCAGGAGGAAGAGTCACTGCCAGATGGCAGGCACGTCTTTTGAGTTGGATGCCCCTAAAAATACAGCCACCCAAAACCTTTAACCATCACTTGTGAAGAGTTGAGTGTTTTTCTAACCTGATAAACAAGGAAAATCACATATTCTTCCTCCATGGGTGGATGTACCAGTTCAGGTAAATGGTAGATTAACAAGTTCATATCTTTAGACACCATGTCAATTGATAAATATTTATCATGTTTCTGTATTAATTCGTGTGAAGATAAATACATATGTATGACACTGCAGAGGCAGAAACACACGATCAAAGCCAGCTGGATATTACAGTGTTTAGGAACTGGCTGCTGAATAAAGCTCAGCTTTCCAGTTATGTCCATTGCCTGTCCACCTTTGGAGCCATTTTGCCCCTCAGAGATAAGAGAATCCCCAGCACTTCTGAGGGCTGCCATGACGGCTGTCGTGTAAGCCCCAAAACACCAAAGGCGAGACGCAGGGGTGGTGAGAAAAAGGGAAACAAGCTATGTCAAAACCCTGGTGTTCCACAGGAAATACCGGGCCGGGGAAAGGACGCCCCACGAGGGCAGCCACAGCCGCCAACCTCGGCAGCCCCCGGGCTGCGCAAGCCCGCGGCCCCGGGGCGAGAGCGGAGCCGACCCCCGCTGTCCCGCGGTGCCGGCGGGTGGCCGGGCCGGCTCCCGCGGTGGGGATGCGCTGTCCGCGCCCCCGGGCCGGAGGAGGCGCT
>VZRO01005592.1:365598-463242 GCA_013397915.1 Daphoenositta chrysoptera | reverse complement strand
CCGGGCATTTACGGCGGGTGGCATTCAGCCCGGCTTTCCTGTGCACTTTTCCTCTCAAAACTCTGCCTTTGAGGCTGTAACCGAAATAAAAGGCGGTTCGCAATTTTGTGCGCAATGATGTTCCCTTAAAAAATGTCACTTAGTCGTGCAGCATCCTCAGAATATCCCGGTAGGGTTGGTTGGTTGGTTGGTTGGTTTGTTTTTGTCTGAATTTAGGAAGTCTTGGGGGGGAAAAAGAGCTGAAAAAGAGTGAGCCTTTTAAACTTCAAGCAGCGTTTGTCATGTGAAATCTTCATCTGTTGAGAAATAATTTTGAGTAACCAGATGGGCTTATTTTAAGTGGGCATCTTTTTGTCTCAAAGACGTCTGCAAATCTCCATTGAGAACACCCCTGGATGAGGTATGTACCAAGCCTGTGGTGGGAGAGAGCTCGTTACTGTGATTGCAGTTTGATTAAGTAAAATGGTGCCAGAAGATGAAGTCCGTAGTTTTCCTTCCTTCTCGAAAATTGTCATCAGTGTTATTTTCTGTGTGACAGCAAAGGATAATACTAACAGTTTCGGCACATGTTTTCTTCTTTCAGAAGATAAAGGGACATATATAAGATAGGACCAGATAGCAAAATGCTCCTTGAGTGTCTACTAGGGTTTGTTTTTTTTTTTTTGAATAGTGTAGCTTTTTTAACCTGCTAAAGGTGTAGTGATTTTTTTCTTTTTTTCTTTTTTTCTTAGATATATCATGTTGTTTTCATTGTTATTGTTCACCCTTTCTTAAAGGAATATGGCATTCTCTGCTGGGGGTGGCATTGCTGTTATTGCGAAGAATCAGAGTGATACTGAATATGATGTTTAATAACAAAATGTCCAACACTGCAAAAATTACTTTGGCTGTGCTTAATTCTTTTCCTATTATACCTCATATCAACCACCAGCATGGGCTTTTCCTTTTCAAGAAGAGAAAAAAGCCCTGTGACTACAGCAGGATATTTATTATGCAGGCAGAGTTTATTAAATCAGTCATAAAAGAAATCAACGTAACATCTTTAAACAGTTCAGAAGACGAATGTGTAATTCCTGATTTGCTTGAGGTTAAAATTAGTTTTGTAGCAACGAGTAACAGCTTTGCTTTATTATCTGTTGGTCTTTGGAATAAGAGGCAGAACCATTTGAATAAAACCATTTTAAAGCAGGATTGCTAAAAGCAATAATTATTTGACTGAGCCCGCAGGCATCTATTGCCAGAAGGGGGAAAAAAAGTTAGCTAGGTAAAGAAATCGACTTATTTGCTGAGAATTTAGCTCGTTGACCATTCTATGATACCTAAACTCACAGGAATGGAATCAAAATACCTATAAAACTCAAGGTGCAGGTGGAAGCAGGTTATAGTATTGCGAGGATGAGCCAGTGGATACCTCTGATCCTGGCTGTTGTTCTTTTGTGAACGATGTGAGTTCAGTTGCATAAAGGACCCCGCTAAAGGCTTTCATGCTCCGTTGAAGGACTGACAGGTCTTAGCCAATGCAAGCCTTTCTTTAACTTCCCCTATTACAAGTTTTAGATTGGGCAGCAGAAGTTTAGAAAGAAATAACTTTTTTTTTCTTTCTTTTTGAAGCCATTTTTGACTTTCAGCCTTTAATGTGGCCATCTCAGAATGCTTGCAGACTGTCATCCCACTGGGAATTTTGGTGCTGAAAGTGCTGTGCTCTAGAGAGTGAGAGCTGACATGGTTTTCTATTGTGTAGAGGTGAGGTAGGTGCGGAGATTAAGAATCCAAACTCACATATTAATTTAGTATTGCCTAAGATTTTTATGAATACATTGCCATTCTTGGTTCTGCAGGTCTCATGCACTGTCTTCCACTCACCTAGTTCCTCTAATTCTGGATGGTTTAAAGACAAATTACTGTAACTTCTCGAATGCAAACTTTGTGACCTCTCTAGTCATGTAGTCACCTACCTAGGTATCTGCAGAATTCATTTTTCTTTGTGGTGATTGCTCTTCATTTCTTTCCAGATGTCTATTTTGTCTTTATCTGACAGTTCTCATGAAACAGTAAATTATTTTTTTGCTGTAATTTCCCAAATAGTTTAGGCTATGTAACATGATGAATGTTCTGCAAAACCTCTCATCGACCATTTAGGTGAGAATTAGGAGATTTTTCTCTTCTCTAGCAGCAAATTCAGAGTCTGCTGATGATTTAAAATTCGTACTGTGGGCGACCCTAACACTGGGATTTGGCCAAGTTCAAAGCAGCTATGCAGATGGACACACAAGACAGAAGGCAGAGGGAAATAGACCCTTTTAATCATAACAAGGCTGCTCTTGTTTTCTTATGTAGAGTGGAAATGCATGCAAGTCCCTTGTACTTAAAAGCAAGCTTGCAAATGTGCCAGAATAGAAGCAAGAGCATTTGTTATTAATGCAAAGTTAAAAATGTGTCAACCTGTCTTCTCAGTGCTGCTCTGTATGTCTCCATTTCTAGACTGACACTGTACTGCTGCCAAAAGTGCACATCCCATCGCTGTTGGTGGGATAAGGATTTCCACCCAGAACTCACACCCTTTGCAAATGTGTGGCTTTGTTAATGATCGCTGAAACCAGCTATGACCTGTCCTTTTGAAATGGCTATAATGACTTGTAAATCAATTTCTCGTTAGAAAGAACTTCCCTCTTTTTTTCCCCTTTTTCGTGAAGGTGCCATTGTTGCCCATGAAAAATGATTGGGTTGCAACATAAGGTCGGAGCACATTTTATTCTGCCATTTGTGCCTCATGCAGGGGCATTACAGTGACGCACACCCCAAGCTCAGTTCTGCCTCTCTTCAGTAGGAACATCCTTTCTTGGTGAAACTGGCCACATCCAAATTACAAAATAGGTATTTCATTGCATTGTGTGTTAGTATTATGGTCACCTCATATACCTTGGCTGGACTGTTGTTGAAAGTGGATATTTTGTACAATTAAGATGTTGTATTGTTCATGTAGATTGAGGCTGGATGGCATCAAATAGTACGTCATCCTGTGTTAACCTCTTTTATGGCAATTATGTATTCTTAAGAACGGTGTTTACTCACTACAAAGTACTGAGTAGGAGCAGGTTCTTTTCTGTCAATTCAGCCCTCACTGGAGAAATTTCCATCTTTCGGTATTTTAGGAAACATTTTGAAGTTTGTGTTTAGGATCTTGTGGGGCTCCTACCTTCCTGTTCTGCTCCGTATGTGAAACATGCTCTCAGCAATCACTGGTTTTAGTCAGTTGTACCTGTTTTAAGGAATGCAGCACTGAAGTCCAGACTATGTACATGCCTGGAATATTAGGTGACACATGTATATACATGTAAAATAACTTTTACAGGATCTCAGTGATAGATATACTACTTTTAGATTCTTGCTTTTAGCCAAGAAGTGTGTGTATAAGGAAATTCAAAAGGATATTCAGCAATCATCTTGCCTGTATTTTTTGTACCTACACTTGTAGCTTGTCTGCGTGTACTCTAGCGCTTGAAATTTGAGCTTATGCATGACATACTGCAGGGTTTGTGAGACTTCAGTTCTTCCTCTAGGCATGTGGTTTTTTTGTTTATGTCTATTTGTAAGTTTATGCATAGAAGTATACCTATATATATAAAGTCATAACTCATCCCTCAGTGTATTTTAACTATTTCTCCAAGTCTGATGTAATATTGGTTGGAGTCTTTCCACAATTTGTTGTTCTGGCTACTTGGATATCAAATTCTACTGTAATTCTTTCTCACTTCTCCTCTTCCCTCCCTCATTCCTTTTTTTAAAAAAAGAAAAGCATCTGCATATTTCAAAGATATACACCATTGCCAAGCAATCTGGTGTACTGGCTTAATATGCTGGCAAATAATTTCACAAGTTATTTGTGTGTGTGAAGGCAGTATATTTGAATATCATTATATTGTGAATGTAACTATGAAGACAGTTATCTGAGATTATTTAAATCCTAGGAAAGGCTGGACAGCTCCAGAAATGAAAGAATGTTTTTCATTTTTTAATTGAGAGTGCTTATTTCTGTCCTTTGCTAATGCTGGTGGCATGGGACATCGCAGTTGCCAAAAGTCTTTTTATCCTAGCTTTTGAGCATTGCCAATACTTTATGGCCTAAAAAAAGTTTGCGGGAGAAGCAGACTCGTGAATACTGAGGTAGAAGGGAGCTTGCTTTGCGATGTGTTGCCGGCCTTCTGTGCTCTAACTTTTTGTCATTGCCTGTGAACCCCTTTTTCACATTTGGTGTGTTTATCTGCAGTGTGGCTCCATTTTAGCACTCTCTTCCTTTCCACCTTTGAAGTCCTTATCCTGCACATAATTTTCCTTAAGCAGTTTGATTTTTGTTAATGTCCCTGGCCAGATTTGCTCAGCTAACCTCTCCTGAGTGTCCCCAGCCTGGTCCCAGCTGTCAGTGTGTACGGTGCTGTCCTTTTCCCTGACCTTACCAAGGATGGCTTCTCAGAGACCTTTGCATCTTCCTTCGTCGTTTGAATACAGATCAGAAATGGACTTTCAAAAGAGCAAGTCATTGCCTGCAGAGCGAGAAGTGGATCTGTTCTTTCTTTATGGTGAGATCTGAAAAATCCCACTAGCTATATCCTTCAGCTTACGGAGGTGTCTCTGAAGTTCCCACAGCTCAGAAGACGAGGGAGGTTTTCTCTCATGAATTTTCTCCTTCACCTGATCTTCTTTCCTCCAGCTTATCACAAAGGCAGTTCTCCTCTGTCTCTAAAATCTGTATCACTGCCTCACAGAGGCACTTTCACTGGTAAGAAAGGAGAAAGGTAAGGAAGGTCTTCCTTTCTTACCTATCTCCACTTTGCTCCTGTCTCACCTGGACAAGTCCGGTTCCCAGTATGAGGGCAATAGTTATCTTTCCTCTCTCCTACCAATCCTCACCACACCAATAACTTAACCCACATTACCTTTGCTCTCAGCATCTCCTTGCTATCTCATAATTTCTCTAATTAAAACTTGTTAGAGCCAGTTTGTTGCAGGGGGGTGAGAAGGCAGACATACACTCTGTGCAGTTTATGAGAATTCTCCCTGGAGCCTGATGTTTTTGCTATCTTTCTGTCTCTAAACCTTACTCTTTTAATAAAGTTCAGTAATATCTTCTGCTGCAACAAATTCATGACCTTCCGTGTTCTTCTCTGGCCATTGCATGGAAACTGTTTTCTAGGAGTGATTCTCTTCCTCTGTCTCTCATTTCTTCTTAATAAATGTGTTTTTTGGTTTGTGTTTTTTTGGTCCTCTAGACATTACATTCTTCTGGAGACCTTTAGCATTTAGCATCCAATGGAGCCTGGTCTTTTATGTCCTGCTCTGTTGTTTCAAATGACTTCTCTCTCTTAAACTACATGTTGTGTGCTAAGCTGCCATTTCTTCTAGGTACTTCCAGGAGATTGAGTGTTCAGCCCCCTTCTCTTTTGCACCTGCCTGGGCTTCTCTGTCCCCATTTAAAATTTATGTCAATTCTGCTCAGCAGTAAGTGCCTGCACCTTTTGGCATTAGAGAATGGCTAGAGAAGAGGCTGGAAATGACAGGATTTCTGCTGGAACATTGAAATCCAAGATGAACACTTTTGTGAAAAAGAAAAAGTTTGAGAGTTCAAAATTAACCAGCTTAATTTCTCTTCCATTTTCTTTAAAATGTAAATACCATAGCATTGTATCAAACTTTTCATATTATCTGTTCATTCTGCTTTATTGGAAAAGAAGAATACAGAGCCTTTTATTGGGAAACCAGTCCCTAAACTGGAGCTAATTTTAAGCAAACAACCAGGTCACAATTGCTTCACTGTTTCCTTTCATCTGAGTCTTTCATACTTCAGCAAGACTCCTCATCCTCTTTCAAAATTTCTATCTTTAGATGAAATTAAGATAATATAAAGTGTGAAAGATCTTTAAATTCTACAGTTTTTCATTAGCCACCTCTGCCTTCTATCCTTTCTCCCAAAAGCTGGGCAGAGCAGGTAGCTGTAGTTTCCCATTAATGTGACCCTGATGGTCCCTTTGCTGTTTTGTGACTTCAATACTTCATCTTGTCTAACTTCAATACTTCATCTTGTCTACAGCTTGGTAGGAAATGTGTATATAAGGGGTTGTATTTTGCAAGCTAAGGGGTCTTTGGTGACCTCAGGAGTTCTAGAGATTTTTCACAGGCAGATGGGGCAGCTGCCCCCAGTCTTCCTCCCCTGCATCTGGGTGGGATGCAGGAGGTGCATCCTTGGTTTGCTTAATTCAGAGAAAGGGCTTCAAGCTAAGCCTCTCACGAGGCATGCATCCTGCCTCCTGGAATATCAGATGGTGCCTTTATTTCTGGATGTTTAGCTCTCAGTCCAACATGGAACAGCTCGAGCAGTTTAGAGATGGGGGCAGCAGGATGTAGAGGTTTGCCAGCACGCTCACCTGGCTCAAAGAGAGCAAAGTTTGTGTCCTTCACCTGCACCAGGAGGGGCAGAACTTCAGTCTTGCTCTTGGACCTCTCTGATCTTAGACACATGTATATGCTCTGGCTGTTTGGGATGTAAGGCACAGCCTCCTTTTCTCTGTACCTGCAAGTCACCTGTGCTAAAACTGTTACACACGTCTTGCCAACAAAACTGGGGGGGGGAGGAAATAATACTATTTCTTTTAAAAACATTCCATCAAAAAAGTCCAAAACAGTCTATCACTGATTAACACCATGTTTTCCTCCTTGTTTTGTTTTTGTTCAGGTTGTTGGCTGCTGGATGCTGGGGGGTGTCACATAGGAGCCATTTGCCCACAAATTGGAACAGTCTGGCCCTTATCCTGCTAGTGTGCAAACGGTATGTTAATTAACATAAATAACCATGTAGCTGTGCCTTCTTGCTAATTAAGGTTCAGCTTGACAAAGATATGATCATGTTACGTAAGAAAAAAATTTGGTTCATTACTTGCATGCCCTAGTTTACCCCATAGCTGATAGTGCCTTGCTGTATCTAGAAGATAACATCCCTTATTTGCTCCTCTCCTAGTGTCTGTGCTCCTTCCAGATCCCTCACACAGAGAAAATTCTGACTGAAATAAATGCAAGTTTCCTGAATTAGGAGTGACAGCACATTTACCATTTTTAGCCTAGGAGTAGCACAGTTTTGGAGATGGAATAGTAAACCAGTAAATAGGATAGGGGTAACATTGCCTTTGCATTCTTCAACATGTGTTTTTTCCTTGCTTGGTGTTACTGAGTCTGAGAGTGCCATTTCTCAGTCTGCACATTTCTTTCTCCAAGGCTTGGAAACCTTGTTCTGTCCTCGAAGCTGTATTGTTCATCACCATATGGGATAAGGTAATTATTAGCCATATAAATTTTCATTTTATAGGACAGTTCTAATTCCTAGAGGCCAACAGTTACCATGGTATATCTCATTTCTCTCACAGTTTTACAGCTGACTGCATATATGAGTGTAAATTGCTGCTGTTTCTCCTGTGGTAGTACTTTGTGGACCCAGTTTGGGAGGAGTGCCAGTGTAATGGGCACTATGCAAAATTATCATAAGATAATGCCCTTCTCTGAATGACTTAGAACCCTATAAGTTATAAACAAGGAGAGTGCCTTTCTATATTTTTATGCATTCAAAAACTGTTTGAATTCTTCCTGCTTGTCCTTTAGCCTGTTCTTAATTAACTATGATTATCATAGAAGAAATGTATAGACATGGAGATCAAAATATTTTCTAAAATGGAAGCCAAAAAGTTTTGATTGTGGATTTCCCTTTCTTGTTTTGATTCCTTTTCTTGCCATGTCAACATTTTTGCAGTTATCAGTATCATCATTGTATTGCTCATAATTGCTTTCTGAGAAAGAGGGTAAATACTCACTGTTTCTATTCAGGCTATTAAAATTGCTTTATCAGTCATCCTGATTTGAAAATTGTAACAAATTCAGCTCTTTTTATAGACAATGATAAAAACTTTCCAGCTCTCCTTCTATCCCAGAACAGCAGGAGAATATAGGTAATAGCATTTTAATGAAGTCACGTTCTTGTTCCCCAAGTGAACTGGTGTTGTGGACCAATAAGAAGTCCAGAGGAGGTATAATTCTCCCTGTTGTCCTTGATGAGTTACCAGCCTCTTGAGTACTACATATTTTTTATTTTACCTAAACTGTATTTATATTCTGATATCCAAGCATCTTTAGGGCTATGTGTAACCACACAGTGGAGGGCACTAGTAAGACTTGCCCCCTCACCTCTTCACTAATTCTTTCACTTTGAAGGTAAAGCCTTACAAAGTTGTATCTTCAACCTTCGGGTGATGTTTAACACCTCAGACGTTTGATCCCTGGTAAAGTAGGCAGGGAAAAAGGGCCGGAGGAAGTTGAATGCGTGTCGCTGCAGACAGCTAAGGCGGGAGTTTGTCAAAGCCACTCCATCTAGTGGCAGCCACTTCGCACAGCTGGTCTGGCAGTGCCCATCAACAGCTGCCAGATGATGGGAGAAAGGTCTAAAATGGTGTTCAGCTATGACGGTTCTGGTCTGGTCTTCAAGACAAAAGATCCTTGAAGTTTTCTCTGTTGTTTAATTCTTATCCGCAATCATAATTCAGTACTTGCCATGAATTGCTGCATGCAGTTGTGGAAATGCATCAAAAATTTTGAGTGCCGGTGTCGGTGCAGACCCTCCTTCATATTTAATCAATGTTTCAGTCTTTTAAAAGCTGTTCTAAAATGAGTGAGGTAGTAGAGCTCATTTATGGAAGGAATTAAGCCGAGAGCTTTGAAAACTCAAGGAAGTTGGAAGAGTGGATTCTGGCAGGGCAGGAGGGTTCTCGGCAGAGCGGGGAGGCTCTCCCTTGCTGCCACCCTGCCCACGAGGGGAGCTTTCTGCAGTGCACAGCTGCCACTCCAGCCCCACGCAGACAGGATGAATCTGGGGGGGAATGCTTATTCTCTGGGGAGGCTCTGAGAAGCCAGAGAGGCTCCTGGAGTGTTTCAGGTGGAGAGAGTCATGGCTCTTGGGCAGTGTGGGTTTGGGCTCTTGGGCAGGATTGGTTTGGGTTGTGTTGAAGCCAATTACAAAGAGCAGCATGGCTGCATGGCATGAGGTGTCTCTTTTCATGGGTGGTGCTTTCTCACCATTCCAGGTTCGGACAGAAATGCTCAGAGCCAAAATCCGTGTGGCACTGGCATGTGCACCTGACCATATGAAAAGGCTAAGAACAGCACCACTGCTTCTGTCATTAGCTTTTCTTTCTATGTCAAATCATGCAGCACCTGTGATGTGACAACTGCAGTGCCAAAGGTCCAGTCTTGTTTTCAACAGACAGCTATGGAAAACCTCATTGATCTCTTCAGTGCATTTTAGTAGTGAGCTTATACTGGGATAAGGTAGTATCTAAATTAAAATAAATGAATTTCCTGTAAAGTGTAATTCCAGATCAGGCAAATGGTTGTTTTACTGCAACTTTAATAAAAATCAACTGTAGCTTGAATAGGTGCATGCACACATACTGCTAAAAATTTCCAATTAGGATATTCCCAGCAGCAAACAAAAACAAAATTAATGTCAGCAGCATCCCCCAAAGCCTAAACTACACTACTAATGAACTCCCAAGTACCCTCAAAGAAAACTCTCTTTGCAGAGACAATAAGGTAAAAATTACTGTAATAATCTCAATGTAAAAATACAGAGGGGAAAAAAAAAATCATTGACATTCAAAGTAAGCCTTGGCTCTCCTGATCCCATTAACCGTGTTGTTAGCATAGCATATGCATGCATAGTGATATCGTCACATAACTCACTGCCACCTTCAAAAGAGCACACAAGAATTCATGTTCTTTCATTTGTATTTCAAATAAAGGTACGGGTTGCATGGCACCTAATTTTGAGGAAGTCTGTACTTGACATGACTCCAGCAGGGACCAGCTACCTGATAACAACTTGTTTGTCTGTCTAGCAGAAGTGTTCAGTTGAATACAGTTTATGAAGCTTTTCTCAGACATAATCTTCTCAACATGGGGCTGTGGCTTTACTCATTAAAATGGTTGTCTTTCTTCTGTCAAAAATACGCTTGAATAGCAGAGGATACCACAGCAATCTTTACATATTTATAGAACTACTTGTTTTATTTATTGGATTTTTGGATAGTTTTCAAATTAATAACACATTCCTCACTTGTGTTTTTAAAATGGTGTTACAATGCCAAGTTTGAAGATGCCAGACTTCACCCAAAGAAGATTTGTCAGCAGAGTAATCTTTTCAGTGTGTAACATCTGCAAATTCTCTAGGAACAGCTGTAAAACACCTTCTGGAAGAAAAGTACCTTCCATATTAGATGATTGCTGTTCATTTTTAATGTATGCTTCAGTGACATTTCCCTCCCTCACTTCTCACGCCCTCAAAATTAAATTCCTTAATACTGTCTGTCTGTCTAATAATTATTTGCTGAGCAAACTGAGTCTGCAAAAGCTGACTCAGCCAGTATATTTTGTGTGTTGTGACTCTCCCGGTAAGGGTTCTTTGTACTCATATTTCTTTGCAGCACTGGAGTTGCAGTGTCTTCAGGTCTAAGTTCATACCTTTCCTTTAATAATCAGTGTCCAGGCCTGCTTAATAAAAGGCAAAACTTTAAAGAGCTATGGGAAAAGTCTTGAGTATTCAGATGCTACAAGGGCAGTATGAATATATCATCAGCCAAGTGATCTCTGCTTCTTTTGGAAATGCTCGTGATTTCACATATTTTTAAGTACTGCTATTGTTGTAGAGAGGCATTGTTTTCTTCTTTCCTTTATTTTGCTTGTGAAAAGAGAACTGTGGTATCTACTGTGCAAGTCTTCTCTTTAGGAGTTGAGGTGATCAGTACTCTGATTTTGGCAGATAAACTCTTGTAGCCTTTCTGACCATTTATTGTCAGTTGTGTAAAGTGAACAGGTTAAGTCAGTACAAGCCTATAAATGGCATCTGGGATTTCTTGAGTGCAACAATTTCCTCCATACCAAAAGCAAGAACAAGCTTGGTTTGCTCCTGTTGCTGATTAATCATCGAGATGTCCCATAGCAGATGCAGAATATTTGTAGCACACAAAAAGAGTAATTCTGGCTCTTATTTGTATTCAGACCACTCTCATCCATTGAGGTGGTGTAAGGGGGCCCTAAAGCAGATGTTCAATCCATATTCAAGGCATTTTCTATTGGCAAAGTAATATAAAGGAGTACAGCATAACAAGAGCTGTAAGACTTGTCTTACATGTTGATGGATGCTCAGGTGCTGATGGGGGTCCTCTCCCAAGGGTACCTTGACCAGGAATTGTTCCCTGCAACTAATCACCATCCGTGAGCAAAGGCTGTACTTGCCAGAACTCAGAGACCGCTGGCTACCTGGGGACCTTCTGCTGGGTGCCCCCCAGTTTCGGAGGGGACAGAACGTTTTTGAGGATGCCCCTAGGGGGACAAGTTTCATTACAATCCTTCTCACAGAAGCAGTGGTTCCTGGTCCCTTTCACCTGGAGTTTTGGCCACTGCTGCACCCAGATGTAAGCTTGGTGCCATGTTTGTCTAGGCAAGCTTGCACTGCCCTGATTGCAGCTTCTGGTCTGTACAGAGCAGATCACTGATTCTCTCACTGACTTAACAGTGCTGGTCACCTTTCCTGAAACTGTGGACAGAGTAACAACCCACCTCCCTCACATAGCCCAAACATCCCAGTTACCTTGGTTTGCTTAACAGAAGGAAAGAATAGAATAATCTTGGTTCATTAATGTAATGAAGCTATATATTTATAGATCAAATACCTTGCTAATAAATTTGCAGTAGTGAATTCAGGATGTTAGTAGACCTCAGATTGCTATAGCAGGGTAATAAGAATATACAGGCATACTGAGTGAACTGTGAAATTTGGAATGCATGGCTCTGTCCCCATTGCCTCTCTGTTGTCAATTTTTCAAAACCCTCAGTGCCTTTTGAAAGAAAAACAATGAAGGTGGTGACTCAGTTTAGTGCTGCTCCTGCAGTGGCACTTGGTATTATCTAAATGAAGCAAGCCCAAGGAATATTGGTCTGCAAGGTACTTTGCAATCAGAAGCTGAGAAAAATATCTTTATGATGGAGCAGCTCAGAAGGTTTTGATGAGAAATGAAAATTGCTTTCCTGTGAAACACTCAGTTCCCTGTGCCTCAGTTTTTCACGTTACTTCTTAGTGTAATTCAGTTTTAGTGAAATCCAGGTGATTTCTTTCTAAATGCTCAACCCACCCAGATTTCCCACAGTGGCAAAGTCTAGACTTGCACTGAATACCAGAGAAGGGTTGATTTTCTTTGACAGAGTTCAGCTAAGTTGTTTGTGGAGTTTGTCTCCCTGTTTATGTTAATGAAGTCTGATCTTTTCCCCATATAGGGTTCCCTCCGATGCATTTTTCCATCCCCCAGGTCTCTCTGAAACCAACAAGACTGGGGTTATGAAGTCAGTTCTAGATGGCCTCGCAGATACAACTTTCCGAACAATCACGACAGATCTCCTTTACGTGGGCTCCAACGATATCCAGTACGAAGACATGAAAGGCGACATGGCATCCAAGTTGGGGTACTACCCCCAGAAGTTCCCTCTTTCTTCCTTCAGGGGTGATCCATTCCAAGAAAAAATGACTGGAGGAGATGATTCCCTGCTGAGCATTATTCCCTCAGATCAGGTCAACATCACAGAGTTTTACAACAAGTCCCTGTCCACTTTTAAGGATAATGAGGAGAATATACAGTGCGGGGAGAACTTTATGGATATGGAGTGTTTTATGATCCTGAACCCCAGCCAGCAGCTGGCCATTGCCGTGCTGTCGCTCACCCTAGGCACCTTCACAGTCCTAGAGAACCTCCTCGTCCTGTGTGTCATCCTCCACTCCCGAAGCCTCCGGTGTAGACCCTCCTACCATTTCATCGGCAGCCTGGCTGTGGCCGACCTCCTGGGCAGCGTGATTTTTGTCTACAGTTTTGTGGATTTCCATGTTTTCCACCGGAAGGATAGCCCCAACGTCTTCTTGTTCAAACTGGGTGGAGTTACAGCCTCCTTCACCGCCTCTGTAGGTAGCCTTTTCCTCACGGCAATAGACCGGTACATCTCCATACACAGGCCACTAGCTTATAAAAGGATTGTTACCCGACCAAAGGCCGTCGTAGCATTTTGCGTGATGTGGACCATCGCTATTGTAATAGCTGTTCTTCCTCTGCTCGGCTGGAACTGCAAAAAGCTCAATTCTGTTTGTTCGGACATATTCCCTCTCATCGATGAGACGTACCTGATGTTCTGGATCGGGGTCACCAGCGTCCTCTTGTTGTTCATTGTCTATGCCTACATGTACATTCTGTGGAAGGCTCACAGCCACGCTGTTCGCATGCTGCAGCGAGGCACGCAGAAAAGCATCATCATTCAGTCGACAGAGGATGGTAAGGTACAGATCACTAGGCCTGATCAAACTCGCATGGACATCAGGTTAGCCAAAACCTTGGTCCTTATCCTAGTCGTTTTAATCATATGCTGGGGCCCTCTCCTCGCCATCATGGTGTATGATGTCTTTGGGAAAATGAACAAGCTCATCAAGACTATCTTTGCCTTCTGTAGCATGCTCTGTTTGCTGAATTCAACAGTGAATCCCATCATCTACGCTCTGAGGAGCAAGGACTTGCGACACGCCTTCCGCAGCATGTTCCCCACCTGCGAAGGGACTGCGCAGCCCCTGGATAACAGCATGGAGTCTGACTGCCAGCACAAACACGCCAACAACGCGGGCAACGTGCACAGGGCTGCCAAGAGCTGCATTAAGAGCACAGTTAAGATTGCCAAAGTTACCATGTCTGTCTCCACGGACACAACTGCTGAAGCCTTGTAAGTCAGAGACTTCTCAGCGTTGTGAGAAAAGGAGTTTAAGTTAAAAAAAAAAATTAAAAAAATCAACAACAGAGAAAACCAAACCCATGGCTTAACGTGTTTGTATCCTCCTGTAATATTTTTTGGTTTGTCATTGTAAGCTGAGCAATGATTGTGTTAAGAACCTTACCATCAGCCAGTGCTTCAGGTTTTACAATTAGGGATTCTAGCTAAATTTTCACAAGTTTTTCTCAAAAGGTGTTTACTGAATAATAATGTTTCCTGAAAGAGCACAGAGAAAATACCAGATTAGCAATCGTTCGTTTGGGGATATGAAGAAGAATTGTGAAACCTAACTGAAAAATAACGCGTCCTAAATCAATACCATCAAATAAGAAAAAAAGCCTTGTAATCATGCTGTTCATTTCAATGTGAAATGTATATCATGTCTGTAAGTAATAGGAGTTTCTGATTTTTTCCAAAAGCAGCAGTGCTGAGTTTAGAGGTTTTGTAAAACGTGTTGTGTCCTGTGAATTGTGTGCTGTTTTATTATGTGTTATTGATATTTGTCTGATAAAGTGATATGGTAGAATTCCGTGAAAATAACGTGAAACGTGATATGTAAACCCCATTGAAAACACTTACTGTATTTGAAGAATTCCTATGAGGTATTTTGGAAATTTTACACTTTTAGTGGTCTTCTGTGGACTTAGAGGAGAGGCTTTGTGTTCTTCTACTAAAATTATTTCCCCACTACTTTTTACTTTCACATGTGTATGAGACTAACAGCAACAGAGGAATAGAGGAGGAATGTGAGAAAGGAATGCACTGGTTCAGACTTTTAAATACCGCTGTGTTTATACAGAAGGATGTACATGGTTGCACAGACTACTGCCCTGCTCTTGGGCATTACGTGAATACGAACACTGAAAAGCAGAGGTGCCGGATATTGGCTCCTTTAATGGGCATCTGGTTTTAAGCCATGTGCTGGTGTTGGACCACTGAAGACAGCATGTGTCAGACTCAATGTGCGATGTTATCACTGTGCAGTCAATGTATACTTGAAATGTGTCACATTCCTGTATCCCAGGTCTAAGCAGATTCAGAGCCTGAGATGCCAAACTCCTGTCTTCACTAAAAGAGGAGGAAATATTGTCAGACTTAGACATTTTCTTACTGTGTGAGCGTGTATATAAATAAATATCTCTGTGTGTGTACATGTGTGTGTGTGTGTGCGTGTGTGTGTGTGTAAGTATACTAATCAGTGTGAGTCACGGTAGCATAGCTAAAGTAGGACACTATGACCAAATGTAACTGTATTTCTTGTTGCTTTGCACACGAATTCTGTTTCTAAAATTGAGTTCTTCCAATTGATTACTGATGAAAGTACCGTACTAAGAATATCTCAATCCATGCTGAGATGTGTATCCATGTACTAGAGGAAGCAACCTTTCAGTTGCACTTGAGAATAAAGAGAAACAAGAGGCAGAGAGCATGGAATGAGCCTGAACTGACAAATGCTGCAGCTGTTGATGGTGTTTCTGAAGACTGAGAAAGCCAGGAGTAAATGCTAGTTTGTTTTAAGGCTGTGAATATTCAAATCTGATAGCTTGCAATGAGGTGCATCTCACTGAAACCACTGACAAGGTTTGACACTACCAGGAAGAAGTTACTGAAGGAAAATAGTGACTCTGTTCCATGGTGGGACAGTGTTTGCAGCCTGGGACTGTCACAAGGAACATGCTACCGGATAGTCTTTGAGGCATGGATTTCTGTGATTCTGTTCTGAGTTATAAGGTCTGGGATCCTCTTCTCTGCTGTCTTGCTTTTCCAGACCGTTTCCTCGTCCTTCTGGCTGATTTCTGCCAAAATAGCTGCAAACGCAGCTTAGTCCTTTAGCTGCTTGACACTTGTTGCAACAGGGGTGACTTTCTCCATGGCACAGGGCGAGTGGAGCCAAATCCATACTGCCCTGCCACCCATCCTTGTGCTTACGTCGGGAGAGAGAGGGCAGCAGCCCAGGGTCTCTGGCACCCTTAGTGCAGCCAGAGCAGCCGGTGGAATGAACACCCAGCCCCTTTCAGCCAGTGGCTCTGTGGGGGTGCAAGTGGCTCCATGTTTAGGGTTGGTGAGGGGTGATGTGTTTTCAAGATAAGATCAGGTGAGGTGCTGAGCAACACCTGGAAGAGACAGGAGTACTTCTCCACCCAGGTCCCCTGCAGCTAAACTTGCATGACAGGACAGGGCACCACGCTCTCCAGGGGCCCACTGCACCCACCCAAAACCAGTGGATTGCAGAGGATTCCCAGAGGATGTCGAGTCCTCCTGAAAGATCTTTCTTATGTCTAGGTCTAGTCCATCCTAAAGTAGTCTTCTTGGAGGAGTTGGGGAAAGCCCATTTGAAATGTAAGGGTATTTTAAGAGCCATTTTTGAAACTGTCTTCTTGTGAATTAAACGCAAACTTTGTGGAATTTTGTTGTGCATTCAAGTTCTAAATTTTATGATAAATCATGGGACAATGGGGCTGTCTTGGCACTTAACTTGGTGCTTACTAATATAATAAGAAATAACATCATCCTATGAAACGTTATCGTCTATCATCAGTATCTTCATTTGCATAATGAGTTTTTCTAAAGCTCTGCGAACTGCATCGGTTCACTTAGAACCATTTATTAAAGAGTTGGCAACAATTTCCTTACATGTTGCACACTAAGTAGAACTATTCTTTCATTAGAAAAATCTGCTGCCGTTCCACGATAAGCTGTTCTTACACTTCAGCTTTAGGTATTCCTAATTTGCAGTTGCCTGCTTTCTCTTCGTGATAGCACAGCCAAACGATACTGTGTTCCACAGCCACCCAACCATCCCTCATCATCATCACCATCATCATCCACCCACCACCGCTAGTTGCAGTTACGTGTATGTACCAACTACGAGTGTCATGTACCTACCGAGAAGACCACGTGTGTCACATGTGTGCAGAGTTACATTCTCGATAGTCTAATTGTATATTTGTATAATATAATCTCCTCAATGCTGTGCAGTCACTATCCACATCTTGCACTGGCCTTTCGATGAAAATTTTAGTGTGTCAATTGTGAGATAGCGCATTCTACTTGCTGTTATTGGGCTGAATGTATGTAAATAAGTGGGGAAAAAAAGTCATCTGTACAAGCAGTGGCTAAAAGTCTGTAATTGTGGACTAGGAAAAATGTTGAAGTTGCTGTGACATCTCAAATACTACCTTTGAATAAACTGTTTACAGGGTCTCTTGGGATGCTGTTTCACAGTGAAAGGAAAATCTTTCCATGTGATAATATGAGGTAAAGAAATTGGATTACCTGAGCTTTTTATTTCCAGTGTTTGGAAGTGGAGAACATAACTCTTTATTGTCTGTAAATCTAACATTATTACTTCCTCTTAGAAGAATATTGTATCATTAGATGTTTGTTTGAGCTGGTAACATTCTTGCAACTGTTGCAATATTTTTCATTAGCAACCTGTATAATAGTTTGTACACAAGTACTGTTCAGATTGTCATGAAAAGTAGCTTTGACCATTTACCTACCAGTAGCAGAATAGTATTTCTGTAAGATTTCCAGTGTATTCCTATCATATCATATTTTATTTCTATAATGTAATTAAACTGTTATTTATTCAAGGAGAAAAAGTATTCCTCTGCTTTTTTGTTTTCCAACTTTTGAGATAACTGAGGAAGCCATGTGATGATGCTGCCTCATCCCACGATCTGGTGCTCTACGTTTTGTTTATAAGTTTGTCTGTCAGATTCTGAAACAACTGCTTAAACAACTTGACAACAGGTTGTCAAGCTTTGTGGGTTTTAATTGTACGTTGATATGTTTGAAGGAGGAGGTAGATCATATATTTTATATTTGTGTATTCAGTACTATGGAGACAAGAGAGAAATGACAGTTAAAACTGCATCTCCTGTTTCATTATGTAGGCAATTTCCCCTTTCCTCTGTATTAGCCAAAATGCAATAAATTCCTTCTGCCTTCCTCAGATGCATATGTTTGCTCAGAGGGTTATGACAAACCCATATACTTCAGAAAAACAAAACACAAAAGAAGAAAGGAATACAAATTAAAATAGTGCTCCGAGCAGCAATGACAACCTAAATTAGTTATTGGGGGTTGTAAATGTAATCAAAGATTTGAGACAAACAAAGAGTTAGTCTACTTTTGGCCAGTGCCAATGGGGACAGAGCCGATGGGTGTAGGGAGTGGATGATGAAGTGGTCCAGCAGGGATTCATCGAAGCTGTGCAGGGAGAGCAGGCTTAGCTGTGCCACTGCCTATGAATCACATTAAAGTGCTCCCACTGCTGCTCATCCACAGCTGAAAGGAAGGGTTCAAAAAGCCCACTAAATGCTGTAGAAAGGTCCCTGCCTGTTTCAGAGGATCAGTTTTCGATATGATTTAATCTCAGATTCATGTTACTTGGGCAATTTTCCTTCTTCACATCTGTGGTTTGAAAACATCCTTAGGGGATAAAGTGAGCGTGTCTTAGAATCATGGAATCATTTAGTTTGGAAAAGACCTCTAGGATTATCAAGTCCGAACATGAACCTCACACTGCCAAGGCTTGGGATCATGGTTGTGTCACAACATTTTTATTTTTTAAAAATTGGGTCACTGGTGAATTGAGAAAGTCTTGGCAAAGCAAAAGCAACTAGAAATAAAAGATTAGCTCTTAATCTTTAGCTGCATACTACATTTAAATTAAGTCTGAATATTTCTGCTGAAAGCTATCACTTTCAAAGCAGCCAGGAGACAAATCCCTCTGTATTTCCATGCTCATTGGAAAACAAGGGTTATGCTGCCACAAACCAACAGCTCTTCTTGACAGTAACATCTGGCTGTATTTATAAGTCTGTTCTGAACAACACAAGAGGAAATAATGACAACTTTCCAAGCAACTGCTTTCCCACACTATACCAGCTCAGGAATCATGTGGGCAAAAGTACTGTCATCGTTTCAGCCCTTCGCATTAAAATCTCTTATTGTTTCTGCTTTTCTGACAGCTGTTTTAAGAAGTCACAATAACATCACGCACACACATCATCAATAGAACATCTTCAGTTTGTTTGGTTTGTTGGGTTAGGTTTTTTTAATGTTTTGTCTTCAATGAAAGTCCAGCTTTGGCTTGTTGAAAAATTAAATCATCATATCAGGGAACAGTTTAAAATAGAAGAGAAAAAAATAGTTTTTTCCTGTGTTTAAGAAAGCATAGGGTGGGGAGTGTATCTGACAGTTTAGAATACACGTCTTCCTCCATTCTGTTTTTGTCCATTGGTCTTTTTAGGTAATCAATATAAAGACTTTTCTTTAAATAGCAGCACAAAATATGAAGCATGATTGCCTTTAACAGGACTCCTTAATATGAGCAGCCATCTTATACTGATCTTTGAAGTTCAGTTGGGAGAAAAGCTGATAATGAGTCCAAGGTAATCTTAATGACGAGGTATGACATGTCCTGGTATTGCTTTTCAATAAATCATCTTGTGTATTTAGGGCAGCACTCAGTTTAATGCTAAAGCATTTTAAGGTATTGAATCCTGTCTCAATAAAGTCCCTCCGAATATTTTATTGACTTCAGCAGAAATTAAATCTTACCCAGGTTTTTGGACTACCAGTTTGCATTTGGAAAGTGCAATTTTATACTGCAGTGTATTTGCATTTTCACTGACATTAAAACAAAGATGGGACAGAATAAATAACAACCTCTATATTCATTGGGGGTTTTAACCTCCAAGAAAATCTATTTTGAGTTTTGGTGAGTCAATGCAGAATCGTAAAGTCTAGCAGGAGTTCAATGGACTTGTCATGTGAGTGAAGCAATTTATTTATCCATATGTGTGCAGATGGGGTGGAGAACATAATGAACAAAGCTGCTTTCAGTAATGCTGACAGAGTTGCTTCCTGACTGCTTGCACTGGTGCTGCTTTGATGCTGCTTTCTTTCCTTCTCACGTATGTGTATGCATGGTGAAAACAGCCCACACACATTCAAAATCTTTCCCCAAAATAAAGTAGTATCTCTACCTGTATTATTTTTTGGTTTTATTTTAATAATATTAATAATAATAATTCATATTATTATGGGAAGCAATGTCGCAACCACTGACTTCATGAAAGGGAAGCCTCTCCTGCCATTTGAGGCCATATCTGTATGGATCAAATCCTACCATTGTTATCTGAACCGCTTCTTATTTTTCCCCATGGAACTCACTGAAAGTCCTTCCAGGGCTCAGCACACAGGGATACCCCACTTTCCATCAAGCTGAAGAGAGGGAGAAGGAAAGAGAGCTGGAAACTCCTTGGTCCTTTTCTGTGCCAGGCTGTTCCTGGACCTGCTGCCTGTGTAACGCTGTGAGGGTCTCTGGGGACTCCTCCACAGTGTCTGTGCCCCCGGAAAGGTGGTTGCTGTGACCTGGCTGAGAGCAGAAACCACGTCAAGAGGGGTGAAGAATAATCTTCTCTGGCTGAAACTGTGAAAAGAAAAGATTTAGGACTTTGCAGTGTAATGAATCAGAGATGGGGACCTGCTATGTGTCATTTCTTAGTTACAGAACGAAAATTAAGGGTATCATTTTAACAGAGGAATATGGGAAGTTATACAGGCTATGGATCCATCCAGTAAACACTCCTCCCAAACCTTCAGAAGGGTAGTAATAAATCCTGTAAGGCCTTTCATCAGCTGCCTGGGGAAAAAAATATAATCATTGTCTCTGCAATGCGTAACTTGCAATATAATTCAAAACAATTTTAAAATTATACACCTACCTGCTACCAATGCAGTCTGAGTTGGCAAAATTGGTAACAGGCATGCTCAGTAAATTCAAGGTTTAAAGCTTTAGCTAGAATGTTAATGTCTAAATTGAGTAATACTATCAGTCATGAGAATTACAGTTATCTGCCTCCTTATCTTTTCCTATTTATTTGAGGGGTTTTATTTATTCTTATAGCACTTGCAAAACCCAATAGCTCTGGCAGAAGGAGAGACAATCTCTCCACATGTGGCCACTGGTGTTGCTGAACTGCCTGCTGCAGCAAGTTCAGGGCACCCAGGGAAGGTGAAACGCTGATCTGGACAAGGAGGCAAAGAGAGAGGATTTGCTGCTTCATAGCTAGCCTAGGAGGAGACTAAAAACGAGCAAAGCCTTCTGGGGTGCAGCCCCTTACAGCCTGGGAGATGCTGGGTGGACACTGTCACAGGGGTAGGAAAGCTCCATGTTTTACTCCCTCCTTGGCAGCAGTTGCTGGGATCCTCGGCAGGGAGCCCAGCAAAACTTTTTGTACCCCAGGGTTGTGCCCATGGCAAGGCAATTGCAAAGGGACCTGGCTGTTTCCTACCTGTGCTGGCTGTGAATTGTGCCTCGCTTTAAAGTTGGACTTTATACCTCAAATTGGTGTTTAAGAAAATCTTCCACTTGCACCTTTGGAGTTCCTCACTCAGGATCCTGAAGCTGGCCAAAATGTGGGTATGGGCATATGATAAAACACTACACGTCTACTGTTCCTACAGATAGACTGCAGGAAGAATAGCTTAACAGCAAAGTGTCATAAAAGATCAAAAAAAGGCCACATTATCCACCAATAAGTTAGTCATTTAGCCCAAATATTTTTCTATGCAGGTGATATATGCAGGTAAACCATTTAGCTAATTTTCCCCTGGGAAAGCTGAGGATTTACTTTGACTTACTTTAAGGCTGAGTTGTCTCACTCAGTTCCAAGGCAGGCAGTGGTTGCATCTGGGGCTGGAAAGGACCATACAGGGACCAACAGCTGACTTCCTAAAGAGATGCGTAAGCTGAGAAGTGTTGGGTTCTCTCACCCAAAACATTCAGCCCTGATTTGAAGTGAGTGTCCATAATTTCATTTCTTTTAAATTCCATTCAAAATAACACTGGGCCCTGCAATGCTTTGTTTTATTGTTGCAGACGTGATGAAGCTACTCCTGTCATAAGAAAGGACAGGGGGCATTCAAACTCAGTGCTGCTCTATGCTCAAGCTTTAGCTCTTTGCCCTTTCTTGCTGATTACACAAGGTTTTTAAATAGTTATTTGAGACCTAATCTTAGCTGCTGTGTCAGCTGCCCCCTGCTGAGGCATAAATCCTTCTGCTGACCAGGGAAGTGTAGACTGCAATCTCAAAAAGGAGTGTGTTGCTTGCCTTCTAGAGAGCAGTGTGGAGGTGGGAATGAATACAAGAGTGTTTCTCCCAGAAAAGTGAACAATGGCAAGGTACGAGAACATGGGCTGATGTACATCTTCTGTGGTCCCATGCCCTCTGGCAGTTTGTTCCTTCTCTCTATGCTGCCACCTCCACAGTGCCAACACAAGTGCTTGCATGCCTGCCTGGTGAGTCAGATCCAGCTGAACTGATCCAGCTAAAAAAAAAAAAAAAAAAAAAAAAAAAAAAATCTGTTTTGGACATACTATGCCTGCCAAATCATGTCCAGACTACATGACCTTGGTTTCGGAGCTGGAAACTGGAGCAGAATTTGTCATGTAGGCAACTCAACAGCTCCATCAAACCTGATTCCTGCTGTGCCAAGCATGTAATGGGACTTTCAGGGTCTTGTTTTTCATTATCAGAACAATCTAAAAGTGTTCTGCTCTTCCAAACAGGAGCTCTGAGGGAAACTTGAGTTTCAGAGCCCATTGAAGCACCAAAACTGTAGGGACTGCATCTGTGTCCTTCACAGGCAAGATTCCCACCAGAGGAATGGGCAGAACAGGCAAGCCCAGCTCCCAGCCACATGGCTGACTGGCCAGGGGCTCACTTTGCCCTAGGCATGGCCTGGTGAATGCCTTTTCACGCTGGAACACAATGGCCCAGGGCAGGCAGGGCGAGCGTGGTGGGGCTGCAGCAGCCCTTGGGTCACTGCGTGAGCACCCCTTGGCACAAGTGGCCACCACTTCTGGGGCAAACTCCTCTCATTGCCTGCTTCAGGGGGTCCCTCTCTGTGCTGCTGCATCTGTTCTGTGCTGTCACTATGGGGAACAAAGCAGTAGGTTACTGGGGACTGAAGCACCTTGTTCCTCATCACTGCAGAGAGACATGGAGGTGCTTTGCAGGAGCTGCTGACCAATTGGTGGGTAGTTGTGGAAGCAAACTACATTTCAGGTGCATCTGCATCACTCAGGCGTGACAACCACCACAACCTTTTCAGCAGCATGAGCACTTGGTGCCTTTTCATTTCTCAAATTTAATTGAATCCCTATCAATGACAACACAAGCACTTGGGAAATGTTCACTCTTAGAAAAAAACAAGTCAAACTTTGATTATACAGGCCTGTATTGTTAAAAAAATGAAACTGCCTAGTTCTGTATCAAAAAAATCAATCTTCTCCAAAGGCTGAGTTGGTAAATAAATCAGGAGGGGAAGCTGCTGTAAATTAGAAGAGCTCTACCACATTCAGAAGCAGAGCAATAGGGGCCAATCATGCATGAGTCAGTCACACTGCTGAGCTGTGGAGGTGTTTACTACCCAAAAGTGATTGCAACCATATCCTTTCACAGGAGGGCAAAGCGCCCCACATTTTCCCTGATGTACAGACTCACATGGGAAGCTGCCAGTCATCATCTTCCCTGGCAGTCCAGACTGTACCTCTCCTCACACTGATACGTACCTTGTGTACCCTTGAGCCACTCTAACCTAAACTGAGCCAGACATTGCCAGTAATGTGTAAGCTTTCTGGCCAAAGAGGATTAGACTCATAATATTCTCCTTTGAAAGTCCCTGAGTTAATGGTCTGTTTTTCCTTATATTGCAGTTACACCTGGCAATTCCTGATAATAGAGGCTTGAGATATATGTAACAGCACAAAAAAACCCCAACAAAACCAAGAACAACAAAAACCAAACCAAACAAACAAAACCCAAAACAAACAACCACAAAAAATAAAAAGAAAACAACCAAAAACCCCCACCAAAACTACCAGCCGTTATCAAACAATTCCTATGAGGGGAAAAAATAAAAAACGCAGCACTGCATTATTAAAGCAGTATTTAGTCTGCAGCTAAAAGGCCACAGAAGCCTTTACTTCTCACTGGTAACTCAGGTCTCCTTAAGAGACTCGACTGGGATTTAAAGGGTAAGTATTGTGGAATAGTCCGCAGATGAGAGAGCAGAACCCTTAATGCTGCCTCTTCAGGACATTATTCTTTCCATTTGTATAGAGACAATTGCTTCAGCTAACCTGCCTGGCCTGTACCCTAGGCAACCTGACATATTAAAACTGCCTAATCCATCAAAGAAATGGTTTGTCCTGGCTCCATCAAAAGTAAATAAATAGCTATCCCCCCTCCCTGAAAAACAAAATATTTCAACATCAAGAAAAGCTTCTTCTCTGCCTCATCTTTCCCTCTCCACAAGCCAAAAGGAAGGATCTTACAGCATTCCCACGAGGTCTGCAGAAGAGCAGTATCTAAGGACTTAGCACAGACATTTCTGATATATCCTTGAGCTCAGGGATCTAGGGGAGACTTGTTCATAGAACCAGAATATCAACCCCTCTGGTGTGGCTACAAGCTTAAAAACAAACCTAGAGGCTGATGGCTTGTCATCAGCCTCAGATCAGTCTCGCAGGGCACTAAGCATCTCTTCCTTCCCCACTGTCTTCATCAGCCTGCAAACACAACCTTTTCCAGTGCTCCTCACAGGATCTTGGTTTTGCAAACCTGAATTTATTTACTGCCTTTGATTTCCTGGCTGGGGATGCATACTTGGAGCCTGCTAATGAAGCTGAAAGAGCAGAGTCAAAGCACTTCCTCAGTGCTGGCTGGCACAGGTGGAGGAACACTGGCCAGCACCAGTCACTATCCCTGCAGGCATGCTAGAAGATAATGCCATGAAACACTGCACAGCAGGTACAGGCACAGGGCTGGGGCTGTGCATCCGTACACAGGCAACTCAGCCTGATGCCTTCCCTGTCCTGTACTGCCATGAGCCACAAGCAGATCTAAATCCCACCATATGCCAGGCATCCTAAGCCTCATTAATTCAGCATGGTTTGACAGCATCTAATTTCTAAAGGCACTTAAAATCTTTAGCAACCCACATTAATAGCTCCATTATGGAGCATGAAGGCTTATATGCACCTTAACAGGAGCTCTGAGGTGGCACCGTGGTCCTGGGCTGAATAGGTGGACAAGGGACAGCTGCCTCAGTCACCTACCCTTTGTCTTAGGCTGCAGGCGGGTCTCACCTCTTGCAGCAGCTGCACTGTGTTCTGCAGCAGGCCCGATGATGGGTATCACTGGCTGGCCAGGATTTAATTGAACACAGATGGAACTGAGGCAGCCTGAGCCTGATGCAAAGTGCTTCAAACGCTCGCTTCTCCTTGGGGTCCACAAGCCATAAAAACAACATCACTTCCCAGTTTGGTCATAAAACATCCTTAAAGCTATTTGCTGCTTGTTTTCTGAAGCAAAACTTTCATTATCTAGAAGAGACATTCAGATACACTCACAGCAGCTTATCACTAATAAAAATAAACATTAGGCCTGGACAGGCTAGGTACATCAGTGCATGTGTTCAGTAGCTGCTTCTGCCTTGCCTGAGCACTAAATGGGAACGGCCACTCAAAAGCTTCTTCTCTGGAACTACCATTATTTGCAGAGAAGTTGCCAGTTCTTGGCGGAGAAAAATGCAACACAAAAAACCAGAACAGGTTCTTCATGATGGATGCCTGCCAGCTCAGCCAAGGTACCATGAAGCAGCCTGGCCCTTCTTTCCAATCTCATGATGGGCTGGGAGGGCAGGAGGCAGGATATGCATCTGGACAAAGATTGTCTTACTGTCCAGAGCCTCCTTGTCCTGGGAAGGGTAAGAGTTAATTTTCAGGCTGTGCTGCACTTATTGAGAAAGCTCACCTCCCAGGACTAGGCCCAAGGATATGATTATGCATGACAGTCTTGATGGCTCCTGGATTTAGGAGAAGACAGCAAGGTTTCCTCCTGCAGATCACGACCACACATATGACTGTTATTTCTTGTGAGGGAAATTTGAAAAAGGTTCCAAAAAAGCCATAGAAAATATTTAATGCCTTGAGAATCTATTATTCTATAGATACTTAGCTTGTCACATTTGGGGGTTTATCAAAGAGAAGACTGAAAGATAACTGTCCTGGAAATATGAGCTACTATAAAGCTCTTTAACCAGCAGCAAAATGTATAGCAAAAGCCAGTGACTGGAAGCTGAAGCCACACAAATTAAAATGGGAAATAAGCCATATATTTTTAAGAGTGGGGTTAATTAACCACTGGAACAAATCCTCAAGGGAAGCTATGGATTCTTGTCTCTGGAGAGTTTCAAATCATGGCTGGATGCCTTTCTAGAAGATGTACTTTAGCCAAAGAAGCTATTAGGTTCAATACATGGGTAATTGTGTGAGATGTAATGGCCTGTGATATACAGGAAATAAGAACAGATGCTTTAATGTTTCTTTCTGGCCTTAAACCTAAGAAGCTATTCATCTAGATGGGAGCCCTCTGCCTATAGCTGAGAATTTGATCCAAGCCTCTGACTGCAACATTTATAAACTGGTGAAAAATGAGTGTATAAATGCGCCAAAGAGAATACAATCAAACAATGAATGGGGAGCTAAGGATGAAGAAACACACCAATGACATAATTTATTTCTATTTTTTAATGAATTATGCTGGAATGCAATGACACCTATAGAAACCAGGACTGTGAGGCAGTAATTTACACTGGAGAAATTCAAATGAAACAGGAAGATACGAGACTATGTTTGGAGACTGCCAGGTTTGTGTGATAAAATTGTGTTAGTAATTAATAATCTCACAGAAAAAAAAGAGAGAAGAGAGATCATCTACTACCATGTGTCTATTAGCAGATAAATCCAAAGTGAAAGATATCCCCTCTGGGACTATTTGATGGATTATATTAAATTTAATGGTAATGGAAGGAATACTGTAATTGGAAGATGCTGGAGGGAAAAGATATTGTGGGAGCAAGGGAAGGAGGTGCACTGCTAGTACAGAAAGCACCACGGTATAGGAATGGGCTCAGTTCCTGCCAAACTGCACCAAAATGGCAGAAGATGCTCCATTCCCCATAGGCAAGAACCAGAAAATGTACAGGATGATCTCAGCTAATATGGAAGCCAATCTGTAATATCCTCAAGGGAGGTGCACTTGGCAACTGAAGTGTGGGAAATAAATATTAGAAATGCCAGAATTTTTTTGAATCTTCGAGTACATTTCAGAGGAATAAAATGGCAAGTTCAATTAGGTTCCTCGAAGCAGAGGAGAGAAACTGATTAATCAGGCATGGAAGTTCCTAAGTAACCAAAACAACTGTGTGGGCTTTCTCCTCTTGACTCATGTTACAGGAGGAGGGTGTATCTATTTGAAAATGGAATATATTTCCACATGCTCTAGAAAGGAATGTCCAAACATATCTACATAGAAAATGGTCCCTATTATTTAGGTCTCTCCAGAGCCTCTCATATGTTGTGCTAAGCTCTGGAATATGTACAAGGATTTTTAGGGTGTTTTCTTTGAAGAAAAAGTGGCTTTTATAAGAATATGTGGACTCAGTGCTATCATCCCAAAAGGGCAATATAAACTTCACAAGTAAACTTGTATTGAGCACAAAGATAACTACACCAAATGGCAACCTAGATTAAAATAAGACAACAAAACATTTATAACATTTGAAGTCCAAAGTCTTCTTGGAAAAATAGCCACGTCTGTTAGAACTGCACAATGTGTAGAGCCATATACCTGCCAATTGTCATCAGAATAGCAGGAGCTGCTGTTCTCGGCCAGTGAAACATCACATTATTATTGCACCCGAGCTGGCTCTTTCCCAGAGCATTGGCTACCATCTCTATCAGCCTCAGAAAGCTGCCTTCTGCAGATGGGCTTTTTCAGAGGTGTTGTACACCTCACCGCTCACAGGAAGAGACAAACAAAAACCAATGCATGTGACACACAGCTGAACCGTGCAAATAATATCATGCAGGAGGATGCATCCTGATCATAAAGCTACAGGATGTCTGCAGAGAAATTCAATTTTCCTGTAGTGCTTTGTTTGCTCACTTTGGCTGAAGGCTGACGGAGGGGGAAGGGAGCCCCCACTAGTCTCAAACCCCGTATGTTTTGGAAGGGATTTTGGGGTCATTTTTTATGTAATTTCTGGTAATAGCTGATTGAATTTGATCACAACAAGTGAGTAGGAGGGTGACCAAGGTAGGGCTGTACTCTCTGGTCATGAGCACAGCAGAGCACAAAGCCACTGACACAGCTGCCACACTCATCTTGTTTTGGGCTTTTCTCCATCTCCGAGCACTCAGCCCTCCTCTGCACCATGCTCCTGATACTGTGACACCTGGATGCTCCTGCCCACCACTGACTGGAGTGTGGGTGCGTGGCCTCCTGGCGTCACATGTGTGGGTGTTTGTGTCATGAGCAACTCAGGAAGCATCACTTATCTGTGTATCACCTCAACCGCACCAGTGACTCCAACCGAGGGATCGCTGCTTTATTTTTATGGAATATTCTGTTCATACGGACTCATAGCTGCTTCCCACAGGACAATGTCTTGGAGTAGGAAATGTTCCAAATAACATACGAGCTGCGGATAAGTGAGGGCTAATAGCTGGAGCATAAATCTCAGCACCAAACCCTCACGGTGCTGAACCCTGACTCTGCCAATGACTTGCTGCAACAAGGGGGGGGCAAGCTTTTTAGCTAATGCCTCTCCCCCCTGCCCCTGGCAGTTATTATGAGGATGAATTATTTAATGTGTGTACACAGCTCTGATGTTGTATGCACCATTTCATATGTACATAAGTGCTAAAGATTATTGGGTGGTTCTGTCATCGTTAGAACACTAAACATGCATTTCTGGGTTTAATTAGGTGTGTAAAAATGGCTGTACACAGCCACACTGGAAAATGCGAGTCCTGAGGTATAAATAATTGTGAAGCCATGGTAGAATACATCTCAACAAGGGAAAGCCCATCTGGATTTAACCTTGGCCAAAGCCTGCTAAATTACCCCTTGTGACCTCTAAGCTCCTCAGGCATCCAGAGAGGATTCCCATCTCAGTCCTTTCCTGCTCTGTCCAGTGTGACCTTGAGCAGAACAGGATGATTATTTCATTACAAGAAAAAAGCAGGAAAAAGTCAAACAAAACCTGCCCAGAAGGTTTTAAAGTATAAGCTCAAATCTTGGGCTTATCAGAAGTTTTGAAGAGACTTCTGTGTAGTCTAGGAGGGAAGGTTGTGGGCTGCGAGTCACCTGGCCCATGTCTGAGTCAAGCCACCCTGAAGCACATTTCACAGCTTGACTGTCGTCTCCACTGACCTGCTTGAGGTGTGATATGTCACATCCAGATTTGTGCTAGCCACTAGCCTTTGGCTGCCCTGTAAAAATGCTCCACTTGCAAAGCCAATATATTGACACCAACACAACCCTTTATGCAAGTCACATAATCATAGAATGATTTGAGTTGGAATGGACCTTAAAGATCCTCTAGTCGAACCCCTGCCACATGCAGGGACATATGTCAGCAAGGCACAGCAAGTTCTGATTTGCATTTGTGCAATTTACTGCTGTTTGGTGGCCAGCTAATCTCCACCAGTGCAAATATCAGCTTTGCCTGTATGCACTTGGGGACAATGCTGACAAAGCTCCATCAGTGGCTGTCACCAGTGGTATAATATGGCAAAATCCCCAAACCAAACAAGACCTTAATTTCTCATTGAGTTTTGAGTTTCCTGAAATCTAAAGTTGAAAGAAGCTTCATCCCTTGCTCAAGGAGTAAAATCCTCTGGTGAGAAAAGGTAAATAAAGGTTCACAGTGCACAGGCTTTCTGCAAATAAACGCCTGAGAATCTCACCAGTGGGATCAGTGCGGGGTAACTGCAACAGCATCTCAGCCTCATCTGTGTTGCAGGACCCTGGGAAAAGCAAGTTCAGTTTCTGATGATGAACCTATGTCATCACAGGAATGTGTTCAGAGTACATATTTCATATGTTAATAGTTTCCACATTATTAAACTGGATCTAATTATGCTTGGTTTGCTAGGAGCAGCAAATTATATTCACAATCGTGTTTTCATTTAAAAAATTATTCTATACAAAGATTTCATTAGGATGTTAATTGCTACCAGAATTATATGCACATAAATAATAAACAAGAATACCTACACATTATTAGAAAATAATTTCCATATATACCAAGCCATTTACTTGAATTTGTTTCAGATTTTAAGTGGGAAGCAGTATGCCTAATCTACCCAGTGCCTAGAATTAGCAAAAGATCCTTTGTTATGAAAATATGGCTTTATTTCTTTGTCTGCAAAGTGCGACTCTACAGACCATCCTCAAAGAATAGGTGATGCCCTCTTAGCATCAATAAAACGAATGTGTGGTCCCTGTATTTTAACCAAGCAAGAGGAATCTCGGAACCTTCAAAGAGGTCTGAATGGGGCAACCATGTCCCTTGCCAGAATCCCTCTGAATTTGCTGGTCTTTCTGGACAGAGAATTCTCTGTGAGATGGAAATGAGCTCCCTGGCCCATGCATGACCATCAGCCCCCAGACAGCAAGGGCAGCAAGGACACAGTTGTGGTCAAAATCCTAACAGGATGTCCTTCCTCCCCTCACCTCACACAGGTGACCTCAGTCACATCACAGGAAAGCATCTGTGCTTGTGCCTATTGGTCTCCAGATGTAATGACAAGACAGGGTTTATTTTTGGCCTCTAGAATGAGAATTCCTCGCTCTTGCAGAGCACACTGGACACTGAGATCAAAGATGCCCTATGTAAGGTCTTCTGACATGCCCTGTTGGGCAATAGCTGTCTTTGGTGACACAATAAGAAGAATGAAAAGGAAAATACAAAAGGTCTGGCAGTATCAACAAATTCTTCTTTCTGTGCCTACCCTCTAGCACCACAGGCTGACTAAGTGTGCAGGAACGGAGAGCTTTCACTTGGGAGAGAACTGGAAAAGAACAAGAGGAATGTAAACGCCGTGTGAAAACACACTCAGAATTATAAAAAGTCTCTTCTTCAAGAGGAACCACAATAGAAGCCTGAAATAATGAGCAATACAAACTAGGAAATAGAGAAAGGAAATTAAATTTTTAAGACCCTGGATGTTTAGATAGTGTTATCTTCAAGACAACAAACAGCAAGGGGCCAGGAAATTCCAAATTAAATCCAACACTCTCCTTATTTCCTGATTTTCTCTTGTTAAGGATAAAAAGCACAGCCAGGATCAAGTTAACATTATATTTCCTGCCCTGTACTCTACTGGTATAATTTTTGTTGCTAGGTGTACATAGACTGACCTACTCTGAAATTTAAAAAAATTTCATTTCCTTGGCATGCAGAGAGGTAAGACAAGAATTACAGAGCTGTATTCACAAGAAACCCAACAAGCCCAGCTGCTGGTCAAGCAAAGTTCTTTGTAAATCCAAGGTGAATGTCTCATGGATGGAGTTCATGGCTGATGACAGATTCTTTTGTTATTAGATGACATTTATTGATTAGTGTGAGCTATTTGACAAGTGTTTATCCTACCAGAATTTAAATCATGGAGCTCATTGCTGTTGCTGCAACACAGCTGCCATTTTCTGAAGTGCAGGAATTCCCACGGGTTGACTGTGAAAGGCAGGAGGAAAACTTCATGAATTCACCCCACACTCCTCTGCACCCACCAGCTCACCAGGGCTGTTGGTTACTTGAAGCTCTCAACACGCCCTGCATCAGGGAAAGATCATCTGGGGTCCAAGATGATGATCTGGCTGGCAGTAGGAACTCCAGAGGGGAGCGGCTGACACACATGAGCCCAAAGAGTGGTGCAAGGAAACCTGTGCCATGCCCAGGCTCATCCTTACCACAGGGTGAAGAGCCCGAGGAGGGAGGTCTGTGGCTGTGGCCTGCAAAGCTCAGCAGTAAGAGCAGCATATGGAGGACAACTGGGTGTGAGTTAGTGCCAATCCAACTGATTTGACAGGCAAAAAGGATTTGAAAGGCAACCGAGTGGATTACAGACCCTCAGCGTGCCACACACTGTTTGGCACAGGCTTGGCACAGGCTTGGCACAGGCAGTAATATGCCCAGTCATAGGCTGGCACTGATCCTACCCTACTCCTCTCTCTGCAGCCAGGATCCTTCCAACCACCAAAGCTCAGCACAACCTTCCAGTACCTTCCTTGTTATCAGGAAATAGTTTGGATTCAGACCTTATTAACAACAAGGTTCTGCCCCCATGGGCTGTGGGGGCTCAGCAGCCTCGAGGGCTTTCCTCAAGTGCTTCCCTGCATTAATGCTGACCCTGAAACAAGCCCCGTCCTTTTCATTTTGGGAGAAGTCCATTGCTGGCCCGAGGGCAAACAGCAACCAGGAGGTGTTGCAGATCCCACAGGGGTAGCAGTAGCTGCCTGGTTCCCACTAGTTTGACCTGAGCCCTCTGTCAGCACCCATGCTGCCAGCATCCAGAGGCACGCAGGTCCCCAAGCACAGCTCAGAGGCTCAGCTCTGGTTTTCAAAGCAAAGAGTTAGACTTTGATTATTACTTTGAGATTATTGTTATGGAGCAGTTTCGGTCATCATGACCCAACTCTTCACTGATATCTATGAAAACTGACTCAAACTTCTGAGCTAATTCTGTGCATTGAGAAACTATTTTTATGATCCTAGAATCCTCAGAACTGAGACAAAGAGGTGGCATGACTTTGTCCTTTTCCCTATGCCAATTTTAATTTTAAAAACTGCCCCTTCTCATTCAAAGTCAACAGTTCTGGAAAGGAACAAGGGAGGGACAGGGAGGAACAGAGGAGTTCAGCAAGGGATGAAATGGGGAAGGAGGGAAGAAAGAAAAAGAAAGGAGGAGAGAAGGAAAAGGTAGAGACAGAGAGAAAGAAAAGAAAGAGAAGAAATAAGAGAAAAGAAAAGAGAAAGAAAAGAGAAAGACAAGAGAAAGAGAAAAAAAAGAGAAGAGGAAGAGAAAGACAAGAGGAAGAGCAAGAGAAGAGGAAGAGAGAAGAGAAAGAGCAGAGAAAGAGAAGAGGAAGGAAGGAAGAAAGGAAGGAAATATATTTTGTAGCCAGCAAGGTTAGGGGTATTACACTTGTATTTACAAGTGACATTTGAAAGGAAGGCTTCTATAATGTGTTCTGATCCTTCAATTTTACCTCCTGTTTAATATTTTTTCATTCATCTTGGAGAAGTCTAGCAACACTGTTTGCATTTCAAGCAACACTGTGAATCAGTCTGCAACAGACAGATAGATACGGTTCTTTCTCTGCTGAGGTCTGGCATCCCCCTTCTTGATGAACCAGTCTTGCCAAAGACTGTTGTGGTGCATTTTTGAAGTTTCATTGTTATCGGCTTCCACCCCTTTTTAAATGGTTTCTCCTTTGTTCCCTCCAAGTTGTTGGTTCCTCCCTAAGAGCTGTACTCCACCCCATTCCCTGTCCTTCAGCTTATTAAGTCTCCTCCCCCGAGTTCTACACCTCCCTTTGTTCCATAATCTTCCCTACCCCTCTACACCCCATTGGGTATTGTAAGTCACCCCACTCCTTGTTCCTTTCTTATTGGACCCATGTTGTATCAATCATACCCTGGACCCTCCCATGTTTTGAATCTATTGGTTGTTTGGTTTCTACCGCCCCCCCTGTACCTCCCCTCCTTAAAAAGCCCTGCCCACCCTCCATTTCTTGTCTTCGTCCTTGGACCCTTCCGGATCAAACTTCTCCATGGAACCCACACGAAGGCCTCCCTTTCATCCTTTGCTCTCGCCTGTGCTCCCACCACTCGCTCGTGCTGTCTATTCCCGGCAGCAGAGCGTCCCTTTGCCCTGCTCGCCGGAGGCACCGAGGACACCCGCTGCTGGTGCAGCTAAGGGTCTGTCTGGGCTGACCCCGAGCTGCGCCAAAAGACAAGCTGAAATTTTAAGACATCACTGAAGGGTGTGGAAGTCCTTTCCAGGATTTGCAAGGAAGTTTTATTACAAGGATGAAAACTTATAAATAAAATCCTCCAAAGTTGGTGGCATAGTGCTGCTGTAAGTGATGCCTCAACACAGCCCTGCCATGACATGATTTATGAAAACCACGATCAAGTAAACCTATGAAAATGAGACATTAAATGAGTCATTTTTTAAACTTTAGATGCCTCCGAGCTTTCTTTTACCACTCTGTCCCCTCTCCAGTTAAAAACGCTTGAACAAAAGAGAAGAAAAAACAAAGAAAAACTGGGGGGACAATAGTCATGGACATTTATTAATTTCATTTGTCCTGCAGGGAGAAAGAGAGAGAGAGAGAGAAAGGAAGAGATGGAGCTCAAACTTTTTAGAAAAAGTTGAGTTTTTCCTTATTTAAAATGTTGAATATAAATTTCATACTCTTTAGAACAAAGTACAGTATGAAGAATCTGTACTAGCCCCAGGCAGAGACAGAGGAGAACTGCCCCATATGCATGCATTGTGAGATATTTTGTATGAGTTAGGAGGCAAGGGAGTAAGAGACATCTCCAGCAATGAGAAGAGGTGATGGCAAAGCACCCAAAAAAATTTTTGCATGCAATTTTATGGGCTGTCTTTTATAAACTAAACTCCTATTCTGCTCATCTGTGCAGTGACCAAAGGCCAGATCCATTTTCTCAGCTGAAGAAAAGAAAGACACAAGTCTCTCAGGAAACCACCTCAGCTACGAGGCTAGGGATTAACATACAGGATTTCTCCCTGCATCCCACACTGGATCCTTTCTACTCAAGTACTACTAATTTGTGTAGAAACACGAGAGATTCCTAGGATATGGCATGAAGGGAATCAGGCACCTTCCCTTATGCAGCCTCACTGCTAACGGGCTATGAATGGTGAAACAGCAGCCTGAGCTCATATCATAAAATAAGAGCACAGACTGCTGTTCAATGTAAAATGCAGACAACAGGTATCCCCTGCAAATGGAACAGGATTCAGGGTTGTGTTCTTTCCAGAACCTTTGTACATCAGGTCAACAAATTTTCAGTTCTTCTCTGAATAGTGAAGTGCTCCTAGTGAGGGCAAAATGGGTGGAGGGCATGAAGCAGTGAATGAAGGTGGGAGAAGCATATGAAAGAATTAGGAACACATAGGAACAACTCTTACCTCTGTGTGATTTACCAGAGTCAAATGAGAAGTTGGTTCAGGAACAAGGAATGCAATTTGTATCTACCGAATGACAAACTATGTTTAATAAAGATGTGACTCTGCAAAGGATTTAGGATGGAGGCATAGCAAGCAGGTGCACGCAGACATCAGTGCCACATGGCATATATAGTTCTTGGTTGAACAGATAATGCTGAAAAATTAGAAGCTGTCAAAAAGAGTCAGAAAAAATACCCAAACATGAGACAAAAGATTTTGAGAGGACCTTTAGGAAGCTTAGTCATAAAAGAAGACCAAAAAATGATTGATTGGTGTGTTGGTGGAGAAAAAATTTTCCATAAAGAAAAATTATGAAGTACTAAAAAACTGCTGACTTTAGCAGAAACAGAAACCAGTGGCTGAAAGAGGAAGGTACATGTGTTCATGTTTTGAAAGAAACATGTTTTGAAAGAAAGAGAAATTCTTGTATAGCACAGAACGCAATAAACCTATGGAACAAATCTCCAAGGAAAGTTTTGGACTTCGAGCCTTTCAATGACCCCAGAGCAAGTCTGGGTGCTTTTCTGGCAGGTAGTGTTCAATGCGGACTTCAGCTGAGTTACCAGCCTCAGCACAACAGCAACAGACAGGGAAGACTGTCTCACAGACCAAAACTGGACCAGATGGTCTGGTGGGTCCTTTGGATGTGTTCTCCGTGAACGTGCAAACTTAAAGTCTTTAAAGCTTTCTTAGAAAATTACAAATGTGTTCCCTTCAAATTAGCAAGTGCAGCACATGGGCAGCTTGGATAAAATCAGTGCTTTAACAATAAAAACAAGAGATTCAATTATGCATGACTTGCCCCTTTGCTGTTTAAAGGATATTGGCATTTTCACTTCCACTGGCTGAGAACCTGCTGTGAATACCACTTGGACCAGGGAGACTGATGACATTTTGAAAGAACTACATCATTCACCTGATGAACTTTTTATGAGACAAGGAATTTATTTCTATCCATTAATCTACAAACATAAACATCTAAAGGCTTTAAAACTGAAAAACATGTAAAAACCTCTGTCTTTTCAGGACCTTTTACAGTGAAGTCCATACACACACTAGTCTGCCAGTTTATAAGGTTTGTTTCTCAGCATGCTGCTCCATCAAATTCCTCAGTGGCCTCTCTTTTTCCTTTTTCAGTTGTTTGGATGAAGTCCTAGCCCCACCTCTGTCTACAGTCAAACTTAAAGTGGGGAAAGGGGGGAAGCCTTGCAGTCTGTCTTTTGCCTTCAAAATGCCTTCCTGCTAACCTTTTTGATTTCCCAGGTTTGTCTAACCAGCACTGCTCACCCTGACAGCTTTGGCTGGTCCTCTACTCCCTTCTGTGTGAGTATGGTGAGGGAACAAACCTGCACCCTAGTCTGTCTTCAAATGCACACCAGAGACAGTGGCTGGGCCAGTGCTGTACAGCCCACATACACACGTTTCTTAACACTCAAACTTACAATTCCTTTCAAGTTTTCTTTCATTTCTTAAACTCCATACCAACAATTCAGGTGTTCTTCCAGGTGGCACAATGCTCGTAACAACAAAAACCATACACAAGGTTGGGACTTTCAGCTGCGGAACGGGGCTCTGCATACTTGAGCTAACACAGTGGAATATTCACCTTACAAGGTAACTGTAAATGCAGGAGCCAGTAGACACAGTTTCCTAATAGTTTTTATGGATGCCTGCTTGTCGCGGCAGCCGTTGGGTGGCGGGGTGCTGCAACTTTCCTAAAGCGTCTCCAGAAGGAACCGCTCAGCAGGGCTAACACACTCACACACCAGATAGCTCCACAGACGGGCTGACGGTGCAGAGACAGGAAGGATCTTCATGTAGGGTTCCACAAGAGAGGTTTATTCCACACACGCAAAGGGGTCCAAGGACAAAGACAACAAAATGGCTGAGGGTCCAGGTTTAAAGATGGGATAGGAAGGGGTGGGGAGAGCATCAGGACCAATCATCTGAGGGCACAGGGGTGGTACATAGGCAGAGCCAGGGTAAGGGAGCCAATAAGGGAATGGTGAGGCAGGAGCAGGGAAACAAGGGCCAGTGGGAGGACGGGGAAGGGAGAACTTTCTAAAGGGGAGACATATAATAAGGGGCGGGAAGGCTACGGGTCAATCAGGGAAACAGAACCAGGGTACATTAACATAACAGAACAAAGCACGCTGGGAGAGGCTTTTTCAATCATCCTAACCTTGGAATGTGCTTAGGGCCCTTCCTTCCAGGGGAATGTTGTGGTCCCTTTGTTACCAGGCTCACTGGCCTCCATGCTTGTTAGCAACAGAGAAGAATCTCAGAAAATATGTTTCTAATCCAGGTTCATGACAGAAGAGTATTTGAGAAGAATATTCACAGGTATCTCAAACAAATTATCTGTTCTGACCTCTTCTTTCTTGTCCCTTAAAAAACTGTGCTTGCTGTAGTCTTACACCTCTCTTGCTCATTCTTTCAGTCTGTTCTTGACAGTGACTTCCAGCCTCCATTCTCCAGGTTTCTCACCCCGGTATCCATTTTCTTATCCATTTAGCTCTACGCTTTACCTCTAGCTTTGTTCTTCATCACTCCAGTCCCTTGACTCCCCCGTCCCAGCATCCAAGGTTGTTTCCTCATTTTCAGTATCTTCATCCTGCCTTTATTCTCTCCATTTGCATGTTCAGCATGTTTGGCTCCCTGCTTGGTCTCTCTCTCTGCCTCCCAGGGTGTCACAATCCCAGCCTCTTGCCCCATGTTGCTCAAAATTCCTGTCTGGCTTTCTATTCAGCCAGTTCTTCCCCTCAGCAAAGATCCTGCTCACAGGCAGCTCTCTTTTCACAGTATTTGATCCTCCTCACCCCTCCCATTAGGTTTCTAAGGACAGTCTCTTTGTCTCACTAACCTCAAGATGCTGCTTAAATTCTTTATTCTTCTCAGCCTTTCTTCCACAACCCATTCATTAGTACTCCCAGTCTCTGCTCCTTTCCCAGTTTCCCCCCATCCCACCCTACTTTCACCAGCCCCTCTCAAAATACTCACCCAGCCTGTTTTAATCTTGCTCTTTCCTACTTCTCTTCCGTCACATCATCTCCAAGTCACAGTGTCATTCCTTTCCTGTTCAATCTTAGCATTACGGGCATGAAGGTAGAGCTGTGTTGATGGCAGAGTATGCTTGGATGAGGGGAAACTGGTATGGAAGCAGAGACTAGGAATGCAAGAGAAATAGTCAAGATGGGATTAGCAGCCTGTTTTTGCATTGAATGGGTCCTCAAAAAAAACCAAAAAAACCACATTTGACTGCACTTTCTGTATACTCAGAAAGAAAGATAGTACCTTGAAGATCACATATTCATTATGGAAAAATTCTGCTTTAAATGCTAAAATTTAGCAGTTAAAGGTAGCAAAAATTTGGGTCATTGCCGTTATCAAGGGATCTTAATTAACAATTTGCCATTATTCTAGGTGTAATTCAACTTTATTTTATCACATAATAGTAACAGTTTCATCTGCATGAAAACTTCATGTTAGTATTTAATTCTAATGTTGTGACAACATGTGATACCTTCAGTAATGATCAGTACAAAGTGCGAGAAGACTTTGTACGAACATCTACTACAAAACTGTTTCTTTGAGAAAGGGCTTACAGTCCCAAATGAAGATTTAATTGACTCGATTCTTCACATTTCACCCAGCAACTTTCTGATTATAAGAACATGAGGACAGAGTGCAAAACACAACAAGGTTAAGTAATTTTAAATAGCCAATTATCCATATATGGCCATGCTGGATTTGGGTTTAATTGCTTTAGACATGCAAGCTTTTTCTCCAGCTGACTTTTCACAGCCCACAAACACACAAATTCCTGCAAAAGTAACAGTGTTCTGAAAATGCACCATAATGAATTTTCCAGTGCTCTGACCCAGTTTTAAGTCAAAGGTTTTCCTATACAGCTGAGTAAAAGACTTAGTAAATTGTAAGTGAACAAGACTGGCCTACTATAACAAGATTCTTATAATGAAGTAGGAGCTGAATGCCCAGCTCCTGAAAAATCTATCTCCATACTTTACAGAAAAACAACTGGAAAATGCAGAGCTCTATTTCCAAAACCTGTACAAAATGCTGTACATTTGGCTTAACATTAGCTGTACCTTTCTGATTCATAAAATCATAAATCAAATTCTTTTCTTATTTTCTCCCCATAATAGCTACACAATGCTGAAATTTTGCCACTGGCCATGGACCACTGCATCACGTTTTCAACTAGCAAATCTTTATTTTACTTTATAAAACATCAGGTTTAAAAATTACTATATTTTTCTAGCAATCTCTCTCCTCTATGCATAACAACCAAGAAAAAACGTAAGTACTGATTATTTTGTTAAGTCTGTTTGACTAAACGAAGTTGCCAAAAAACTATTAAAATCTCTGAAATTCACCATAAAAGTTTCATTTCCAAAAAGAGCCAGTAAAGCTGTCAAAGAAAAAAATAATTTCTATAATACATACTATTAGACCATACATAAATTGAACTGCACATGCATCAAGACTTAAATAACTATATAAAGGCATCCTAAATCTCCCGAGACAGATGGTAGGTCATATACACACAAGATATGCATTCCAAAATGATTTTCCTTTAATAGGAAAAAGAAAGGGAAGATGAAAGCATAGTGGGCAAGTGGTTAAAATATTGTTAAATTACAACAAAATGCATGAGATTATGCTGCAATATTAGACAATGCAAAACAAATGAAACCAAAGGATCACATGGTTGTTTTGCCCCTGATTCAGGAAATCACTTAAACATATGTATGAGGACATCTTGGTTCAGGAAGGAATGTAAGTGCAAGCTTAAATGTAATCATGATGAGATTTTCACCTCCAGTCTGGCCCCTGTATTCCAGGTCCAGCATCTGGTGTAGTGGGAGGAGGTGCTAGGTATCCTCTGTAGAGCAAAAACAGGTGAAAAGGTCTCCTGGCAGATGATCCGAGCTTGAAGGCCCTCCAAGGTGGGGTGTAGGAGGGTGTCTGAATGAGGGTAAATAGATTTGCCCTATGAGCTCCCAAAGCACTGGGATTTCTGCACAGATCACACTTCACAGAGCATACTAGGTAGGCTGCCTGATCTGCATTGGCCAAAAACTCTTGTGGGCTCCTGAGATGATGAAGATATACATAGCCAATAAAGAACAAAACCTCCTTGGTCTACTCTAAGGTCCCCACACTCACCAGTATGGATTAGTCCAGCTGGTTTTGAGTATGATTTCTTGAACTACTCTGCTAATGTATCCATTACTTTTTGCCAGATTTGCTAGCAGCCCATGGAAATTTAAAATCCTCAAAATATCAGCCCAAATAAGATTGGACCTTCTTTGCAAATGTTATTAAAATACAAAATGGTTGTATAATACTATATATTTGCTTCAATATGGAAAGGAATATTGTACTTCCCTCTTTTTGTCCCCCAGCTATGCTACTCCCTAGTTACAACATAAAAAGAGGAGTTCGAAAGTCGATTGCAGAACTGATGGCAGAGTTTCATATTCATGACACATTCAGTGGAAAACTTTTCCCAAGTAGTGAGACCTGATTTTGGTATATTTTTAAGACCAGCTTTCAAAATTTAGTCCCAGTCCCACCACAATACACTTTCTCCGATTGCAGGGGATCAAAAACTCACCTTGAATGTGCAAGCTAGTTTTGCATACTGCAGAATTGTTATTGTCTGCTTTTTCCTCCTGTATGCATTTTCTTCTTAATGTTGCAAGACTTTTAAGTTTGTCCAGCAAATGATATAAAATGACATAGCTAATAATAGTGTTACCAAAAATATAATTTCCTTTTTTTAAAGAGATATTTTTATAGAATTAAGTGCACATCATTTTTGAATATGATGTTTTATTTGTGAAAATGTAAATGATCTTTTCATTAAATAGCAAACAAAATTATGTATCTCTGAAAAATATGATAATGCTTTTTTAAGGATGTGCAGATGGTGTAGCTAGAACATCTGCAGCAACAGAGAAACTGAAGAGAAGGGGAATTTTTTGAGAGGATGAGTTACTACCTCCAATCTCTGTTTTTGCAGTTTTGTTGCAATGTTCTTTAGTGAGAAGCATTCTCTGCCCTGGAGTGCTCAGTATTTGGCCTCTTTTCAGAGCTTCTACTGGACTCAAGAGAAAATCTTGATCATAAAATCTATTAAACATTTTAATCAGTCCATAGTACATTTTTCAACATGTCACCAGCTCAGCTTTTTTAATTTGCATCAAACATTATTTACACAAAGCACCTTCATAAACAAACAAAAAACAATAGTCATGCAATGGAGTAGGGCTAGAGAAGGATGGTCAGAAGAGTGATAAAGTTTCAGGATGAAGAATCACTATGTGGTCTTGTAATTTTCAGTCCAGGAAGAAAATAACCAGGGAACATGTTAGTGGTTAGAGACAAAAGTGTGGATTGACATCTCACTGCCTTTTCAAGAAGGAAGGTGTGACAAATGAAGGAAACAGGAATTTGGTTCAGCTGGGACAAAAGATGTAGTGGGACAAAAGATGTAGTTGTGGATCTCCGTGCTGTAGGATGTTTTAGGTGACTGAAGGTGATTGAAGATTACGTAGGTCCAAGGGTACGCTGAACAAACCCATGGACGAGAAATCCATTCAAGTTTGCTACTGCTTAGAAATTGCATCTGGTTTAGAAAACCTGCCTAGAAGCTGGAGGAATACATGTGGAAAACATACAGCCTTGTCTTGTTTTTGTACTCTTTCTAGGCACTCTGGCTTTGTCCACTGACATTTGTTACAGAGCTAAATGAATCCTTGGTCTGTGCCTATGGGTTTATATGGCAGAAATGGTTAAGTGTGCAAATGTGCAGGTAACAAATTAATAAACTTATGAAGCAACTTCTAAGGTTCTTCCCTATCATTACACATCCTTCCATGTGTCAAGAAGAAAATTAATTATAGTCATTACATAATAGGTGTTGTGCCTGAAGACCACTGAGGAGATAAGGAGCACTTGTAGTCTCTGCCTAGACTATATCATTAACTTCATCTAGTCTGAATTAACATTTTCACAAAATTAAGAGAAGTTAAATATATTTTTTTCAACATCCTCACTAAAATCTGGCTTTGGTTCTCTAGTTCAGAGGTGCTCAGACTTTTAAACCACCCGGGGAATGATGTCCACCTTAAAATACAAGCACTTTTACCCATTTCATTGAAAGTCCAGTAGTCCAAGTAGTGAATGAACTGTAAAAATTACTTCTTAAAACCAGTATTTCAAATATATTTTCATCTTCTTTGTATCATATTTCTGTGTAATTTTTTTTTCTAATTCTGTTCTTTCTGTAGGTCCTGGAAGGACTTAAAGTACTTTGTGCTCTGTCACTTCTTGTATTATGGTTAATGCAAATGGTGAGAACACTGTAGCTTCAGGTGGAGACTCCATCACCCTCAAAGTTTTCCTCCTGAGGTGACAATTTTTTCCAAGTTATACAGTGATCTTTTGTTGGCCAGCTTCTAGATTGTCTTGCTCTGATTTTGATTTTCAAGTAGATTTACAACAGCCCTGAAATGGGAAAATAATTAAACAAAGACATATTTTTAAGTAGTTATGTATAAATTGCTCTGAGTAATTATCTTCCCATCCACCATCACTATAACAGCTTTGCAAAGTCCTTCTTCTCAATCCCTAAAAGTTTCTTCCTGTTTTTCCTAGTGGCAAGACAAATATTAAACTACAGAGAAAGTTAAGTAGCTCTTCTTAGGTCATGTTTGTCAACAGTAAAACTGTATTTTCATCAAATAAGAAATAAATCACATTTTATGCTCTCCAGCTACCAGTGAAGAATCATCAAGATCACAGCAAAGATCACACCAACAGTCACAATTATCCCAATAAGCAGACAAAAGACCAGAATGATATTTGATCTGTTTCTCCTTGATAGCACTGATTCTATTCTCCTTGCTTTTTTTGTTTATGTTTCCAAACAAAAGAAGTACACGATCATTATTATGTTCAAATTTTCAAATTAATTTAGCATTTAATCTGAAGAACAGGACTGAAAAGGAGCAGGGCTTGATTACTTACTGTGTGACACCCTTCACAGCCTTGAGGCCTTTACTGTATCAGCAAAAGTTAGAATAGTAAATTTTTTATTGCAAAGACATATCTAACCAAGGAAGATGCAAAGAAAGAGATCAACTCATATGGAGTGGGAAATGTCGCTTTAACAGCTGTAAAACACAAAGAACTGCAATTCCCATAGAGAGGCAAAAAGTATCTGTTTGGTACACCTTAAGAATAACAAATATAACAACATTTTTTGTTTCAAGCAATGCTTTAATGTAAGATTTCAAGATGTGTTGATGTAAGATACGTGAATGATACAGAATTACCAGTGGTTGTCTGCCACTCGAGTCAGGCTGACTTCTTTGTTCTGTGCCTGGTACCAGGTGCTCTGTCACCCAGGGCTGAGGCACCAAGGGATTACCCTGCTGCAGAAGAATTTCAACAACGGCAATTGCTGCAGTAATAATGATAGTAATGAAAACAAAAGCGAGCATGCCAACAAAAGACTGAATTCAAGGATTCGAGTGCTGCTTTTCAGTTGCCTGTTTCTATCAAGGTCTGCAAAGCCTTTATTTAAAGCAAATAGCCACTAGGCGTGGAAAGGAGTTGTTTTGCATGGACAGGAGGCCCAGAAACACTGTGGTGAGGAGCAGCTGCATTTGTCTGAGAAGTGAAAGCCATAGCAAGGATATCAAGTAAGAATACATTTTATAATGCTGTGGCCTCTTCAACCATTCACTTAAGGAAACAGAGCCATTACTTTGGCTGTTTCTCTAAGACCATACTCACCAGTTAGAAGATGTATCTAACAACGCAGGAAGAGTGGGAAATACAGAAGATAATCAATCAACTTCCCCCTTCTGCCTTTTGGCTGTGAATAAAGAAATGCCTGCAATACAAAACCAGCCACCTTGTTCTGAAATTTAATTGACCTTATTTGTTCAGTGCCATTCAAACAAATCAGGGAATTGTCAGGCATTGCCAGATCTCTCCAGTTTTGACAGTTTTACACAAGCCAACCCTAATTTCTCTTTCATTTTCCCTTATATAGATTCTATATTATAAGGTACTATTTTGTTGCTGACTGGTGTGCAAAACTCATGTTCAGCCTGGTAGGAATTCTGAGTAGCAGAATGACTGCTGAAAAACCATTTCTATTTCTATTTATGCTTCATTTCTACTTCTATATAAGGTCCTGTGCCACTGTCATCACTGTAGTTTCTAAGCAACTCTTTCATTACATCATTGGAGTTTCATTCTCCTTCATCTTAGAATTCTTGTTGAGATATTCTTAACCACACTTCATGCATAGGATTCTTCTGATTCTTCTGCAAGATACAGGACAGGTAAGAATGGTGAACTGGCTGAGAATAACATACATAGTAATTCTGAATATTGGGGCTTACATACAATGTAGAGTTACTTGCTTTTAGACTAGTTCACTTCATTGTCTGGAATGTGTCTTTTTAGAATTCCACATGTTTGTGGGGAATGGATGTTAATGAAAATTATCTTTGATTTTTGCAATTTCTTTAATGTAATTTATTATCCCCTTGGCAAGATGTGAGTTTGGAACTCTAAGAACACTTCTATTTACAGGCTGTAAGAGGAGCCTGACGAAGAGAAAAGCAAGTTTTGTGTTTTTCACAGCTAATCTACTCAAGTTGTCTTTCTAGGCAAGAAAATCTTCCAATAATCAAGAACCAGAACTGCCCAAGAGACAAAATGATAACACAAAAGGATGCCTTCCAAGCAAACAAGCAGGAAGCAGACAAAAGCTGCTTCCCAGTTAGCTGGTTCACAATGAGCAAGGACAGACTCACATCAGGTGCACTTTTAAGCTCCTGACTGCAATCCTGAAGTCCAGGCAACACTTTCATTAGACAGTGAGATTTTGCCACACCCAGAATATGCCTTTCAAACACCTTCAGCTTGCAGGTAAGGTTACAAAGAGGTATTTACACCAACTTTCATAAAAACTGTACTTGGCTCAGTAAAAGTAGAAAGAACAAGTCTTTTTTTGAAACATGCAAAATCTAGTTCAATGACTTTCATCTTCAAGTCTACTGCCCACTGCAGATCTGTGTACTACTTTACTCTAAAGAATGATGAAAAAATCCCACTATTATATATTTCACACAACTATGTTGGAAAAAAAAAACCAAACCACACTAAAATTGTATGCACTCCACTAGAAATTTTCTAAGGTTCTACAATAAAAAAGAGATTAAGAACATATCTGAGAGTTTCAAGCAGATTGCCTCCAGCTCTGCCCAAAACTTAGCACATTAGCTTTACCTGTTGATTATTTATATTTGCTTAAAAGGGAGTGCCTTTAAACGAAATGCAATTCCTCTTCCTCATCCTCTCCCTCAAGTTTTTCATTGAGCTGGAGTTCCTCCTAGATCATGTTATGGACCGTACAGTAGTGTTCCATACACAAGTAGATGCTCAACCAAATATTTATAAGATCCAGCAGGCAACAGGAGTTCTCTCCACCAGTTTTCAGATCCAGAAAATAAGTATCACTTTGGCAGAGAGGAACAAGATTTTGCCTGTGCAGACTATTGGGTTTTGACTCTTAATATAACGATGATGCATAGCTTTTCTGCTCCCTTTCTAGATTATCTATAAGCCTTTTTCTATGGCTTTCTATGCCATTTTCTATGCCTTTTTCTATATATATTTAAAAATGGATAGAGATAAGCTAATGGGAGAGCAAGATTACATACACATGGAGGAGATCCGGGCTGTTAGCCTTGGGCACCAGGATTCCCTATTTAATTTCTATGCAAATGTAAGGACAACATGCTTTTGCTGATTACGCATTTGTACAGCAGCCAGTTACAGAGATGTGCCTTTTCTGCCTGATGGAAGCTTTGGCACTGAGGTCATCAGCAGGAAAGGGACTCAAAAGAGCTGGGGGCTACAATGGCCTCTGAGTCACAGAAATGCTGTTGCCTCCATCTTCTTCATAGAAGTGCCGCTGGACACACCCCGCGGCTTGCCCTCTCACTCGTGAGAAGTGTGGAGCTTGGAGCACAGCTGGGATCTCCGTAGGCCGACACCCCTCACGTGCCATCCTAATGAGGGTTGTTCTCTGCTCTTGCATTCTTCACTTCCAGAGTCCTCCCTCCTCACAGCACTATTATTAGCAAATATGAACAAACCGCCTTCCAGCTCCGAAGTCTTCACAAAACATTGAACAACACAAGCGGCTGGCGTGTGCAACACCCTTCAGTGTTTCAGGGTAGTGATTGAGTAAGAAGGACATGTAAAAAAGGCAGTCACTAAAGTATGGGATTTTCCTCACAGGGATCCCAATAATTTTTGATGAAGATAACTTTACTGTTATGTTTCTCTTGCTATAAAAGACAAGGACGAACTTTAGGTCTGAACAGCTCTGAAAACAAAAGAAGAGACAAGTTACTAAAGACCACTCACTTATGCAAAAGGATCATTATGCCTGTCATCCAAAGGTCTCCAAGGAGCACAGTGATCACAGGCAAAGGACACATGGAAGTTCTTCATGCATATATTTAAAATTGACTCATACAAAGTTTCAACACATGGAAAATCCACACAAATTTCTGTGAGGTTTTACCTGACCTTTTGCAATATCTCTTCCCTATGTCCTTCCCACCTCCCACCTTAAAGCCCAAAGCACAAAATGTCACACTATGTATTTTCAAGTGTTGGCTTTGGGGCCAGGTTTGGTGTTGCTGAATCTGGCCACTGCTGCTGAGGTGGCAAAACATCAGAGCACCGGTAAGAGGAGTAAGGATGAGACAAAAGCAAACACATTCACTCTGTATCAGCTGCATTGATGATTTTGAGCTCTGTTGAAGACTTAGGGGCTCTCTCTCTAAGGAAGTCCCAGGAACTGAGAAAGGCAGCGTTGTACCATGGACAGAAACGCTACCCCTTTCCAGTCTGAACAACACAGCAAACCATGCTTCTAGAGAACAGAGCAGTTATGCAAAATATGAGGGAGCAGCTCTAAAGAACTACATACAAATACAAGGAATCTTGTTGCATCCACTGGTGCTGTCAGAATGATCTTTCTCTTTTCCTCCTGACCCTGTTAGAAAAGTAAATAAAATCCTCTGATTTGGCTAGACTTCTGACCATTCACAGAGAGAAAAACTGGAAGTCCTTCAGCTGATGACTTCTTCTGTCTACCTAATTAAGAGTTAATAATTTTTAAAGTCCAAACAATATTACTCCTGGGGAAACAAACCCCAGAAACTCCTTTGGGCATCTCTGTACAAAGCCAAAGGACACTCATCTGGCACTAAGCAGGACAATCCACTCTTTCTAATCTACTCAATATACCTTAGAGCTTGTCTTCTCCAGATTCCCGTATGGTCATAAATATTTTCTGAGTCAATAAATCTCAGTCCTTGTAAAAATTCCTCAATGGGTCTGTTGGGTGGTTTCTTCTGACCGCTTTTCAACAAGTGTACTCAGTTACAGCTTAAACACGAGCAAGTGAGTTGTCGTATTGGTGACTCACTGACTCAAGTCAAAGGAAAAATTTTCATGCTTAAACCCAAAACAGATTAAGTGTTCTGCTTATTCAGGTCTCAAAAAAGGAAGCTTCCACTATACAAAAAGGCATGGAGAGGCTGAAGAGTGAGAGAAGCAGGGGGGAGGAGGGGAGAAGCTTTGGGTGGTTTGTGACAGCCGTATGCATTTAGAAAATGAATGAACAAATTTTATGTTACTCTACAATGGCAAAAAGGACCTCCACAGAGATACAAGAAATAGCCTATCTTACTGAAGAGATAGGAAAGAAGGCAGGATTCCCAGGCCAGTTTTATGTAGGTAAACAACATGGAGGGAAGAAACATGGGGAGGGATATCTCAAAGGATTTCTTTCTTTCTACTCTGCCATAATTTTGAATAAGACCTCAATTTACACTATTCAGGAAAAAAAAAGAATTTTGATGAGCAAAACATTTTTCATGCTCTCTCTGATTAGGAAAGATTTCTGTGTGGCTGTTCTGTTTTGAGAAAATCAGCACACTGCTACCTTCATCATGAAGTCAGCAAAATCCCATTAGCATAGGAGCTGAGAACAGTACCACTGAACTATTTTATGATGTATTCTTTTTAGTGTTAAACCTCAATATATCTATTGTGCATAAGCAAATTTCAGATGGCTACTAAGAGAAAAACTCAAAAGTTTGTTTTCCTGCTTCTGTATTGAAGTGTAAAAGAGACAACTGCAGAACCAGTTCTGCTGGTGCTACCAGACTTAGTGAGACAAAAAGAAATCTATATTAACCAACCTTGGTGCAGTAAAAAATAAGCAGGTAATAGAAAACCCTCTTTATTTTAGCTTGAATTTTTACAAAGTATAAAGGAAAGAGTTATTCCTACTGCAAGGAACCTCTCAATTTCTATTCTGTCATTTCCTTTTATATGTCTCTTTTACTGGGCTGCATTTCATGACTGTCATTATCACAGCACACAAGCTCCTGCCCATATAGTACTGGTGACATGCAGTCTTACAAAGATTGAGTACTACATAAAAACACAAGGCCATATCACTACAACACTGCGAGCGTCTCTCTGAGCTTACCAGTTGATGTGTAGACTGTGTATTTTACAGAGGCAACAACATTTCCATTTTCTTGGTTTCACACTGGAAAGTGACTGAATGGGTATCACTGCAAAATTCCATAATAGCCAAACCATTGAGAGGAATGTGTGCTTTATGGCCATATATTAAAAAAGGGGAAAAGAAAAAAAGGAGGGTTATTTTTTTCTTAATAGGTCTGCAAAGACAAGTTGTGTTGTGTCAGATGCACAGAAATATGCTTATTCTACTCCAACAGCTTCCAATTGGTCATGACCTTTTGGGCCCTGGGAAAATTTCTCCCATCTCTCCATCTTCTACTTGAACAATTAGGAAGGGCAATATGTTTGTGACTTGCTGCACACATATTCATCAGGCACTATGCCCCATTCTTCTGAAATAACAGTAAACATTATTCTGTCAGATTATTGTTTCCCTCACATAAGCAGGAAATTGAAGCTGCATAATGGAGCAAAGTCATGTGAGTCCTTGTATTACCAACTCATCACTGAAAATCAGGGCTTAATTGCATTATGACAGCAAAGGACATAATCTGCCCAGAAGTCTGCACAATTCATAAGGAGAATGTGGTAAATACATGCAGTATCAAATTTTTCTGCACAAAGTGTAATTCAATTACTGACCTTGTTTGGAATTAACATCTTCCAAACGTATTTAAATCAATATGCAGGAGGTATGTAAGTACAAGACACCTTCACCCAGGCAAGGCCCTCAGAAAATGGTATTTCCCCTATATGAGAAACTTTAATAGGTATATCATCAACTATATGAAACATGTCTGTATAAATCATAAAGTTCATAATCCTTTGAACCACAGAATGTTACTTGGAAATTATCCTTTCCTTTAAAATTACTTAAAATACATTTTGCTTGGTTTAATGCCTAGAATGAAGTATGTAGCAGAAAACCAGTATTTTACAGGGACTTGAAATCAAGAGTGTATCAGTACTGAAAGGAGATCTAAAACATTACTGGATTGCTTAACACAGTAATTAAAGGGTGGGATGCTATCACTACATTTTACTTCCACCACACTAACAGAGAGTGTTTCCTTTAAATCAACTTATATGCTCTGCATTACTGAATCACAGTGTTTCACGTACATCCACAGTCACCTGGCCCACAGCATTCCTCCACAGGGACAATAATTTTTCCTTCAGTCTCAGGGCATCCACTAGTTAACAGAACTTCTCAAAGGCCAATCCCCTTGAGGAGAGAAGGAAAATATTTCTTCATTTTCTTCTGTTTTTGCTTTCTGTTTCTTTATCCTGGATGTTAATTATGATATTTCTACCAAACACCAGGCAAAACAGACCTTCTCAGGCTGCCTGCTAAAGCTATCCTGTGCTGGTGTCTAAGATTTCAATACAACATCCATTTCTGTCAGACTCTGCACCCTACAGAGACAAATTCTTCAAATCATCATGCGTCAGAAAAGGAACTGAAAATTAATTCAAAGCTTTTCTTACAGCATAAACACTTAGAAGAAACTAATATATGTTCTGCAAACAGTTCATTCACTTTAAATATCAAAGCATTCAGGCTCCTGGCCTTTAAATGCTCAAATCAGATGGCACAGAGAATCCTGTACAGACTGCCAACTCAGTCTGCCTCCAGTCTTGTGACTATCTGAGTGTCTTCAACTCCCACCAAGGTCAACAGAAACCAAAGGCACTAAAATCCTGAAGGCACTGTAACTGGGGAGTCTGAAGTTACCTAACAGTGACCAAGAGTGCATGATACAGGAATACCACCAACAAGCCTCCAAAATGAAGCCTCTCAGAGCACAGAGGCTAGTGGTTGGTAATATAGGGTTTCTCATGAGAAACAGGTGAAATCAAGGGTTGACCGCCTGGACTACATGGAGGGTCTTACTGAAGACAATAGGAGGTAACCTATGACACATGTTTGAAGTTCAAGAAAATTCCTACAAAACATTGAAGGAAGAAAAACTGTTCACTCTCACTATCAGGATTTCAATGGAAACATCCTCATTTTAACAATTACACATATATTCAAAACAAGTGCTATAATTGTTTTTGCCAAACAGTGTGTACACAGTTCATTGGAATGACATAGCTTGTGGGGGAGGCAGGAATAATATGCTTAGGCCCAGTAAACACTGAAGGTTCTGTCATTTTTCCAGAAGCATTTTGCTTACTAATAGATATGGAAAGAGGAGATTTAAACTCCCTTTGCAGAGGAATGATAAATAGGAAATTTGTTTCAATATTGCATTTATGATGCATCTGCCTTCCTTAAATGTGTATTATATAAATAAATGGATTTCAGAATGTTTCAGAGATGCCATGCAAATCATGTGAAACAGAACTTCAAGTGACAGAGGGGGACACTACCACTTACTGAAAATGACACAGAATGAGGATCATTTTCTGTACCAGAGAATGTCTCATAAATGCAGAGACAGAGGTGTAGATGGTAGTGAACTGACACCTTTATTAAACGCATTCCTCTTTCTTCAGTGCAATGTAGGTTGTTCTAGCTAAGAAAAAGACAGGAAATCTGTGAAAAGACAAAAGGCTGGCTTGATGAAATCTGGGTGCTGGTTTAAATGTAATCACACTCACCAGGAAAAAAATTCACCATGGGAATTATCCATGGGAATACTAAAATCTGAGGAGTATATCGTACTCAAAAGTGTTGATGAAAAAACCTCTTTTAATTAGATCTGCAAGTTCTTTTGGTACTTCTCTGCCTCTTCCTTTTGGACAGCTTTTTCTCTTATCCCTATGTTTCATTCCCCCACCTCTTCTTAGCTGCTGCCAATGCTGAAGAAATTAACTGCTGAGATGCTCTAATAAATGAAGTCTTAATTCAACAAGTCATAAAAGCTAACCTAAAAGAAAAGTGCAGTAAAATAAATTACCTAAATGAAATTCACCCTAAAGAAATGTAAATTAACGGACTACAAGAGGGGTGGTGAAGAGGCATGACCCACAAAGAACTGAATAATTTGCAATACCAAAACAGCAGTTTTGAGAGAAATCTGAAGGTAAGAGGGGAAAAACAATTAAATCACAAAGACCCTATGGCAAAACTGAGGAAAGTGTGACAAGACACTATTAACATATACTTTAATTGTGCTTTAATGCTTCTGTAAACCTGGATTATGACTAAAGAAGCAATTGATTTGAGCCTCAGCGTTACTGCAAAAAAATTGAGAAAATTTAGTCAGTTCAGATATCAAGAAATACGAAGGGCTAGAAAGATGAATCTAGGGAATAAAAAGGACTGTGAAGGAGAAAAATAGTTCACAGCATTACTGGAAGAACCAAGAAGCTACCTTTCAGCCTTTCAAAAGACAAACATAGAAGCATAGAATTGTTTGGGTTGGAAGTGACCTTAAAGATCTTCTAGTTCCAACCCCTTGGCCATGGGCAGGTACACCTTCTACTAGACCATGTTGTGCAATGCCTGATCCAGCTTGACTTTGAACACTTCCAAGAATGGAGTATCCACTTCTCTGGGAAGACACTGTTACAGTGCCTCACCACTCTCATAGTCAAGAATTTCTTCCTAATACCTAATATAAATCTGCCCCTTTGTGCTATCACTACATACCCTCGTAAAATGTTCCTTTCCAGCTTTCTTGTAGGTCCCCCTTAAGTACTGGAAAGTGCTATTAGGTCTCCTCAGAAGCCTTCTCTTCTCCAGGCTGAACAACCCCAGCTGTCTCAGCCTGTCTTTCATAGGAGAGATGCTCCAGCCCTCTGATCATCTTTATGGTCCTCCTCTGGAATTGCTCCAGCAGGTCCACATCCTTCTGATGCTGGGGCCCCAGAGCTGGATGCAGTACTCCGGGCAGGGTCTCACAAGACCAGAGTAGAGGGGCAGAATCACCTCCCTCAATCTGCTGGTCACGCTCTCTTTGACTCAGCCCAGGACATGGCTGGCTTTCACCAACACCCCCAAATCCTTCTCCTCAGGGCTGCTCTCTATCCAATTTCCACCCAATCTGTGTTCGTGTTTGGGATCACCCTGACCCAGGTGCAGGACCTTGCACTCAGCCTTGTTGACCTTCGTGATGTTCGCACAGACACACATCTCAAGCCTGTCCAGATCCCTTTGGATAGCATCCCTTCCCTCCAGTGTGTTGACTGCTGCTTGAAGCTTGGTGTCATTGAAAGCTTCCTGAGGGTGCCCTCAGTCCCACTGTCCATGTCACCAAAAAAAGATGTTAAACAGCTCCCATCCCAACACCGGTCCCTGAGGAATGACACTCATCAGTGGTATTCACTTGGACATTGAGCTGTTGACTGCAAATCTTTGAGAATGACAATCCAGCAAATTCCTTATCCACTGAGTGATCCATCCATTAGATCTAATTTAGAGACAAGAATATCATGTGAGAAAGTGTCACAAGTCCAGGTAGATGGTATCAGTTATTCTTTCCTTATCTACCATTGTTGTAACCCCATCACATATAGCCACCAAATTCATCAGGCACAATTTTCCTTTAGTGAATGCCACTAATTATCTCCTTATTTTCCATGAGCCTTAGCATAGTTTGCAGGAGGATCTGCTCCATGATCTTGCTGAGCACTGAGGTGAGACTGCCAGGCCTGTAGATCCCCAGGTCTGCCTGTTTAAAAACAGGGATTATTTTTCCACTTTTCCAAACAATGGGAACTTTATTGGACTCACAACTTCTCAAATAAGATGGACAGTGTCTTAGCCAGTTCCTCCACCCTCAGAACACACAGATGCATCTCATCAGGTCCTATGGGCTTGTGCACCTTCAAGTGCCTTAGATAATCTCAAACCTGACCTGCTCCCAGAGTCCCTGACTTGGCCTTCTGTGATGTGGGTGTTGTGGCTGGAGCACTTGTTGCAAGGCAACAAGAGTTGTTGGCCTTGAGACCCCAGTCTCTTCCACGTCCCAGATAATCAGGTCACCTTTTTCCTTCTGGAGAAGACCCACATTTTTTCTAGTCTTCCTTTTATCACCAAAGAACCTATAGAAGTTTTTCTTGTTGTCCTTGATATCTCTGGCTGAACTTAATTCTGTCAGGGTTTTAGCTTTCATAACCTGAATGCTGAACAATTTCTCTGTATTCTGTCAGGCTACCTGTTCTTGCTTCTACCCTCTGTAGGCTTCCTGGTTTGTATTTGAGTTTGTCCAGGAGCTCCTTGTTCATTCCTGCAGGTCTCCTGGCATTTTTGCTTGACTTCTTCTTTGTTGGGATGCATCTCACTTGAGCTTGGAGGAGGGATTCTTAAAAATCAAGCCTCTTTCTTGGGCCCTTCTTCCTTCCAGGGCTTTATCCCACAATGGTCTACCAAGCAGACCCCTGAAGAGGCCAAAGTCTGCTCTCTGAAAATCCAGGGTAAGCACGCCACACATTGAACAGCCCAGACTAGAACGAAGGCTACAAATGTGATCTGAGCTCCAAATATGAGATGATGACTTTTATTTTTTGTTAGTTTCCCTTTCTGAATTCTGCTGCAAGATGATACAATTTTCAGAATAACATATAAATATAAAATATAAACATATTTTATATATAATGAATTATAATAAATATAATATATTAATATATAAATATGATTTTATTGGGTCTGGCTGGCATGGAATTTACTTTTCACATAGCAGCTCTCATAGTGCTGTGCTCTGTATTTGTAGCTGGATTCTTGTTGATAATACATAGCTGTTTTGGTTACTGCTGAGTATCAGGGCTATCTCTTCACCACGCCCTCCTCCAAAAACCAGTAAGCTGAGGGTGGGCAAGAGGCCAGTGGGGGACAGCCAAGACAGTTGACCCAAGCTGACCAAAGGGATATTCCATATACCATATGGTGTCTTGCTCAGCAATAAAACCTCGGAGAAAATAGTAGGAGGAGAAAACACATTTATTAAGGCATTTTTCTTCCATAGCAACCACTATGCATACCAAGGCCCGGTTTCCTGGGAAGAGTGTGGACATCGCCTGCTGATGGGAAGTAGACAATGATTCTGTTTGTTTGTTTCTTTCTTTTGCTTCTGTGCACAGCCTTTGGTTTTCTTTATTAGACTGCCTTCCTCTTGATCCATGACTTTTTAATCCAATTTTGTCCCCCCTGTCTTTTAAGGAGGGGAGTGAAGCAGCAGCTTGGTGGGTACCTGGCATCAGCCCAGGTCAACCCACCAAATCACTGACTGAGGGACCAAAGATAAAACTGAGATGAAATTTAAGGAAACTCCCTTCAAACACAGCACATTTGAGATGTGCTAGAGGGATTGGACCTAAGGAGCAGATTGTTGTTATGCAAAACATGCAGGCATTGGAGAAGTGAAGTTATTAAAGAGTATGGGGATACATATACTGCAGCAGTATATGGTATGCATAAGCAGAACTGAAATTATGAAGTGAAGAATGCAAAATATTAAAGTATATAGAAGTAAAATAAATGTCTGACACCATTTTCTCTTTGTCCTTCAAACCATGTGCTCGGCTGCCTAGCACCATACTGGATGCGGGGAGGTGTCCCCTGTATTTTGGGTCTCTCTTTGTTCTGGGGAGTCCACAAGATTTAGCAGGTTTTGTATCTAGTGGTTATTTGCTGTTATTTCTTGACTATTGCTGTTCTGATTGTTGGCAAACTGTTAGTTTTCATTTACATCTACTCATAATCATTCCTTATTGGTGGAAAGGGATTGGTTGAACCTATAAAGGGAGGCAACTAATTTCACAGTGTTCTCCTTTAAATTGTCTCAAAGCAAGACAATCTCTCAAATCCATAAGGTCCTACGATGTGAAATAGGATCGGATCAAGGAAGTTCTATCAATGGAAATACGAAAAAGCAACTGAATAAAATATAAAGGCATACACTAGAAAATGTCAGATAGATGGGGACAAAAACTTGTCTCTCTTTCTTTTTTCTATGGTCTTATGGGAAACTGAATTTGTTTAGAAAAAAAATAATAGCATTTCTGATTCAAGACTGCTTCCTAAGTAATATAATTACCACTTCACAGCAGTTTCTATCATCATGCCAAATGCAGAATTGTCTCCTTAGGGCTCATCTCATTTTTCCTCTCTCCCTTTCTACTCCAGAATGATACCTCTCCTCTCCATATCACGATTTATAAATTGTACAAATGTGGAATACAGAACAGGCTACTGCAGGAAAGCAATTTTTTGGCAATATTGTATGTAGGAAGACATCTGTGAGAAGCATCAGAAGATCTTTCATCTTCTGAACATCTCACAGATGTTCACAAATAGCGAAAATTGTTACTTTGGGGAAGACAGCTCATGTGCCAATAAACGTAGGGAACTGGTTTAAAATAGGCTCTTGCAGGCTGTGAAATTAATAAAACAACAGATCTGACCTAAAATCCTAATGACAATCAGCCTGATTGTTTTTGTTAATTATAGTTATTGGCAATTGAAATCAATGAGAGGTGAATGAGGGCAAGCAAATTACAACTGCTAAATTGCTTCAGTTAGCACTTTTTTTTATTTTTTCCAAAACCAAATGACAATATATTTTATTCATCTGCTTTGTTACTTACCACATGTTACTGCATTCTCCAAATCCTTCTTCTGTGAACATAGTGGCATTCAGACCAGAACAGAGTCTGAAGTTACATATGTAGTACAATGACAGGGGTTGAAATGCCCAATTAACAGTAAACTCACTCCTTGAAATCTTTCCCAATTTTAGTAAAAATATGAAATTTGCCAACATTTTTGCTTTCACTAACTAGACCAGAAAACTAAGACATTTGTGAAATTTATTGTAACATCTAGTGTGAAGAGCATTCATGTTTAAACAAACCTTGAGATGATTCTTTAAAAGAATTTTAAATTTTACTTTTAAGAATTTTACTTTTAAAAGTATTTTTCTTATAAACGAGTCTATGATGTTAAATCAGCCTCCTGAATGCTCTGGGAAGACCAGTGTCTAGATTCTATGCAAATTATAGGTTTTCCCTGAAAAGACTTATGAGAAGTTTTCATGAAACAATATTCAATTAGCTAGTTTCCTTGTTCTTTCTGGTTAACATATGCCTTCCCACTTGATTTTTCCTCCATCACTCTTCAAGGTCAAGTTCACACAAACAGCACAAAGATGAGTCAACTAGGTACAGTATTTTAATTAGGGACTGGGGTTTTAATCACTGTGCTTGGGTTCCTTCCATTTTTAATAGTACTTTGAGGTTCCAAAATGCACAAAAGCAAAAGGTTCTCATCTCTATATGGGATTCAAATCTGGATTATATATTTATTCCTAATAACATGCAGTTTGAATGTTTGCTTATAATCATACTGAGATGCAGTAATTGTACTGTAGAAAAACTAACTTAGTGAAGCTCCTTTGGAAATTATTAATTAAATAAGCTGTAGGTCTTTTCAATCCTTCCAAATGCAAAGAGAATTTCACTATGACTGGTTTTACAAGTCTACACTGCCAGTCCTGCCTACTCAGAATATTTTTTTCTGATAACAAATATATACCACTGTAAAGTTTGCTTTCACTGTCTCTCAGTTTCTTATATTCAAGATTTATGTTTACAGAACATTATTTCTGTGCAGCACTGCAAGTTTATATATCACTTCTTGCTACTAAATCTCTGAGTAACATTTACAGTTTACACATACTATCCAAAAGTTTAGATTTCTCAGGTTAAAAGGAATGGATCTATTTCTCTTTCAGTCAGTGATACACAAATATAAAGCCTTTTTTCTTCCGCTGTAAAGGATTTACTATACAGCTGCACAGTGCATTTTCCATAGTGGTACACTGATACTGGACTCTTTTTCTCAACATAATAAATGAGCCATCAAAATCTTAATCTTCTGTTATCTCTGTCTCTATGGTTTTGACATTTACTTCAGCATATAAGCTGTGCTCATCTGACCAGTCTTCTTTCTGGTGTACGCACAACAATCCTTAAACAATAGCTCTCCAGCTGAATGATAAAATATCCAGTCTTAGCCAAAACATAAAGAAAATACTGTAAGATTAAAATCCTAGGAAAACAGAGGAAAGCTTTAAAACAGATAGTGTGTCCTCAAACTCTATCATTAATTAGCTTCAAAAAATAAGAACTTCTTCAGAAAATGGTCCTCACCATGGACATCCTATCATGTTTCCCTTAGCCTTCTTTAAGTTGATGGGGCCAACTTTCAGCTGTCTTGTCTGGTGACAACTACCACAGTGCAGCCAAGAGCTGGAGGAGAACTTAAGGGTTCTGTCTACAGTCTAAATACAGTCCTGTTTAAAAACATTTCTTTTCAGCTTGGTACATGGGGGGTGCTCTTGTGCAGAATAAACAAACATACAAAAATGAATGGGAGAGAGGATTAGGACAGATTCAGATGATGTAGATTCTCAGTACAATAGACTTCTGAGAATTCATATCAGCTTACAATGTACCCCAAATGTCTACCCTGAAAGTAGGCATTACCATAATTCAGTTTGGAGGTGACAAGCTGAGTGTAGCCACAGCAGGGTGTCATCATATTGGAAAGGAGAAGATGCCATTTCCCATCCAGAAACAAATTAAAAAAAAAAAAAAAAAAAAAAAGAAAAAGAAAAAGAAAAAGAAAAAGCTTTAGAAACAACAAGAGACACAAAACATCAGATATCACTAATAGGAAGCTGAGGTACTTTGCTAACCAGCAAAAGCAAACGTCTCATAATAGTTGTAGATACCAACCATGATGTTCTTTCAGGATGCCCCTGGCTGCAGGAGGACCACAAGGTGCAGCATGGCTCCTTTTTTCAGAGACTCATAATGATGAACTGATTGTAGCTCTAAATAAAAAAAGATACTGTATTTTCTAAGTAGCATTACTCCAAATAAACCTTTAAACACATCTAAACATTAAAAGCAGATTGATTCTAAATTAACAAGTTAATCAGGAAGCCCCAATCCAGATTTTTGATGTAATGAAATTTATTTTAAAAGCCACTAAAAGGAACTTTGAGGGAAATAGGATCACTGAAGATAATATAATACTTTTTATATGGATTATATCAATCTTCAATGCCAATATCACAATACAAAGTCTTGTATTGCTTTCTTTACTTCCATTTCCTCCATCCATTTTACTTGAACCAAAATGTTAAGAAAGCTTCTAGTAAGAAACTACAGATCTTTCTACTTATGTAAGATGTCTGGTTCCAGTTGCATCAGGTTCAGATAAAAATATAGTGTTAGCCCTACGAAAAAGAATTATGTATATAAGCTTCCATTAGCATTAATAGGAGTTATATATGTAAATCCCACACATGCTGTGATAAGAATGTGCTAAGAAACTGCATTTACATTCCTGTCAGGGGGCTGCAATTAGTACCAGCACAGCAAAGGCAGCCTGTATTCCTCTCGACATTTGGAAGCCTTGTAAAACCTGTGTCGAACAGAAATCTTTGCCATTATACCCTGTTTTAATTACAAGCCACATCACAGCATATGTGCAGAATATTTTGATAAACACTTTAAAAGCCCAGAGAAATCCTACTAAAAATGTTCACTGAGAGCACTCAAAGTCATGGTTGTGAACCTGAGGGGAACTCGCTCACTCACTCACTCACTCACTCACTCACTCCTGAGCTGGGCATCTTTTTTTACTAAGTATTGTGGCTTTAGGACTTAGGGAGTCCTGAAGGTCAAAGTGCAGAGGGGAGAGGGAGCAGCATGACTCCAGCCCCAAAGCAGTAAGACGAATGACAGTGAAGAGGATTGGGTTTCCCAGGATGCAAATACTTCCATGGGCTTCGCACTTGAGAGTCCATCATCTCTGAACCTGTGCAATTTGTTGCTTGATGACAGAGAGAGAGGGTTTGCAGGGATCCAACTCTCAGTAGCCCCCTATTTTGGCTACGAGACTGAAGAGCAGATCCAGAGCTTTCCCTGTCGCCCCAGCTTCTCCCTTCAGGAGTGCCCTGTGATGGCTTAATAATACACTCCGACACCTTCCCACTGGCAGCAGATGACACCAGGGAGAGATTGCTGCATCCTGGCGGTGATTCAGGCTGGCTCAGGAAGCACGGCGCCAGGCAGCCTGCAAATTGCTGCTCGACAGGGCAGAACAGCCGCCCTCCCCGCAGCCCAGCTGTGCGACCCCCGACTCCAGAGAGGGAAGCTCCCCTCGGTGGGAGTGGAGATCCCCGGATCTGCGGGAGTATCCATGAGGGCAGATGTGCAGGCAGGTCTGTGCCTCCGTGCCCATGTGGGCTGGCAGGTCCAGGCACCACAAGCTCCTAGGTTGATGCTGGCAGTCAGAGCGAGAGCTGCTTGTGTGGCCTCTGCTGCTGTCCCTCGTGCTGGAACGCAAGTTCTAGTGAATAAAATGGGTGGCAAACCTAGTGGCACCAAAAGGATCTCACTGCCTGCTATAGATGGTCCAGGACAACATTTTGGTTACAGCTGAGGAGTCTCAGTTCTTCTCCAAAGTCCAGGAGAGGCAGATTTAGAGTCAACCTTGTGTGACTGACTCCAGTTTCTTAAAATACTACCCAAGGGTTTCCACAGTTCCTTTCAACCCCCCGTATACCAGGGTCCTGTGCAGACCTAAGAAGTGCACCCACACTCAGGAAACTGGCTCTTGCATATGATGGGAACATCAGACAACAGGATGTAGGGTCAGCAGGAGAGGATTTAAGAGCCTGCTTTCGATAAACTTCCCTGCTACCCAAAACCAGTTTTTGTAAGTGATATGCCCACATTATACACAGAATCTCTGTTGATGGGCTCCACTTTGGTGTTCAGAAAGCCTTTGCAGATGTCCCACGATATCTGGGCTAGAACCTCCTCCTCAGTGAGTATGTCTTCTGTCAGCAATTGCATTTCCCCAGGATACAGAAACACAGCCAACAGCCAACATGGGATTGCTTGTGAGTGCAGAGCTGGGCCTGGGCTCTGAAATTTGCTTTCATGGAGTTGAAAATGAACAGTGCTTTCCCTGCCTTTGAGTCTACTCATATATCTTATCTGTTTGATTTAGCCTTTCCTTAAAAATTTCTTGCCAGGACACCTACTATCACTTATGCAACAGAAAACATGGAAGGAAATTCCTTTACCTGATCAAGCTACTTCCCTAAAGGCGAGAAGAAAGATTGTTACTTTTATAAAGTACTTGGAAGGCTCTCAGATATTTGAGGCAGAGAAAGCTGAATAAGTGGGAAAATATTATTTGGTGGGTAATGAATCATCATTTATTCAATAAAGTTCATTCATGAAGCTGTCAAAGTTGATGTTGTCAAAATAATAATTAGATCCTTAATAATAGCTCCTATTTCTATACCTTCAGGATCCCAAGTCACCTAGAAACAGGAGAAAAAGTTAATATTGAATAAAACTGCTGTGGCTAGAGAATGGAAAAAGACTGATCAAATACATGAAATCCAAATGTGTGTTATGGTTTTACTTTCATCAAGATATTTTCTACATGCTTTCTTGTCTACGTGTATGCATGTGTCAAATAAAACTATATTTACACACAGATACGCATATATATTGCTGATGGGATGTGATGGGATGCAGGAGACAGTTATCATGAAGTAAAGATGAGTCATATCCAGGAACAGCAGGGTTAAATACATCTTCAGATGTATTTAGGTGAAATAGGGTTTTGCCATTTATACACAATAAGTAAGAACTCAGCTTTTTGGGCTGGGACCTAGTAAATGGCTTGTGGATGGCTTTTTGTACATTTTTTCCAATATTACTAGTTAGTAGCAATGTCTTTCCTGTTCCTGTCTTGTACTTCACATTCTTGGTGTTAGCCTTGGTCTCTTTGTACAGACTGTGTTCTGCCCAGGTTCTGCCTCCTTTTTTTCTGACACTTCTTACCTTTCTGCTTTTATAGAAAAGGGGATAAAAATATTAGTGGCAATGGGCAACACCCCCTTGGCTTGTGCTGTTGAGTGGCCCTGTGGAGCAGTAGTGGGCTCCCAAGTGGGCAGAGCTGTTCCACCCACTCGTGTTGCTCTCGCAGCTGGCTGTTCCATAGGCTGCCCAGAGAAAAGACTGGCAAACAAACAGCTTGGAAAGAGCTTGCAGCTGCTTGTTCCTCTCCCCAGCCTCAGGACAGCCATAAAGTGTTTCTGCAGTGGGAGTGCAGATTTGGAAGCTTTCTTCCAGGCTGCTCCTTTTCTCTCCTTGTTTGGCACCATCTCCCACACAATCATTTTTCTCAGTCATTTACAGGAAGAACAGTCTGCCTGGACTTGTAGCCAGTATCACTCTCCTCCCCAGAGCTAGGAGAGGTGGGCAGAGTCACAGTACTTCTTAAAATTACCCATATGTGAAGCTGGGGATGAGAGATGCAGCTAGGAGCAGGAGACAGAGCTTCTTCAGTGTTACAAACATCTGGAATATGATTAACCATCAACTCTGCCTTCAGGCCATATGGGATGTGGACTTTCAATTTAGCCACATGATGCAAAATAGTTTCTTGCTGAATTTATTTGTCTAGATGGTAATTAATAGACCAAATAACACCATAACCACAACGCCAGCAGATTTGTACTTTAGCCTGAACTCAACGCCAGCAGATTTGTACTTGAGCCTGAACTCATTGTCAGTAAGAATACGGCTATATTAGATGCTCAGTAGATTTCTGAGTTAATAGCTGTAGTTGTGAAAGGTTGAGTGCAGCCAAATTACATAGACAACATTTAGAGTGAGCCAGAGCAGCCCTGTCTCTTTTATTCACACCAGTAACCGATGTTGTAAAAGAGGTAAGAAAGATGTTTGATACTTTTAGAAAACAGTAGTTCCATGCAGTCCTGTTCTCTGTGTCAGGACTGTGTTGGTCAATAGAATTTCTTTATTCTCTGTGCATGGACCAACAAATAATTCTGTAAGTTGTTTTTCATTGAAAGCCCCTGCTGCAGGAGCTCGTGCCAGAAGGTCAGCACATCTGTAGTGGTCAAGGGGAGGTGGGCACTTGTTCTGAAAAATGCCTCCCCTTGTTTTGTTCCTATGCACAGATAATGGCATACTCCTTCCACTGGGTAAGAATTGTTGCCATAGTAATGTTTCAAGCACTCCTTTGGATCAATAGAAGTACAGAAGGTTTTTCAGGTATTTCTGTTGCTTGTAAGCCTGCAGTCATACCCCACCATATATTTCTATTCGCTTCTATAAAACAAGTTTGTTCAAAGGTCTTTCAGCACTGTACAATTAAGCAAAAAAAGCAACATAAACATGGCGTACAAAGATCTTGGGTCAGAATCAGACCTCTGGCAAGCAAGTGCAGTTCTGTCAAGAGAGCAGATCCATATTTGCTTAATCCATGCCCTGAATTTGGCCCTTGTAGTCCTATCAACACCTCATCAAATACAGAAAAAACCTGAAGCTGCAGAATTGGTTACATTTTTTACTGAGGGTCCAGATGTAGTTCCATTCACAAATCAGTGGGATTTTCAGTTAATTTAAAGTTCATTTGCTGTTTCATGGACACCTGATATATTGCTACAGTATAGGCTCAAGCTGATTAGATGGTATTAATTCTATGATGGAAATTATGTGTGAGCTTTACATAGATTCTTATGGGCTGAATCTACAAAATCATGGATTTAGTCACTTTATTGCCCCTTTCAGCAACCACCTTCAACATGCAGATATTAGAATCTGCCCATCTGCTCTACACATCAAAAGATGTGTATGGGTTCAATACAGGCCCCTACACTTCCACTACGTAACCTAACAGTTAGGACATACTTCAGCATTTGCTTTGAGCTGCTTTAGCTATTTACTGGGAACAACCCCATTCCCAGTACACAATTTGCAACAACCATGTTGTTTTAAGGTAATATGAGCTGCTCATGCTGGCTGACCTCAGTGTTGGGGAATGGCTGAAAGCATGGTTAATGTTTGAAGACAAGCTTTGGTTGAAGATGAAGCATTGACATATCTGAATGTTCTTGTGAATTTAATATGAAAAGCTAAGGACAAACTTTTCTGAGGTAGAAAGTTCTGTTTGTCATATTGATATACAAGCAATAAAGGAGAATGTGATTTGCCAGCAATATATTTTGCATCCTTTTCGGAAAAATATCTCAAACTCGGATTTCTCCATGGGATAGTGATTCTTTTACTTCAGTATTTTACATCAAAACCCTACCATTCACAAGTATATTATGCACTTTTCTATACATAAATTCCTTTACAAAGAGGAGCCATACTTACCTACAAATGGTGCACAAGGGTCCTTCAGGTATTACAGTTATCCGCCTCTAATTGGAATGGGAACATGCCATCTTCTGCAATTATGTAGTACATTTTTTAAATAGCAACTAATATTTCATTGCCTTCTGAAAACATCTCCAAATCATAAATACCGGAGACTTCTGAGGGAACAGTGGTAATCAGCACCATAGACACAACTCTGAAAGATTCATTAGTGTACCCCCGCAATTCCTAGGCTGGTGTCTGCATGTATATATCACCACTTAGACGAAAAAAAACGGGCACTACTTCTTCTTTTCCTGGTATCTGACATTTCTCATTTCATATCTATTTATTCTCCCTGTTCCTTGCTTCCACAAAACTGGAGAAGTTTTCCTTCATCTGCTACAACTCCTTCCTTGCTGACAGTGAGGCTGCTTTTCCTACATCTACACATCTGGCCTTCCAGAAAGGAAGACAAGGAGAAAGGAGTAGGAGGGAGGACAAGATACATGCCTGAGCTTTATTGTGAGATGAAGTCAGGATGCATCTAAGTTGCTGGACACTGGAAAACACTCTCCTATTTCTTGTAAGCAATTCTTGACCTTTGTGGCCTTGTGAAGAGAAAGATGTGAGGAATTCAGCTGAGATTTCTCTCCATGGAAAGCAGTATGCTACAATTATATTATTTTGCCCATGTTATTAGGAGGTACACATCTTCCTGACAACCAGCATTTTCAGCATCAGTACTTGTTAAATATTTCATGACAGAAATATCAGGACTCTCTGATATAGTCCCATCCATTTTGTTGTTACTCTGAACAGACTTTAGTGAGAAAGGTTAAAATACAGTAACTCCATGTGAGGAGAGAGGCTGAGAACTGTGAGAATCACTGCTGAAACAGTACAAACCAGAGGTCACATTTTGCTCTGACTGTCACAGTCCTTTATGGTCATAGTGGTTGTTCAGATGTAAATAAGGACTGAATATAAGTTGAATTAGTTAAAAGCTTACTCACGAGAAAGACAATAGAAGTTTCCTTAACAACATGGTGGGGATCAAGACCCAAGCCCTGAGCATCAGCAAGGTGTGGTTTTATCTGTTGCTGGCTTGCACTCAGTGCCAGCGAAAATAATTCTGCACCATAAAAGTGATCCCAAGTTTTTACAACTAAATGGGTGAATCATAAAAGTGATCCCAGGTTTTTACAACTAAATGGGTGAATTCATGGCCTGGCATTTCAGGACCAAAATTGTAGACTTAAAATACAGCAACTGCAGCACATGCATCACCTGGTCAACCAGGCCTTTTGGTTAAAAGTCTAGCTGATACCCTAGATGAGTTCCAGAAGCTGGTTGCTGTAGTGAGGCCTTACTTTCTATCTCCGTTGCTGTTTGTTCCCTAAGGGAATGCCCCTAGGCTACCCCTGGCACTTCAGACTTGCTGTTTACCCACTCTCTCATCCAGAATTCACCCGCCTCCACATGGTGTTCCTTGGCATCCTCGCTAGCACAGCGTTTGCAGTAGCTCTAGCTTTGCTTGTCTCTGCACACAAGTGAGAAAAACGCCTGCAGAATATAAGCCAACACACGAATGCCCTGCCACCTGGCCAGAGGCTGTCTGCAAGGCACTGCTAAAGAGATGCCAGAGCTTCCACACTGTCCTACTGGCTTTTCCCATCAGGCAGCTCATTGCATTGAGGAATCACGCTGGTTTCGTCTGCTCTCGTCTGCTGTCCCCTGCAGTTTGGCAGAAGCATCCTCTGAAGAGACCTAGCAAGAGATAATGCTTATTAACTCCTCCTCAGATATCCTCGGGTCTGGATGCACTGAGGTGCCATGGCAATGAGAGCAGTAAGAGTGTCTAGACAGACAGACAGACAGTAGTCCCACAGGTAGGAGAGAAATTTTGCCAGCAGATATTTCATCAAATTAACTGTTACATGTTTGGAACAAAAGAATGTGGGAATGTGCAACCCATGTTTATGGTGAAACTAATGAATGCCTGCTATGACAATTTTTATAGGATACCACAGAGCCTCTGGCAAATACACAATTAATAAAATACTCGACAAATTAAAATTACATCTAATATTTGACAGGCTGTGTTATCAAAAGGGCTTCTTCAGTAGTATAGGGTTTTCTTCGTAGTGATGGGTAGCCAAACCAATCTTCCAGATCACAGTTCTTAAAAGGATCGAATTAAATAACCTTAAAAGACTGTCTCTTACATAGCCTACACTTAAAAGTCACCACAACAATTTCTGATAAGGATTTCAAAGTACAAGATCCATTTCTGTTATAGATGTTGATCAGCTGTGCACCATTGCCTTCCGTGCATTTGCCTTGATAAAAATAAGTCTTGAATTGACTCAGGTGCAGAAATTAGGAGTTGCCTTGAATGTTTGTTTGCTTGTTCTCAAGTATAAATTATGTTTGAACAATGAGGGCATGGCTCTCCAAAGGGCTGAGCACCTGCAGCTCACATTCCACTCAGCTGGAGCTGTAAATGCCAAGCAGCTCTGAAAAGCCAGGGTTGTAACTGTTCCTTTGGATGAGATTTATCCAAACAGTATTGATCGACAACTAAATCTCTGTATAGGGCTGGTTTTCCCTTTCCAGCTTATCGTCTTTACTTAGAGGCCTAGATGCTGTGTAAGGCATTCAGAATAATTTTGTTTAATTAAGACTGCAGTGAAAGGAAAGAAAGGCAAAGATGTGCCTTGTTCTGCAGTACAATAAAAAATAAGTAAATACAATTCCAGTTAATTATGCATCACTCAATGCAGAGACTTCTACTTAATCTAATCACTGGTTAATTAGATTGTCTGTTTTGTTTGATCAAATCTACTGTAACAAAATCATCTGCATTTGCATTGTCCTTTATTTTGATGATTTTCTACTATTAAAAAGGTCATTGTCAGGACAACATAGGCCTGTATTTGTTGTTCAATGCAACAGAATTTCACATTACATAAATATCTCTCCGCAGAACCCAATCTGAGGCCCAAACTTTTAGAGCTATGCAAGAATTGAAGGATCTAAAATCTAAGATTTCTCAAATGAACTACACACCTCTCTGGTTAAAAAGCAACATCTCTGACAATCTGTGCTACATTCGGTGGGGTATTTCTCAGAACCAACAAGGTATTTCAATGAGGAGTGAGGAATCTAAATGGAAAACACATGTAAGGAAGGGTTTAGGTTCCCTATTTCTAATTTAGAGCCATCTCCATTTCTCCATCTTGACGATCCCAAGGCAGGCCATGGTAGTGAAATGCTGCTGTGCCTGCAGCTGAGCTGCTCAGCTGGTGGATGGTAATGTGTTAAGAGGCGGTGATTTGGTTGCTTGTCTGACTCTCTAGAGAGTATGTCCTGTTTTGGCTTTCATTGAGATTTAGAGATATTTTACTTTCCCTTAAGTTATCAGGTATGCTTAGCTGATGTAGCACTCTATCCCAGCTGCCAAAAGTGAAGTGGTACACAGGTTAAAGCCAGCCTAAGAAGCAGGCTGTTCCTGGGTAGTTTAGAATGGAAGATATTATGGGCTACTGTTGAAGGGATTATGATGCCTTGGTCCCATATTGACATTATCTTAGTGCGCAGAGGACACCCTCAAGCTACTCAAGCTGGGATAACTGATAAGCAACCAGACCAGACCTGGAACATTGAAGGGTTCAGAGGACCTGAAAACAAGAATAGCAATGATTCCCTAAATTTTCCCATGTAAATGTGAATACCGTGGCATTCACTGCTTCTCTCTGAAGTCCTGTTCAAGACCATGGTAAGTACATGAGGAAAATTTCCTTATCTTGAATTTGTGAGAGCTGGGGTTGGTGATAAGAGTCGGGATAGTATAATAAAGTGTGCTAATCTCATCACAGCAATCCTGCTGTGCATACTGCTCATGGTCAGATCTAGGTATAGGTAAAATAGGCAGTTGCCTGTGGCAACAGACTGCTGGTGAAACCAGAGTGAGTTCAGGCTTCTGCAGTGCCTTTGTCAGTGTGAGTGCCCTGGAGAGCCAGTCTGGTGGCTGTTGCTGGAGGAATCAGGACATGTGGGGCATGGCTTTTAACAGCAGTAGTAAAGACCTGAGGTTTTCCCTGCAATTGTTGTCATCCACCCTTTGTTCCCCTGACACCCCTGCCATAGCAGAGGCAAAAGAGTGGCTCTTGAGGACCCTTCTGTGACTCTGCTGATGCTCTTTTGCAACAAAATTCAGTCTTGCTAGCAATTCTGAGATGTCTGGAGCTGCCCTGGTTCCAGCTGGAAAAAAGTTAATTTTCTTCCTGGTAGCTGGTACACTGCTGTGTTTTGGATTTAGTAGGAGAATCATGTTGATAACACACTGATGCTGTTGCTCAGTAGTTCTTACCCTAAGTAAAGGTCTACTCAGTTTCCCATGCCCTGACATACTGATGCTGTTCAAGAAGCTGGGAGGGAGCATGGCCGGGAGAGCCGACCCAAACTGTCCAAAGGGATATTCCATGAAATGGAACGTCATGTTCAATGCATAAACTGGAGGGAGTTGGCTGGGTTCTATTGATCGCTGTTCAGGGAGGGGCTGGGCATTTGTCAGTGGGTGATGAGCAGTTGTATTGTGCATTGCTTGGTTTTCTTGGGGTTTATTCCTCTATTTTTATTATCTTGCATTTTATTTATTATTATTAATCATTATTAATAATTATTACTATTTACTTTCAATTATCAAACTGCTCTATCTCAACCCAAAAGTTTTACCTTTTTTTTTCTGACTCTTGTCTCCTTCCCATCGGAGGGGTGGGGAATGAGTGAGAGGCTGCGTGGTACTGAGTTGTTGGCTGTGGTTAAACCATGACACAGCTGACTTGTATTGTGAGAGCCCTGCAGGCTTACAGTTCCCTGGGGCATCTTAAAGGTCACCCAGACCTGTCTCTATTGGCTTCCCAAAGCAATGGCAACACCAACACGGGCAGAAGTCAGGAAATTGTCATGCAGCAGCAGAAGAAAAAAGTCAGGCCTTGCAGAAATGTGCAGGTGAAGATCAAACAATTTTTCATTAAATCATGCCAGAGAACTAGGGATGTTTCTGTGCCAAAATAATGCAAACATGCTAAATGAAGAAGAATTGTTGCCATATCATTCTAGGAGGTGAGTCAAAGACAAAACACACCAGTTTCACATTTCTAGCCCTCCCTCTTGCATCTTTGACCAAAGCAGAGCCTGAACATAATTTGTACTGGAAAGTCATAACTGTAACTTCCAGTGTTTTTACATTATAAAACAATTTCTCAAAAGTAATGATTTCTCACTCCATCACTGGGAAGCATCAGAAAAAGTGCTTTTTAAAATAACTTTATTCCAAGGCTCATATGCATGTGTGTCTGTATGCATTCGTGTTTACAGAGCACTGAACTCTATTTGCTTTGTTGTTACTGGAAATATTATCTTCTTGCAAAATAATACATGTTTAAGAAAGGATTTGGTGGGAGAGTGAGGTTGCTCAAAGTTTATTTTTTGCTCTTGTTGCCAATTACTGCTGATGCCTGCTGCTTAAGCAAGTAGGGTGATTGAAAAAGGCAGCTCCTTTTTTCCATGCCCATAAGTAATTCTCTGCTTTCGGCAGTGGACTGCAAAGATATAGCAAGGGCATAAAGTTAACAGCCAGGCACATACTGACTCACTACTCTCCACAGAGAATCTCCTTCTGGGCTCAGAAAAGGTGAAATTCAGCTCTGCCTCAAAGACCTACTGGTGGATGTCTGGGGATATTGTGTATTCCCTGCCTTACTTAGCATGCTTTCCATAGCTGTGCAGTCTAAGATTCCTACTCCTTGTCTTGCCTTAACCACACCTGCACATAATGTCCTGATGGTATTTTTTTTGCTTTTAGCTTCGGATTATTTTGAGTTACAACGTTAACCCAGAGCTAGCAGAAATGAGCTACTCCAAAACTGGTGAAAATTTAAAGGAGGGTCAACAGCTAGTCAGTCAACAATTCAATATTGGTCCATGCTGTTCACTATCCCTGGCTGTTCGCTCCTAAAAATTGTGTGTGGGGAATTCGATTCATTTATTTGTGTCACCACTTTGGAATCAGTAGTAGAGTTGTTATACCTCCAGCTTAGTTAAGGTGACATTTTTCTAGAGACACCTTTTTCCACTGCCCCAGGTGGATGTATTCTCCCTGAGGCTGTGCCTGTTCACTGAAAGTGGAGTTACACCAGGCCTCAGTCCTGAAGAAGTCTTCCAGCAAAACTCCTGCAGCATTCCTGAAGCACTGGCCATGGAGATCTTCTCACAGAGATGCTTTTTAACTTGCTCTTATTGGTATTCATAGACTGATAGACTGAAGGCTGGGAGGAACCAGTGGATCATCTCTTTTGACCTCCTTAAGCCCTTAAATGTCATCACTTGCCCCTGCATTGAACTCATGTTTAGCTGTAGCATGTGTTTCAGCAGGACAGCAAAGTTGCCAAGGGACAGAGAATTCAGCACTTATTCTGCTGATCCACCTCCTTGGCTGTAAGGAGTATACACAGCCTTGTGGCAGTGCCTTGGGGACCCATCTCGAGGCCCAAGGCCCAATTATGCTGGCCCCACTACACATAATTTCAAAAGACAGCTATTGCCCCAGAGAATTCAGAGACTGTAAAGTATATGTGAGGCTTAATGTCAAATAGAATATTATGCAGTTGATTTCAGGGTGCTTGGCCAAGTGGGTAAAAAATTAAACGATACAGTGGCCTGAAGTATTTTACGACTGAGAGCTGAAACGCATCAGGCAGACATGAGGTTTGCACAAATGTCACAGGCACAAGAGGAATGATTCAGAGAGAACCGTTGCCTTTAGCATAGTGGTATCATTTATAAATCTAAATAAGTAAATAGAACATGAAGAAGAAATATAAAATAATAATAAACAGAGAAAAATTCTATCAGGTCCCTTAGGATTAAGAAGAAAAAGTTATCTTGCGGAGAGCTGGACTGTGATCTTTTTCTGAGCTCCATGTGCCTGCATTCCCTTTGCAAAGTGATAAATAATTGAAATAAACGGCAGACTTAAGGATTTTCAAAATGCTGAATAAAATCAGCTCCTATATATACAAAATATTAATATAAAAATATTAATTTTTCCTAGTATGTATATAAATCTGAATAGAAATAAATAGAAAGAATTCTCTTTTCTAATTCTAAATTCCCTTTTCAGATAGAAAGAAAGAAGGAAAGAAAGAATGAATGAAAATAAAACTGAGCAAAATAACACACATGTCCTTGAATGCATGCTTGAAGGTAGCTTAGGGATTTATATCATCTCAGTTTTCTGAGCAATACTTTTTTCTTCTGCATTACTAGTTGGAATGTTTACATATTTTTCTCTTCTTTCCTCTAGCACATCTACTGGATTTTCAAGCAGTCTTTTTCCTTCAGATTAAGAGAAAAGATAAAACCCTAAAATTGTATGGGTGTCATATTTCATTTGCACTTCATTTGCATGTCTTAGGTGAAGCAAGTTTGGTGGACTACATTCTTCATGATTCCAGTCTGAGATGAGAATGAGGCCTTTTATTTTCCTGACTAGCTCACCTGTACAAGTTGATAATTGCTGGCTCTTGGGAAGAGCCGCATGTTATTGCTTAGGGTGAAAAGCATTTAGCCTCTTGTGTTTTGCCCTTGAAGTAGCCCATTTTGCTGAATTTTAAGTTGGTGTTGGCCTAGCTAATCAGGGGCCTACAGCTATTGAAGTAAAGCTTCAGCCACTTACAATACACTCAGATCTTCCCAGGGACTGGGTTGGTGCTGGTAAGGAGAGCACTGGTTGGTGCTGGTAAAGACACTACCTACCCTCACCACTTGTACCCTTCATTGCTACAAGGCTTAACACAAAGATTCAAGCTGAGGAAATTATTAATTAGTTCCTGAAGAGCATCAGTGAAAAACTAAATTTGGTGAAAGAAGCTTCAAATTAGTTCATACATTGTTAACATGGGCATATACAAAGGATTTCAGCTTCTTGGGCTGTTTCTGCTTGGATTCAGCCTTCAAGACTGAGGCGTGCATTTCTTGGTGCACCTCTGCTTGCTCAAATTGCTTCCTCTAAGTTCCCCATAGCTTGACAAAGGGTCTGTGTGGCCCTGTAGCAGCCTCAGTCAGGCAGACACACACCCTTACTGCCTTTGAGACAGGCAACAGCAGTGCTATCAAGGAAGGGCAGGCAGGTGCAGGTAAGCGGGGAATATCAATGCCAAGCATAGTGTATACTGAGGCAGAAGCTTCAGTAGAAAGTCTCTGGCCAGCTGCTATGCAGGAAGACAAGCTGTTATGTAATATTTCTTGCTCAGATGTGATGGATGTTCAAATGCTTTTGCATATCTTTGAAGTCAGAAACAATATTTGGGAAAATCTATAAACTGGCGGGCACAAAAGGCTCTGGGAACAACTGAAGGAAGCAACTAATAGAGCTGCGTTATCCAGCACAGCAGAGTTCAGGAGTCTCATTAGTGCAGAGGGCCTACAGGAATGGTGCCTCTGATTAAATGCCAGCAGCTGTCGGTTAACCTAAGACGAAGATTAGCAGGCAGGCAGAGACATCCCAGACAGGGATGGACAGAATCCATCTGGGCCTGTCAGTCCAGGTGCAGCTCTGCCCAGCCCTCTGCACCCTCCCTGACCATATGCACCCTACCCAGCCCTTTGCAACCTTTCCAAGGCTGTCAGTGTGGCAGAGCATGATAGACTGGCTTTGTAGAAAAGCAGCTTGGCTCTGGAAGTAAATAGATGGTCTCTTCAATTCTTCATGTTTTTTCTTAGCATGTCACAGGCTCATTGCCATGTGCAATGGATGGGGGGAAGGTCTGTGCTGAGACATCCCTTCCTGGGCTTGGGACAGGGGAGCTGGAGCAAGGACTGAGGGACAGGAATGTGGTCTCTGGAGGGGTGCTCTGACAGACTTCCTGTGCGTGCCAAGGAGCTCCAGGGAGAATTCAGCTGACAGGAAACTAATTTCCTCCCTACCCTTACCCACTGCATTAGCAGATGAGAGAGTCAGGAGGAGGCAAGACCAAGATCATTCTGGTTCTGTTACATGGCACACAAGAGACCTGAACAAGACACTCAGAATCTCCCTTCTCCTTCCAGATGCCTTTACACCAGTGTAACTCAAAAGAATTTGGTGGAAGTACATCTTTAACAACAAGAACAGACAGTCTGGACCTTGAGCAACATAATGTGGGAGCATTAAAGAGGCAGAATTAGTGGTGTCAGAGGAGAAGACAGGTTAGTGGTGGCCTCTGATGGTAATAAGAGAGTAAGAGGCTTCTGGTGGGAGTTCATCCCAGACTTCCTTCATCAGAAGGGCAAGGGCTGTATTATGTAACCTTTGAATTTATGGAGGAATTAGAGTGAAATTACAGGCTCTCACTGACCTGCTACATTTTAAGTGAAACTCTTGGGAAAGAAAAATAGGGAAAAACTCATTTTCCCTATAAAATTGAAATATAGCAAGTAATGGTGTATGTCAGTCCCTCCAGAAGTCTTCACATTTCCCTTCACTCTCAGACTTCAGCTTAATAGGCTCCAAACATAGACTGCTTTAACAGCCAGTATTCTGACATCTCTTGGTGTTATCTAGAAAATGTCAGCAGCTCAAATGCAGAATAGAAATGTGGCTTCAGTTTTTCTTTCAAGCAATTTTTTTCTGTCCTTTGACGTCCAGTAGCTGCAGGGGTGATGCCTCAATTTGAGAAGTAGCTGCATTAAATGAAATGTGATAAAAAGAGACATCCAAATTCCAAACAGGTTTCAGATTAAGTTTTTGAATATGTAAATTTAGAAACATACATTTAAATTTAAACTACAGGGTAAAAATAAAAAAGAGCAGCAGCATTTTGGCTGCTTGGAAAATTTAATACAAGATGTTTTCTTCTTTTTAAGGGCTTGCAAGTCTAAAGTTCTAGGCAGATGGAAACATTATGAATATTATACAGGTACATCTTGGTCAAATTTAATTTACAATAAAGTAAATTAAAATTTAGTGAGGTACAGGCTTTCTGTACATATGATGCATGAACAAGCTTTGTGAGTAGCTAAAGGCAGACTAATACAACACCTTAGCATATTACTACATCTTCCACTCCTCTGCTTTTCAAACTTCACTGCCATTTGCTCTTAAAGCCCTGTTCACTTTGAGGGTTTTGCGACACAGTCCTTTACTGGTTTTCAGCTTTCATTCACTTTGTTGTGGTCCCCTTGTACTTCTAGTGGTTTGCATGTGTCCAACAAGGACCTGACTTTCTGGCCCATCTCCTACTGTCTCATGTCTTGCACACCTTTAGGTGCTGTGGGATGAGAAATTTCAGGAGTGCTTTACAAATCCAGACTTCTGATGAAAACCACACCTTCAATTTTCTTTCTGATTTATTTATTGCATAGTTGTAATCTTAGGATTGCTAAACTGATGCTTGTTTTTCCTCTACATGAATCTCTGCCTTCTTCCCAAAATTTTCCAGTATCACAAATCATAGAATCATATAGGTTGGAAGAGATCTTTTAGGTCATTTAATCCAACCATTAGCCCAGCACTGCTAAGTCCACCACTAAACCATGTCGCTAAAATGTCTCAGTGTCTTTTAAATATCTCCGGGGACAGTGACTCAACCCTCTCACTTGGCAGCCTGCTACAGTGCTTGACAACCCTTTCTGTGAAGAATATTTTCCTAATATCCAGTCTAAAACTCCCTTGGGAAACTTGAGGCCATTTCCTTTTGTTCTATGTGTTATCTTCGTCAGTCTTCCCACATCACCTCTAGATGTTGGCCTTTTCGTTATTACAATACTTTTCCAGAAGCTCTGTTTCTTTTGCCATCAACACTTACTTTCTCGTTGCCTTTCGTTTTGGCAGTTCTAGTTCCCTAGAAGTAATTTAAAACATTTCCTGTTCAGGTAATCTTTCAGATTTATATCCGAGATTTATCTCTGACCACAACTCACTGCTCTTCACGATTTTGTTAAAATTTTCAGTTCTGTATTTAGGGCCTTTAATTTCTTAACTTCACCATTTCTATTAATAAATTATGCCACTGACTATGCCATGTCTTACAGAATGGTTCCAGCCTATTCTGTCCATCAGTCCACTGTTCTACCTAAAGGATCCATCTTTTTCCCATGTTGCATTTTGGATTTTGGGAAAAGCTCCATATTCACAGAGGTATTAATGTTTACCGCTGCACAGTATCTTTAAAACACACAAAACACTGGTGTTGCTAGTTGGCTCAGTTTCTTTCCCTATGTTTTCCATTCCAGCTTACTTTCACATTCATGCCATTTCTCTTTGTTACCTCTTTGCCATGAGTCATTAACAGGAAGATCAGCAACAAAACCTGCCACCAAAGAAACCTCCAAATCCTGCACCAGATACAGCGTCATCAACAGCAGGTTATCCTTTAAATCATATCACAGATGCCTCTGCATCTGTGTTTCCACCATACAGCCTCAAATCTGAAAGAAACTGCCATCACAGAGTGGTATCACCGGCTGCTGCCATAATATAGATTCATTGGTGACAAATACCAGTATTCTGCTGAAACCTGACTTTTCAGAAAGAGGAACATGTTGGATTTTTTTTCTTTCATTTAGACCTGTTAGAGAAAAAAAAAATTAGTTCTGGTTTTGTACATCCACAAAATCTGAGCATTAGTCATAAAGTTAAAAAGCCTCCCAACCAAGAGATATGCAAGACTTCCCTAAAAATCCTTCCAATGAATGCTTAAGTCTGTTCTTCTTTCTTATTCTAACAAGGTTTAAGGTAATTTAGTCTTCCTCTCCCTGTTAAAATATTGTGCATATTACCAAAATATAACTGGCACTTAAATACTATGCTGCTATTGCCTTGAGTCAAACAGATATGCAAAAGGGGTGGCAGGAATGTGTGATAAAGCCCATTTTGGAATGGAAACTAATGCTTTCTTTAGCACTAGTCTAACTCAGAGGGCATTTTGGATTCAAATTAATGGACTGTTGGCAGCTGCTTATAAAATTAGGTTCCTAAAGTATGGTGCAAATCTAAACCTTTAATTGCTTGCAAGCAGCTGCAAGGAATCTTTTACAACTGCAGTGCTGCATGGAAGTAGTAGAAGGTCTGATTTTTGTTCTGTAAATATTTACTTTTTTACCAGTTTCATCAATATACTATATTTTGGATTAAAAGATTTTCAAAGCAGAAAGTAATTGCTGAAGAATAATGACCTGGCACTCCTACATACCTATCAGAAACAATAATTGGCTCAGTAATACAGAAAATTGGCCAGCAGACAGAGACTTAGATACTAGCACCCTTACTGGAGAAATCCAGAACAGGTTTTATTATTTATGATTGTCTTTGTGCGTGTGTATAGGAGATTTGGCAATGATATAATCTTGGAAGGCTTTTAATCAGCTCAAGGAGCTTAACTTAATACCAGAAAATGTATCAAGGCAAATGTTAAAGAAGCTAGTCTGTCAGTCAGTGAGCAGCTGAGGAGCTGAAGGACAGCATGTGACATCCATTAGGCAGCGGGTGCCAGGACTAGCAAATGCCAAGGTAAGGGCTGCAAAAAGCCCACAGGCTAATAACTCGCCAAAGGTAACGAGCAGCTGAGGATCATTCTGCATTCTGTGTCCTGCCCACCACTGTTACTGCGCTCAGAGAGAGACTAAGTTAGCTCACAAGCCAGGATCCAACAGCTAAGCTGCATTCACACATGACTAAAGGGAACCTTAGTGGTAAGGATGTGACATGTGTAGCTTAAATTTATGGTTCATCTGCTATGTGAGTGGTATCTTGAATGGAGTCCAACAACTCTTCCATCAGCTGCATCCATATGCTATGCATGTGTTCCCTGCTAAGCACATCTCTTAAATTTAGTCCTTGTGGGTGCATGTTCTACACTTTCTCCATGTTTGTGGCTTTCATGTGCATTCTTTAGAAAAATACTCCTGTTCATTCAAAGGCTGTCCTGAGCTCTTCAGTTGCTCTCCAGCCATTCAGCTGTGACCTCAGCAAGGCACCTCAATGCTCTCCCTTCACATTCCTTCCCAGCTGTGCAGCAGCCACTGCTGTCCCTTGGGCCGCACTGCGAGTTGTGAGCTCCTTGGGGAACTGCTCGTGCTTCCCTTCTCCTTTGTTCAGAGGTGGTGAACATCCTGCTGCTGCTTGCAATGATGCTTGCTCCCCTTTGAAATTTATAGGCTCTTAGACAGAATGAGCTGAACATTGTGACAAGCATTTTTTTCAGGTGGATTTTAAGCCTCATTCATCAATTTTTTAATCAGTGTTTAGCATCAACAATTTTGGTCACATTTTTGCCATGCAGGGTAAGGAGTGAGCGTTTGTATCTATGAAAGAAGTAGTTGCCCTCCATGGTTCTCTCCCAAGTTTCCAAAGAGAAAGAACCTTCCCTAGACGAAACTGTGAGCCAAGCAGTAATAGGTGTCAAACTATCACAATGGCCCCCACACAATAGATTATAAAAGCCTTTTCTTTGGCAGGCATTTGTTCCCAAGTCTTCTTCTGGAACAGAACATACTGCCCTACACATCATCGAAGAACTGAAGACTCAAGAAAAGTAAGAAATTTAGAAGGGAGAGAAAACATGAAATACTCCTCTCAGAGCTAGCAAATGTGAAGGAGTGATGTTCTGATATTAAATACTGGTGCCATTCTTCAGGCTTGAGAGTTCAGATTTATGAAAGAAATGCATAGCACTTCCCAGAGGAGGGCAGGAAAGGCAAAACACTCAAAATGTAATGAATCTGGACACAAAATCATGTTTCACATAAAAGTGTTATAAGGAAAAACAAGAACAGTGAAGTGCTAAAAAGTATTGTCTTCACATTCAGGAATTAAATTGTAAGGTAACGTTTGAAAATTGAATTGTGGTAAAGCTTAAAAAGCAGAGGGATTAAGAAATCTGCTGCAGCTCACATGGTAATCTGTGCCAGAAAAAAGTACAGAACTTGGATGTCTTCTGGTTTTAATGACACACGCTGTTTCCTCTTCCCACAGATAACCCTACTGATGTGGTTGTCTTGCAAGGAGAGGGTGAATTAAAAAATAGCATCTATTCAAATATTTAGCACTTGCCCACAGTAGAATTCATGTTACCTAACTTCAGCAGACTGAAAGTTGGAAATGGTATTCATCTGCCCAAATTTAGATTCCTACAGTACAAACGTCAACAGCTGAGCGAGTCATACTGGCTCCTTTATAGGCAATGAAGAGGAACAGGCACTTCTGATGCGTAAGCACATCTCATCCTAAAAAATATGTCTAAAAGAGATTCAGCAAATCACATGTAGAAATGGCTTTTTCTCCATCAACTATAAAGAGAATCCAGACTGTTATCATTATGATATAGGCTTTTAAAGTTTGGCAGGATCAATCTCTCTCTTGGTGTCTAATCTAAACTGGTCATTCTTGTTCCCCCATCATGTTGGCAGAGAGAAGTAGTCACTTCCAGAGGTCTTGGTCATCTTGGCTGTCTCCCTGAGCTACAAACACCTAAGAAAGCTGGCATGAGCTGCCTTCCAGAGGTATTTGCTGCTGCGGGGGTGGAAGCCTCTGGGATTCTGAGGAGTGTGAGCTGAGAGGAATTGAAATTATTTCAGCCATTCCTCATTCCCATGTCTATTTTTGTGGGTTTAAAATGCTGTCTCCAGAGATATGGAAGGCTTAGAAGGACAGTATCAGAGAGGACAAGGGGGCTTCAAAGATGAGTATAATCTGAATCTGAATTTTTTTGTATGTATCATTTAAGCCATTGCCTTCCCTGAAGTTTTCCCCTTCTTCTGTCAGTAGCCACCAGTGTTGGTGTTGGTGAGGAAGGGCATTTTTTCTATTTTTTCTTCAGAGGTGCTGTGTTGTGCACAAAAGGATTGGAGACCTGTGCCAAAGCCAGCTTGTCTTCGTCTCCCAAAGTCAGAATATTGCTTGACCAATCCCACACTCTACACTGGGGAGAAAATGAAAAAAAATAAACAAACCAAAAAACAACTGAGGAGGCATAGGAAGGCACAACAATGAATGGGATAGTAAGGATAATAAAACTGAAAATGGCTTATTTTTTCCCTCCCTTTTTTCCTGTATGTGAGATAATCCCTCAATTCACAGTTATTTCATCCCTCTAGGATTCATGCAGGGATCCGTGGAGGATGCAAATGGTGGGCTGCAGCTTTTTCTGGTCACTGCACTGCCTTTTGCTGCTCCATGCCAAGTGAGGCGTGAGGTCTCCTGCTGATCTCTGGTGTAGTTCTCTGACGTGGCTGCACACACATACATGAGCACTCTCACACAGAGATCACCATCTCGGGAAGGTGCAGTGGCACGGATTGTGAAGGGGCTCATTTTCATCCTTCCAGGTTCTGGTGGAAATAGCTGGAACAAGACACACCTTTGCCTTTGTTTTGTGCTGTCTCTCCAGAAAGCCAGATTCATATCTCTTTTTTCTGTTCAAGCATCCTTTAATTACCTGCTACATGCAAAATGGATTCTCATTAGACAGAATTTTTCCTAAAACCATCCTGATTAAGCAGTAGCAATTATTGCTCATGCCGTTAGGCTTATTCAGTCACCAGGGAAGCTTTGTGAGAGCAGGGAGAAGATGGGGATCTCTGCTTTCCAGTGCAGGGACTCTGCTTTGGGTCTGTGTGTGCATAGCCCTAAGCCTGGGGACCAGTGAGTATTACACTTCGAGGTTATAGATGGGAAGGGGCTATTTTTACTTTGCCCCGTGCTCCTACAGCAGCTCTTTGGAATACCCCTGACCCGAGTGTTGGGAGGTGCCAAGGCCAGGCTCCCTGCGGTTGGCACCAGCCAGGCAGTCAGCAGCACTGTCAGGCCAGCAGGTGAGCTCATAAGTCACACGACAGCCTCACACCTCTGCTCCCCAGTCCTGCTTTCACATGCAAGTCATAGCAGCCCTGCATGCTGGACTCCACGCTCCTGAGCCATGTGAGCCATCCCCGAAGGCTCCTCTCCTTATCCCCAGCTCCTGCAGGCTTGTTGCCTGCTGCCTGGGCAGCAGCTGAGCAGCCAGCAGCTGCTGTAAGGCTTGCTGGGGGAAGGGATAATTTCTTTAATTTCTCCAGGTCCTTTTGTGCTATCTCTGTTGGCAGCACACCTGCCAGGCTGTTCGCCTCCAGGGCCAAATTGTAGTTCTCAATTAACCAGTGGCTTAAGCTGGAGCTGTACTCTCTGTCAGTCAGCTCAGAGTCTAGAGGATATCTAGGCACCACTCAGGACCAAGCTTAAGTCCAACATCAGGACCAAAGGAAGAACTCAGCTTGCTACTGCACACAAGGGAGACATTAGGCAGAAGATATCTAGAACCTTAGCTTGGTCTGATTTTTCCCAAGTAACTTTGCTCAGTCTGACCCCAAATAGTCCAGCCAGAGGCCAGTTTCTCAGCAGTGACATGCGCAAGCTGAGGATGGACAGGCAGCATTGGAGGACCTGGCTTTGGGTTAGGTTCAGCTCTGCCAGCCTCTGAAATGAGTATAGGACATCAGAAGAACTGCTCCAAAACACAGCACGAGCATCAGTCCCAAAGGCTCAGCAGAATTGCTTGCTCTGCCTCACCATCCTCATCTGTTCTCATGCTGACACACTTGGGATGAACAGAAAAACAAAACAGAGCAAACGCAGAGAGAAAAAATGCTGGAAACAGACTCCAAGAAACTGCCTCATCTGCTTCCACAGCAGATTTTACCTGGATCATCACTTATTAAATATGATGGCCATTAAAGTCTGTTCAGTCTGTTAGTGATGCACTGGATGAAAAAAAAACCACACATGCACAGTGAGAATTAGATCACTGCCTGCTTGTTTCAGGGGAAACACCAGCCCTGTGTTACAAGAAACAGAGAAGAAATCCTCCCTGTTCACTGCTGCCCATGCATCTTTTCTGAGTGTGACTCTCTCCCCAGGTGGCAAAGACACAGCCCTATGGCATCCCAAGGTATTTCTTTTTCTGCAGTGCTGCTCTCTGCAGATCTACAAGTCATATCACTTAAGCTGAAGCTCAAACCTTCCTACTACTGTATGTCTCTGCCAACTTTATATGCATGTCTCTGTCAGGGCAGCTTCTGCATTTGCAGAAAGAGCATTGCCTTTTCCTAGTCTCTCATTTCTGTCCTTCCTGATTTTTTAAATTCAGCATCCATAGGTTACAAAGCTGGCTGCTTGCTTGTTCTGCTCCTCTGCTCGGAGGACACCTAATAATAGCACTTACCTGGAACATTTAGTTCTCCAGGCACAAACTCTGATCACCACACTGGGTTTGTGAAGGAGTTGAATATTTGGCGCTTATTTGTCAGAAGGGCTGGGAAGGATGACAGCTCCCCCTTCTGCTCTGCCCCCCAGTCCCTGTCTTACATTTCCGCATGGACATTTTCACTTGTCCCTAGTTCCTTCACACCACGCTCTTGGGACTGTAGGTGTTACCCAGGAGCCAGGACTTCTCTGTCTGACAGTCCAATGCCCATGGCACATCCAGGAGTTTTTTATGTCATATGATCCCAGCATGTACTCCCAATATTATCGAGTTTAGCCCCACAGCACAGCTGTGATATTCAAAATGTTATTGAGAGTGATTTTATGGAAAAGTAAAAGGAAAATTACTGACTATGTAATGGCCATGCAGGGGCCAGGGCAGAGATAAAGCTGTCCTCAGGACTTTCAGGGGATTTCCAAGTGATGCATATCCTTCTGGAACATGATGTAGATATATCAAATGAAGCAGCAGGTGCTAGTCCTACCTGGGATGAGGACTCACACAGGACATCACAGTGAGGTACATCTGACACAGAATATCTGCACACAGATTCCTTCCCTTCACTCCCTGGATCATTCTGCCTTTCATCTCAGCCCTAGCAAGTGAGATTCACGCAATTTGGAAACAGACTGAGTAGTGAAAAATAAATAAAATTGTACTGCATGTCAGCAATGTGTCCTGTTATTCCCGGAAGGTAGGTAACAAGCACTACATAGTCCTGCTGACATTAATAATTCCTGCATTCTCCTCCATTCCATCAGTGCCATGAAACTTGCTAAGTCTAACATGAAAAAATCTGAATGTGGTGGACTGTGCTGAGATTGTGCAGAATTCTCAAATTCAGCTGAAAATAAACTAGAGCCCTGATGCCAAATCTTCAGTGCTAATGACTTTTCTTCCATCTCAAGCAGAAGAAAAGACAGATTTCTCTTTGCCTGCTGAAAGTTAGTCATATAATCCTCTAATCAGTAGAGTGTTGGTCTATCATTTGCAAATCAGAATAGATGTCAAGAGACAAAATATAAAAACTGAACATTCATTGCTCATCCACCACAATCACCATTAATATATCGTTGTATCTGAGAGCAGAAGTGCCAGGTTAGTTTTATTTGCAGGTTGCTTCACATAATTTCTTTTAAACCTGGCTAGTATCTCCCAGCCATTTCATCTGCTGTCACGATTGGTAGCCTCTGGGTAGATCTGACTCCTCTCTCTCCCATCACACATCCAACACATTTATTTTTCTACAATTGGACATCTTTTGAATCTTCGTGCCCAAAGTCAGCTGAGAAACACCTCCAACCACTTCTGGTTTTGAAAGCATCACAGAGAAACCATCCTGGGCTCCACACTACTGCTCTTTTATTCTTCAGCCTGTCTTCCATATAACCTGCTATCCAAAATCCTTCTCAACAAAATGGACTTCCTAGACTATCATCTTCTCTATTTCTTTCTTTAAAAGTCTTTCTGCTACTGTTCAAGCACAAAATCTTTCCAAACATAAGAGTAATCATAGCCCTTTTCCCAACTTTCTTCCATTTCCTACAGATTGCTCAAAGTACTTCTTGCACCTTTTCATTTCCTTTCCTTGTACCTCTCTTGGGACAGCATGTGATGCCGAGAAAAACTTACACACCCATGCTTCAACTCCTACCGGTGAGATCTTCCCCCTGCTTTCATCATCTTCCTTACTACTTGCCACAGGTGAAAGATGAACAAATGAAAGAAATGGCAATGTGGAACCCTTCTCTGGGTTCTCCTGTTTGCTCTGGCTTCAACTCTTCCTAGAGTATCTAAAAGAGACCATGATTATCTCCAGACCTTAGTCTGCATCCAGCATATTTGTTATGAGTACCAAAGCATGGGGAGGACCCTAAGTCTGAGCCACCAGGTGCACTTTCAGATCGTCTCTGGAACCCTGTCTGCAGGTTGTTCTATAAATATCAGACTTTGTCCTAACCTTGGAGGTGCAGCCATGCCCTGCTGGTGTCAGAGAAATGGGAAGCAGGAAGAGGCAGAGTAACAGGGCTCCCATATAGTAACTGATGGTTAGCCCTAGGTCCCCTCCAGTGACCAGGTGTAACCCCACAGGAGCCCCCCTCCACAGACAGAGCCCCAAGGGAGCTGGGCAAGAGAGGAGGTGGCAGTGACAATCCTTCAGACACCTACCCCAGTCTCCTTCTTCCCTTTGCTAGCCCCTCCCTGCCAGGACTCCCTCTCTGCCACAGGACTCTGGCTCCTCTTCAACTCACACCCCTCCTGATAACGTGAAGCTATAGTGGTGGCAGGCTCAGGGTTATCACTGAGCATTCCTGACAGCACTGCCAGTGCCTTGACAAGGGCAGCCGATTTTGTACAAGTCCAAGCCATTGTTTCAGGCTGCCAGGAGCAGCAGGAAGCCTGTAGAGCATCAGTTACGCTCTGCTCACATTTGGGGGTTAATTTGTAATCAAAAAGGCTGTGAATTCTCTCTTCTTTTCCATTTTTTTCCTTTTAATGACTGTTTAGATTCTGCAGAAGCAGAGGATTTCACAGAATACTGAGATTTTCATGGGAAAGAAAGGTGTGCCATTCGCTTGCACCAGCCATGATGTCTAGTGCTGCTGAGGGCTTCATCCGAGTGAAGACAAGACCATCTGTAGCTTTCACACCTCTCTGCATCTCAAAATCAACAGAATGGGGAAGGAGAAAATTGTATCTTGCCTTAGTGTTTTTTTTTTAATTCTACCAACTATCTTGATGGACTCATTCACAGCTGATACATAGAAGTACAGGGTTTTCCCTTGATGAACGTGACTTTATAGAGGCAAATACACCAAATTACACAGTGAATTGACAGGGCAGGTGTTTGCCACCTCTGTCCCAAAGAGGTGGAGATCATAGGGAACAAGCCTCTCTCAGCTTTGTTTCCTCAAGGACCCTTTGGCTGTCCCACCTCCTGGCACATTGGACGGAGTTTCTCAGAAGTCCTACGTAGGGGCCTCCTGCTGCTCAGCTTCCCCTGTTCCTGCAGCCAAATCAAAAGTGGGACCAGGAAGAAACAAGATACATCTGTCCCGTGCAGAAAAGGCAGTTTTCCACAGGGAGGGACGCAGGAATACGATTGCATGAGCCTTACCAAGCCTATGGGAGTAGAACATGGATGAAGATTGGCTTTGGTTTAAGAGACTAGGAGCAAAAGACAACGCCAGTCAGAGAGCCCTGCTGGATTCCCTCTGCTGTGGGACAGCCATGGCTCCTTCCAGGGCAGCTGGAGGTTTCTGTGCATCCAACTCTGCAGTCACTGGCACTAGACAGCAAAAACTGAGACCGACAAATGATATCCAATTCCAGGCCAGAGATCCAAAATGGATTTTGAACAAAGCTTTGCCTTAGGGTGAAGAAAGAAGCAAGGTGACATTTTTAATTTGGGGATTAGCTCATCCTTGCAAGACTAAATCTCAGACAAACAGCTTCTGGAAGGACCCAAGCAGGGACTGGGATGGAAAGTGCCTAGAGACATGGCATGGGCTGATTTCTGTCAAATTGGACTTAATGGTGACTGTAACCACCTACTTCTGTGGCAAAAAAACCTGTCAAAGTAATTAAGACACCAGGTAATTGACACAAGAGAAAGGGAAAGATCCACACTGGTGTAGAAGGCAGACCTCAATCCACCCATGCCAACCTGGTATCCCACATCCACAAAAGACAAAATCAATTGAAAACAGACCCAGGAACATGATACAGGAAACAGGCAGCCTCTCTTAGAAGAAGGAGGAGGATCTTGCCCTGTCAAATCTGGCAAAACAAAGGATCTGATTGCTGCCTATAAACATTGGGGGTAGACACCAGGGAAGGAAAACAGCTGTTATGCTGAAGGACAGCACTTGCACAAGAACAAAAGGGTATGAACAGGTCATGAATACATTTGTGATTATGATTATGGGACATGGTGCCTACAATACCAAGGATTTGATTTGGTGACCAGGACACCCCACTGGTTTTAAGTTGTGCAGCAACTCCCCTGGCTGTTGGTCCTGATTAATTTTTCTGATATTAGCTTGATGCTTCTTGCCACCTAGTCATTTCTAACTCCTCAGGGTGTAACATCCTGGTGTATTTGTCACAGGAAAAACATATTTGGAGCAAGAATACCAACGCCAAACCCCCTGCTCACATCCTGAGTCATGCGGAAAGCAGTAAAATCTCTTCCTGATGTTGGTGGGAGAAAGGGGAAGAAAAGAGAAGGGACTGCCTAAATCAAACCTCAAGAAAAGGCTACACAAACATTAAAAACTGGGACAGTTGTTAAAACTTTCCTATCTGCAGGGGAAGATTTACAGATGAATGAGGTCCCTAAAGATGGAACTCAGAAACTCTCATATGAGAACATGTGTGGACAGTTCTTGCACTCGGTATACCTGTGACCAAGGTTTCTTGGTTTTAATGTTGTGCTTGGCAGGCTGGGGACTGTTTCTGGCCCCATTGGATTAGGAGGCATCTTCTTGACTAGCTGCATCTTGGATGCCAGGGCAGTGGATGCAGAGAGGAGTCTGTTGGCTGCTTCATTAGAGATGATCCTGTGATTCCTCCCCTCTCTAATTTTTATGCTCAGGGCTCTGGGGAGGCAATGTGCTGCTTGCTGTGGTTCTGGACTCATTTTCTGGGCAAAGAATCCTCTATCAGTGACACATCATTTTTAGTTATTTTGAGAAGAAAAGAATGTGCTTTTTTATGTGGGTTTCTTTGGGCTCCAGAAACTATAAACGTCTTCATTTTTAAGTGTCAGCCTTGACACGCACAGCTGATTTAGACCTCAGTGATAAATATATCTGCTCTGCTATGTATCATTTTTTGGGAGTTATAATTGAATTAAAATTGTATACTCTGTGGGCAGGCTGTGATAGGTAATTAAGTTTATTGATTATGCCATGGCTCAGTTTGTCAGATGTACAGTGCACCCCGCACTCTAATTGCTATTACATATACTGGACAGAGCTCAGCTCAGATGGTATAAGCTGGCATAAGGCCATTCCTTCAGCGACAGCTTTCACGAATTTGGGACTTTATGTTACTGCTGGAGCTGTGTAAAAGGATCACAGGCAAAACAGATGAACCTCATCTTGTTTGAAAGTGCTATAAAATTATACATTTATCTAGATCAGCAGCTTGGTGGATTTAATGGTCCATAAGGCTCCTCTCTAAACCTGGGCTGATTTATACGTTCACATGGAGGCTTTACTGAATTTTCACTTTCCAGTCTGGAGCAGAAATTGCTTTTGACTGAGGACCACACTGAGCAGTGAACCCTAAACTCAGTGCAGAATCGTCTGGGTTGAAAATTGTGAAGAACTAATTATTTGCAGAGTATTTCTTCTCAGGCAGTGCAAATAACTGATTTTACCTAACCAGACAGAGCTCTTCACAGAGTAATAAAATGAAGTTTGATGCCAGTGCTAATATGAAACAGGGAAGACTAGGAATAATGGGACAGGTAGTAGAAGACCTGGAGGAGAGTCAGTGGACCCTGTGTGGTGATGCCTGGGGCAAAAGGAGGTCAGAGAAATTGTGGGAAAGGGAAAAGCACATGTGTGAGGTGTTTTGGGGGGACTATTGTAGTGAAGAGGTGCTGAAAGGAATTTGAGGTGCTCAGAAAGCTGAATATGCAAAAAAGGCACTGCTTTGCCCATCTCCCACATTTTTGATCAGCACCATCTCTTCCTGGGGTCTAGCAGGCTGGACCTCTTGGGAGAGGAAAAAGGGTTAGGTTGGGACAGGGCCTGCAGGGAAACCAGGATAGCAGGGCTCCCTGCTTCTGCTCCAAGAGATGTGGGCTGGCAGTGGCTGTTCTTGCACAGGTTGCTGCCTCCTCTGCTCAACCTGCCCAGCTCTGCCTGTAGCAGGAGAAGCCTGTGGGGCAGGCACTCAGCTCAGGGCAACCCCTTCATGTATTTTCAGGCAGATACAGATTAGATTGCCATAATTTCCATGCTGTGCTCTCTCTCTAGCACCAGACCAACTCTCTTCACAGCACCTAGGGAACATCAGCAAAGTCACACAGTGTGACCACCAGAGTCTTGCACCCCAACAGCTCTGCAGGCTTTGATAAACTTCCAGAAATCCTGAGATTTTGTTTCTTTCTTTTTTTGTTTCTTTTTTTGTTTGTTTGTTTTTGGTTCTGTTTTGGAAAGAACATTGCATTTTTTAGAGCTAAGAGCTAATTCATTGTTGTGCCTGTGCAGAACAACCTGCACCTGGGAAAGTCTGATGAGTCTGTGCAGCACCACTGACTTTGAGACCTTTGTGTTCCTCCATGACAGGTCTGGCCAGTTACTTATTCCTCATGTCTCTGCTTGAAAACAGTGCAATTCATAACTTTCAGGAGCATGTTGTGGCATTGAAGTCTGTAACACAGTAAGCACTTGAAGGCCTTTATCTTGGAACTCACAGAAGCTGCTGATGAAGCTTGTGGGACTTCTGCTGAACTCATTGGGACCACTCACATTTTTAAAGCTAGACTTTGCTGGAGGAGGTCTTTTGAGCTGATCTTTTGAAGGACAGACAAGCTTATGAAAATCAGGTACTGGGCTTCCAGATTTAGTTGGGGATACTGTTTTTCCTCCCCTTTAACAAACCTGAGCCTCAGGAACTAGAGAACAAGATAAATTAACTTGTATTGCGTGAGATACATATTGCCTCCAAGATTTTACCTTGAAGTTGAGGCATATTTCCTGGCAAGAAGACTGAAAAACACCATGAGAAATGGGCCTGAAAATGTTGCGTCTGAAATGTGATAATCCAATTTCAGGGAGAAGAAAGCAGTAAACTTATTTTCAACTATACTAAAAGACTTTTTTTTTCCTTTTGGCCTCTTTTTCTCTATCCAAATACTTGAGCCTGTTTATTGCTTTCTCCTTATGACTGAGACTGCTTCTACTAGTCTCTGCAGCCAAGCACTTCAGTTTTAAAATGTGAGCAAAGAGAATATGCTATCAGGGATGAGGTGCTGCTGGAAGGAAAGTCAAGGTTGAGGCTATCTCCTCTGAATACATGACAAGATACTAAAGATGTATCTTTATTATCACATATAATAAAACGCTTTTAAACTTCAGCCAAACTGCAAAGCTGTTCTGATGCTCTGTGTTCAAAATATGTTGGAAAAATACTTGGCAATTCGCAATTTTGTGCTACTCCACATATTTCTGGACAGAGTTGTTAAGTATAGCACCTTTCTGAAACAGAAACTGCATCCCTAACTTCTTGCCCTATTGTATGGAACTGCTGCTACTATACAATAAACAGAGTCATCCAGGGCTTTCCATGCTCCAGAGGCCTGATGTGTCCTGAGCTGATCCATTGCACTTTCAGACTATCAGAGTAGACAAGATATTTCCTGCCAGCTGTGCCCTTAATGTGACCTGAGTGATGCTCCTTGTAGTCCTCTATTCCTGAGCAGCTGAGACAAGAAGACTGAGAGGTGAATTTTCTGGATGTTTGATTAGCAGGGTTTTGGTAGCTTTGCCCCCATAGTGAGCTTGCAATGATTTCCAAATCTCAGAGACAGGAATGAGAAATCCTCCCCCAGTCCCAATAGGAAAGTCCATTGCTGGTGACATTGAGACTCCTCTGAGGGACCTCAATGGGAGACCAGAGGATCCTCTTCCGTGCTAAGCACCAGAAAATCCACAGTTTCTATTTCCCTGAAAAGTGCTGATGTTAAGAAGGAACTGCTAAGCTGACACAGCTGAGCTTATGGACTGGATCTGCCTGTAATGATAAGAGGATAGAGATCTTAGGTGAGAAGGGCTGAATTTCTCATCAGTCTGGTTTAGCAGTAATAGAGGATATTCCTGGAGTGCACTCTGCTTCTGCTCAGGGTGATGAGACTTTTAAAGTAGAGAAACAGATGAGCCAGACAGCAAGGGCCAGGGCACAGAGCAGAAGCAGCCCACTAGCAGGGAGCAGGATCCTGGGATCTCTTTCTTTTATTGTTGTATACGTGGGTTATTAGATCTCTTGTGAATGGAGAGAACTCCTCTATCTGCTTCTTCTCAACCACACAACTCTTCTGCTTTTTCCTTCTTGTCAGGTTGGATGTCAGGTTAAATTATAGGAGCAATGGTGGAAAGGAAAAAAATCAACATACACTTTCATTGTTTTGACTTGCTGCCCTTGCTCCACTCTTTTATGACCTACAGACCATGTTGTTGTTTTCTTTAATTCTCGTTGCACTAGAGGTGTAGTTGTATTTGAGATTTTTGGCAGCCATGGGATGGGAGAGGGAAAAGCTGACTGTACAAAGAGCAGCCACTCTTCCGGGTTGCACGCAACATTATGAAAACACATTTCAGACATTAAAAAAAAAGCAATCATTGCAGTTTGAGACCAGACAAGCAAAGAAAAATTGAAGCCTGATGAATATTCACCTGAGCAGAGGGGAGATCTCAACAAAGCTGCCACAGGATGTATCTGTGAGGATGCCATTGAAAGATATATTAGTTGTTCAGGGAGGAAAGTCCTGCTATGGAAATGCAGTCTTCAACCTGCTGATAAAGCTATAGCTGAGTGCTTGGGGCAGTCATATTTTTTCCCTTGCAATGTCAAAGATAGGTATAAAAATTATTGAAAGTCATCTGGCAGCAAATGGCCTCTGAGATTCAGTTGGGACTCTCTGCACCTTGGGAAAATGACTTTTCTTTCAGTTGTTCTTCCGTCTGTTGGGTACATCACCGGTAAATCTATTGTATTTAAAAATGGGCCCCTTACTACAGAAACTGGAGTTTTCAATTATTTTATAATAGACCATGTTTCCAGAACACAAGTGCCACAAATATTTTTCTAGAAGAAGCATAGGTTCACTTCCCCAATTTTTTCTGCAGGTTTATCTTGAATTTATTTAAATTAATTTCTTTGAGAAAAATAACACCTGCTACCATTTCATACAATTCGATCTGTTATTCTCTTCCTCTTAAAGCAAGAGTTTATGCCCTTTGTATTTACAGATAACAGTTTGAATATGGAAATTAAATTAAGCTTGCATATAAAGCACACATAAATTTCAGAAAGGTAAACAGGCTAATAAATGTATTTTAAATGTTCATTGAGTTGGCAATCCCATTCAGCACATTTACAATAAAGAGATCCAAGTTCTTTTTATGCAACTTCCTATTTTCTAATAGCACTTTAATAAAGGATTGAAAGAGAAATATATAAAGAGAGCACGGAGAGCCGTTGGCTTTTTTAAAATTTTTCATAAAGTGCAGCAAGCTTCATGCTGAACTATAGAAAATGTAAGCCTTAAACTAAAACAAACACCACAGCTTGTTAACATAACAAACATAAAAGCTTTATTATTTTGTTATTGGATTGCCAAAGCAAGTTGGAGTCAAACCTCTAGGTATACCAGCTATAAACCAAAAGAAAATATTCTTCCCACATACTGACTAGCTAGCCCTGCAGAAAATGCAAATAAAAGCATGCATTGGAGGTAAATAATAACTCCCAAGGCAAAGTGCTTTGCAACAGGTTGGAAACAGTCAGTGGCCATTTAGCCTTGCTCCTGGCCAGGAGCAGTGATGCTCCTCTCTGGCAACCTGCCCCTTGAAAGGGAGTAAGCCCCCAGTGCTGTACCTCTGTGGGCCAGAAAGCACCACATGGGGCCCCCATGCAGTCCCCAGGACCTGGCCATCCCCCTCCATTAACGCTTACCCTATGCCCTCTCTCTGTGTTGGCTGACCAGTCTTTTGATGCTGGTGTCATGGGCTACCATTCAGAGCATCTTCATCACCTTTTAATTCTCCATCCCATCCTTCTGGTAAGCCGTGGTTGGTCTCTCTCAACGTACTGCCAGGGATGTCCTTCAGATCACATGATCTCCTGAGACCTGATGAATCCCTGACTGTTGCTAAAAAACCCTTGCATCAGCCTCTGTGTGTCTCACTCCTAAGCTTGCAGGCAAGCCCGTACTAGGTTGCTTTCTAAAGTGTTTTCTACCTGGAGTCTCCTGAAGGATAAAAACAAAACCAAAAAGCCATCATTTGCATTTGCAAGCTACCATTTTCCAGAAGTGGAAAGGCATCCTTGGGGCACCTTCCTCCTTTCCTTCCTCCAGGCAGGAGGACAAGGAGGTGACAAGTAATTGCCTATTCATGAGCCAGCATCAGTTTTCCAGGGAATGCAATGCTCTGAAGGAGAGTACACAGAGAATAGTGGTGATTAAGAAAATACTAGCTCCAATACTCAGCTCCTGGAATGAACACTTGCATAATAGTTAAATCTCCATTTTTTACAATCTACAGGTGAATCACATCTCATTTTCTCTCACGAATTCTCTCTCATCATGCCTGTATCTGACTTCCAGACAAGTCCAATCAGCTGAAATATATCTTGAAAATAAGACCCTCCCAGCCTTCATCTCCTGGGAAGGCATGTTTTCCTCACGACATGCAGTAGATACTCCTGGGACCCTACAACAGAGCAGGACTAAAAGTGCTCTCTGCAGTCTGGCTGTTAAAGAATCCCACAAATGAATCCCACAAACAAATCTAACTGTGATGTCTCAATAAAATGGATACAGTTTTCCCTGAGTACTCCAGAACTGCATTAGGCCCTCTGTTTGCAGGCCAGGCTCAGCTCTGTGTTTTAAAGGCTACATCTGTGCTGCCAGCCCTCATGGGACAGAGGGGACAGAAACTACACTTTGCAGAAAACACTGTTGAACATCAGGGCTACTTTGAGCTGTTATGAGGCAGCTGACGGTGCTCAGCACCTGGGGATGCAACTTTGCCAGAAGGCTCTGGAAAAGGCAGAATTTTGGTTTCACTTGAGCTTCTGGGTTGCAAGTACAGAATCCTCCTGCTGCCATTGCACTGAATATCATGGCATGCTTTGTGCAAACCTTGCATGTACTGCAATAGTACTGCTGTTGCTGCTGCTGCTGTGGGTGTCCAGAGGAAGATGGACCGGATCCGACTCCCATCCCCGCTCTCTGCCTCGGAGAATTCCCCCTGTGAAGTCTGGAGCTACAAACTTACACGTCTCTCAGAGTGCAAAAAGAGTTCTAGCACAGGAGCTAACAGGACTCATTGATGGAGCTTTGAACTAGCGTGGGATGGGGAAAGGGACAAAACCAGGCTTGCCAGTGATGGAGCAGTGGGCTGGTGTACCACCCACAGTTCTTGAAGAAAGGAGAGCTAATAGGATGCCTCCATCTGCTTCATGGGCTGTTGGCTACAATGTACCACACCTGAAGGGTTTTTCTGCCAATGCACCCGGCATGAGGAACAAACAAGAAGAGCTTGAGGCTTTGCCCAGTCACTGAGACCTGACATCACTGGTATAAATGAAACCTGGTGGGATGAGTCCTGTGTCTGGAATGCCCTGTTGGATGGTTAGAGGCTCTCCAGGAGGGATGGGCAGGGCAGGAGAGGTGGAGGAGTGGCACTGTGTGTAATAGAAGGGATAGAATGTATGGAGCTCACAGCTGACAATGGCACAGTTGAGAACTTCTGGGTAAGAATCAAGGGACAACCAAGTAATGTGGATGTCATCATGGGCACTGACTATAGACCTCCTAGCCAGGATGATGACACCAATGATTTATTCTTTGAGGAACTAAGGGACACTTTCAAGTCAACTGCTCTTGTCCTAATTGAAGATTTCAATTTGCAGCTGGGAGCAGCAGACAGCTGCTACCAGCCGAGCCAGAAGATTCCTAAAAAACCTGGATGACAACTTTATGGAACAGGTCCTAAGGGAGCTGACTTGAAAAGATGCCCTCCTTGATTTACTGTTTAGGAACAGAATGGATCTTGTAAGCAAAGTGGAGGTTGGTGGCCATCTTGGCCACAGTGACCACAAAGAGATCAAGTTTAAAATCTCTGTTGACAGAAGGAAAAGTGTCAGCAAAACCTCTATTCTGGACATGAGGAGAGCAGACTTCAGGCTGCTCAGGGAACTAGTGAGAAAAGGTTCCTGGGAAAATGTTTTTGCTGGTGCTGGGGTGCATCAGTTCTGGTCACTTTTTAAACATCACCTCCTAAGGGCACAGGAGGAGCAAATCCTAAATGTCAGAAGTCAAGCAGGAAAGGCAGAAGGCTGGCTTGGCTGAACAGGAATCTTCTTTTGGAAATAAGGCAAAAAAGAAAGGTGAATGCCCAGTGGAAGAAAGGTCAGGTGATGTGGGAAGAATGCAGAGATGCTGCTTGCCACTGCAGAGAGAAAATCCATGTGGCCAAAGCTCCACTGGAGTTGAAGATGGCCAGAACTGTGGGGTACAATAAAAAGAGATTTTTCAAATACATTAATGGCAATAGGCACCGTAAAAATAACATCAGCCCATTACAAGATGAGGATGGTCACCTCACAAACAGGGACAGGGACAAGGCAGAGGTGTTTAACGCATTCTTTGCCTCTGTCCTCAACACTGATGACAGACCAAGGGGTCTCAGTGCCCTAAGCTGGAGGACCATGACTGCGAGAATGATCAACTCCCAGCTGACCCTGAAAATGTGAAGGATCTGCTGCTCCAACTGGATGGCTACAAGTCTATGGGGCCTGATGGGATTCACTCAAGAACCCTTGAAGGACTAGCTGATGCCATCGCAAAGCCTCTCTTGATGATTTTTGAGCAGTCTTGGGAATCTGGAGACGTCCCAGCTGACTGAAAGCTGACAAATGTTATCCTAATTCTCAAGAAGGGCAAGAAGGACAGCCCTGGAAACTACAGGCCTATCAGTCTCACTTCAGGACCTGGTAAAATCATGGAAAAGACTTTTCTAGGAGGTATAGAAAAAGACCTGGAGGACAATGCAGTCATTAGCCACAGCCAGCACAACTTCATGAAGGGAAAGTCCTACTTGTCAAACCTCATTCCCTTCTACAACAGGATAGCCCACACAACTATTCTACAAAAGCCAGTTGATTTAATCTTTTTGGATTTCAGCAAAGCTCTTGAAACCATCTCTCACAGCATCCTTCTGGACAAAATATTCAGCACACAGCTGGATAACCAAATTATGTGGTGGGTGAGCAAGTGGCTCACAGGTCAGGCACAAAGGGTTATGGTGAATGGGGGGACATCAGACTGGAGTCCAGTCTCTAGTGGGGCTCTCCAGGGCTCCATCCTTGGCCCAGCTCTCTTCAACATCTTCATTAACAACTTGGGCACAGGACTCAAAGAAATACTAAGTAAGTTTGCCGTCAACACTAAGTTGGGAGGAGCTGTCAACCTCCTCGAGGGCAGAGAGGCCCTGCAAAGAGACCTTGAGAAATCAGAGAGATAGGCAGTGGTCCCAGCACCAAGCCTGAGAGAGATCAAGAAGCATTCAGACAATGGTCCCAGGAACTTGGTGCAGTTTCTTGGACTGAGCTGTGCAAGGGCAGGAGTTGGGCTTGATGATCCTGATGGATCCCATCTGACTTAGCATATTCTATGATCCCTTGAGTCTATGCTTGGAGGCTTTTTCTGCTCTTCATGTCTCTCATGTGGTACCTTAGGAGCAGAAAATGTCAGAGCACCCTCTTCTCTGTTCACAGAGATTTCCTTTCCCTGTGCCACCCTGGAACACAGATAACAGTTCTTCCAAGCATGGATGTAATCCTTAGTCATTATTTTGGTAATCTTTGCCCAGAATACATTTGTCTTGGGGCAGGAACATGTGAGATGTTCTAGGCACCCTTCCCAGTTATACTTTCTCCAGCAATATGCATAGAATTTAATGTGTTCTTGCCAGTTTACGATGCCTGAAAATGAACTGTTTGTGGGTGGTCTTAAATCCTGCCTGTGCATTGCTGTTTATATTTGTTTATGTTATGTTTTATGGCATATATTAGGCCATAGGGATATTTTTAAAAACAGACAATAAAGGTTATGGCACAGCTAGTAAAGTGGTTTATTTCTTTCTCATTTTTTCTCCAGTCAGTGTCAGCTCCAGTGTGTCCACCAAATGGAAAGGGAGGTCACCTGGAGACTTGGTTTGGCCGTGGCACTGCTGGCTGTTGGTTTTTCAGAAGTCAATGCAAGGGGCTGCAAAAGGCAGGAATTGTGCCTTCTGGTACTTTTATTCTTTTATTTATTCTTCTATATTCTGTTATTTTATTTAGGTCCTTGAGGACTTAAAATCTGTATTTTGTTTTATTAATGATTGTTTATTTTTAGTGTAGAAATACCAGGAATGCTGAGCCTCCCTTTCTTTGTTGTGCTGGAGGCTTTTCTTCCACAGGGCAAGATCCATATCAGGGGCAAGACCTCTTTTAAGAGCAGAAGCTGCCTGGCAGCTGCATCTTCAGGCATTAACAAAACCACAAATTACTGTTAATGCACACAGGCCTCAAACACAAAAATTTGGTCAAAACTACTTCCCACTGAATTTGGTGCCTCCTGTTTTGGCATGTGTAACACCAGGAGCCCTGCACATGGCTGGGAGGCAGGGCACTGGAGACAGTACCCTCATGTATGGGGTTGCTGCACTGAGTTTTTCCTGGAGCAATATTTTATGTGTGTGGCCCTCATCTAGCCCAATGGAAGTTCCAGCATGAGCAATCTGGTGCTCCTGAAGATCAGTATCAGGTAGTACAGGGTGCAGCTGGGCAGCAGACCTCTAGATTCACATCAGCACAAGTGGACCTTACACTTGCAGGGAACACAGGCCTGGCTAGGTTTGAACTCTGTCCCTCAGTAGCACTATGGAAAAACAAAGCATGTGAGGGACTTGCCAGGCTTCACATTCCCAGGAAAGCAGCACATTGGCCTCTTGGTATTCTGACCCTGCACTGCAACAGATTGGCTGGGAATGTGGTGACATGAGAGGGTTCTAAGAAGTAGCAAGGGCCAAACCAAAACTTTTTCTCTGCTAGCAATTGTAGCATGAAACTAGGAAGAAATATTACTAAAATATAGCGATGTGTCCTTATGTCCCAGGCAATCTCTGATAAAAAACTTAAACTAGAAATTAGGTCATAAAATAAGTTCTACTGCACTTCTACGCCTCCAGTTTGGTGGAGAACATTGGTGCTAATAATCTGCTATGTTGTTCCCACCCATTTAGTTTTATGGGTCTCTCAGAAACACACTTGCAGAAAAGATCTCAGACACCAAAACAAACCCTTTCTTACCTCCTCACCTTAAATCCCACAGTGTGGATAACCTGCTTGGCAGCTTCTGACACCAGGGTCAACACTTGCAAATGTAGCAGAACAGCTCTTCCAGAATGACAACCGTGTTACCAAACACTGTGTGGGTATTTTAATTCCAGAAGAAGAGCCACTACCCCAAGACTTCTTCCAGAATAACTATTTTGGTAAATTTCCAACTGTAGGCAAGTCCTAAGCTTTTCAGTCACGACTGGAATGAATCATTCATTGCTTTAGGAGAATGCAACAATCTTGCATATAAAGCATCTAAATCTTTTTGGCTCAAAAAGCTGCACAGCCCAGAGTTGAAACGCGAGAAATTGCTGCAAATTATAGGTAAACTCTTCTTCACTTAATAGTTCTCACTTTTGGAAGTGTTTTCACTGATATTAAGGCAACTACGCCAAGGCTTAAGTGCATCTGAAGCCTGTGAAATGGAGACCAGCAAGTTAATTGCATGAGGGAGTTGAGTATCTGTGACAGAGAAGGCAGGCAGGGAGGTGAGTTACCAAGAGAGAGGTAGATAGCAAAACTGGTTAGAAAACTGCATGGTGGCAGATCTGCTAAGCAGCAGGTGGCACAGATTTTGTCCTCCCTCTTCCTTCCACAGCATCACCTTGCCCCAGTATGGTGCATGCCTTGGGATATGTGTCTGGGATGACACCTGGCCTCTGCATGCTGCCCATTGGCGTGGTACCTCTCCCTGACCTTGGTCCTCAGACAGGAGCTGGGATTCAAAATCTGACATCTCACTGCACTTCTCTCTGTAGCAATGATGCAGCTCTGAGAGCTCCTGCAGCACCTGCACACTGCAGGTGGGTGCCCAGGAGCAGAGATTGTGCCCTCAGTGGCTGCTGTGGTGGAGCACACACTGCCCTGCCCACCCTGTGCAGCGCTCTGTGTGCTGGTTGGGTCACACTGGTGAGGGTTTGGTGGCTTTGAGGAAACTGAGTGCAACTACAGCAGGCAGCACCCAGCATGTGTCTCATTCCAAGTGCTATCCCATCCCAAGCTTCAATGGAACAAACCGTGCTCCTGGTCTGCTGGGGCATCCCTGGGGGAAAAAGGGTGAGTCCCATCTCTATTGAACTGGAAAAGGGAGAGTGGAACCCAGCACAGATCATCCTGCCCCCCTTGCTGCGAAAAGTGTGCCATTGGGAGACTGTGGCCCAGTACAAAGTAGAATATCCAGCTTGATGGCATGGGCATATTCATGACAAAGAGGATCAGGATCATACCTTAAAATGCAGTTTGTGGTCTTTAGGCAAATCCTAGTAGGAACTGGCATGTGTGATAGATACTGCTGGAAGTTTGGGAAAACAGGCTTCTTCTCCTTAGTCCTTTGCTGACACTGAAGCATCCCCTTGGTCCGTTCCTATTTTTTGTGGTGGACACCAGGACATAAGCTTCTTCTCCTCTCCTCTCCTCTCCTCTCCTCTCCTC